>BLFP01004842.1:449101-464133 GCA_014634505.1 Montipora efflorescens | reverse complement strand
GAATATCCATTGTTTTCACGCGGTTATTCAGTTGTGAGTGAAGCACGCACGCAAACAATCTACCGATATTGCTTATCCATTGATATTTGTAGCTGGATTCCTTGTTGATGCTCATTCTGTTCCAAGGAGAGTATTGCAAGGTAAGCTTAATTGAATATTCTTGCCTACTGTGTGACGTTTATTATTTGTTTGTTGTGTGATAGAACTGTCCAGCCTTCTATACTTTACTTGTACATCGAGAGAGTAAGTTAATTTAAGTCCTTTAAGTTTAGATGAAGTAGAGTAAGTTTCAGTTTTCTTACCCGGTTAGATTCATCAAAATGGACGAGGGTTTCACGAAACAAAAAATGAGTGCCTAAGAATGCGTTGAAAAATTCTGATTCTGTTATGTCTCATCGGCTTTAAAGTCACACTCAAAGCTAATCAAGACTAGAGCTTCATATATTTGCGTTCCCTTTGCAACCTTAAACCCCGCGAGACTAAATCATCAGTTGTTAGGAGCAATGGAAGAATCAACTATTTGGAGTAAACAGTCATCGTTCCGTAAAGAACTGCCTCATAATTTGCACAGATTTATCGAGTATAAAATGACTTGGTGTTGTTTATGTTTCGGTTGTCATTTAAATGCCTCTCCTAATAACATCAGTCCGCATCCATTTGGAACGACAGTGGTAATTAAGTTGGTCGATGTCTCTCAACATTGTCCGATATGACAAAGTCATTTTATGCTTAATAAACCAGTTCTGATTACTTTTTGAGTGAACCTATGATCCTCGCCGGCAGTTATGAACGCAATATCAGCAATTCCGTAAGAGTCGGAAGGATCCTGAAAATTCAAGACTTCAACGGGGTTTGAACCCGTTACCCCGTTGAAGACTTGAATTTTCAGGCTTTTCTCCCGACTCTACGCAGTTCATAAATGCGAGGATCATAGCTTCACTTGATTTCATATCCGCGGTTCAATATTGATACGATTCATTTCATATATCAGTTCATTCCTTGATTACTTTTTACTTGCTTCCTGTTGCTTTCTCTGTACTTTGGATTAAAGCTAACCACTCTTTCAGTATTTCTGTTATGCTTATTTTCTGAATTAAACTAAATTAGTGATCGCGGTCATTCAGTTGTGACTGACGCACGCACGCAAAAAATCCACCTCCTCTATAACTTATTTGTAATGGGATTCATTTTTCCTGCTCAACTGGTTATAAAGAGGGACGTTGCAAGGCAATAGGAATATTAGCTTGCTGCAAGAGTTTAATAAATTATTTGTTTGTAGTTTGATCGACCTATAGTGCCCTCAATTCTTTCCTTGTACACCGAGAAAGCAAGTCAGAAATGATGCATCTTGAAATTTTTAAGAATAAAGAAGGTTTTAGTTTTCTTATCCGGCTCTGAGATTCAAAATGGAAGGAGTTTATATGAAGCAAATGATGACTAAGAATAAGTAAGACCTCGTGACAACAAATGTGTGTCGAGCATACATAATTTAAGTTTCGAACGACAAAGATAAAACTGGTAGGCTGTACAGTTTTCAAAAACCCAAATAGCAATCCATTTTAATCTTCTTCAGTCTTGCCCTGCCTCCTTTAAATTTGCATTTGGTGTTTTATTCAAACCTTCTCTTCAATTTTTAAGTAGTTACATGTATTTTTACGTTTCGCTTGATTTGGTTGCCGGTTCTCGGTCGCTAAATTTGCCAAATTATAATTTTTCTGTATCTGTGTAAACATGGATCCAGAAGAGCATGCCGGAAACAGTGCCGAAAAAAGAATAAGGAAACCTAATTTTACTACCAGAGAGTTGACAATAATTACAGAAAACGTGGAGGGAAATAAAGGCATCTTGCAAAGCAAGTTTACCGACAATGTTACCAATAAAACCAAAACTGAAACATCCAAATGCGAAGAAACGTAAGGCTACACGAACTTGAACAAGTGGTGAAAGTGCGTGATTACGAGCGGTGTTTCTCGCTAGATCATCGGACAACAAATCGGCAAGGTAATTTATGGAGTCTCAACCAAAACGGAATCTTGACTTAACGTCGTTCTCGCTTAAGTAGTCATCCAAACGTGCATTAAAAAGCCTCAGCAACAAACAGCAACATGTCGGCCATCTTGTTTTTTCAGATTTATCCATGGAATAGCGATTTATTACCACCTCGCAAGGTGGAATAAATTTATCCCAGATATATTCCTGAATAGCGCTATTCCTTCTTTCAGGAACAGAATTTATTCCGGGGATAAAGTTATCCCTGGAATAAGGCACATTTATTCCAGGAATAGAGTTATTCCTCCTTTCAGGAACCGGCCCCTGATTTTTCAGGCTTCTCTTCCGACTCTACGCAATTGCTAAAATTGCGTTGACTTCATAACTGCGAAGATTGCAACTTGACTTGATTTCATATCCGCACTTCAATATAATATGATTCTTTTCATATATAATTTCGTCCGTTAATTACTTTTTTCTTGCTTCCTGTTGGTTTCTCGGAACTTTGGATTAAAGCTAACAACTCTGTCAGTATTCCTAGTATCTGAATTGAAATGAATTAAGTTATCACAGTCATTCAGTTGTGCCTGACGCGGGCATTCACCTGTATTTCTTATACCTCTTTAACTTATTTGTAGTGGGATTTATTCTTCCTGCTCAAATCGTTGTAAAGAGGAACTTTGCAAGCCAATAGGACTGAATACTTAACTTGCTGCAAGGGTGTAATAAATTATTTGTTTGTGGTATGATCGACCTATGCTGCCCGTTATTTTTTTCTTTGTACACCGAGAAAGCAAGTCAGAAAATGATGATGCATGTATCTTGAATCTTTTATGAATAGAGAAGGTTTTACTTTTCTTATCCGGTGCTGAGATTCAAAATGGAGGAAGTTATAAAGCAAATGATAATTAAGATTTCGTGACAAAAAATGTCTGTGGAGCAAACAAAATTAAAGTTTCAAACGACAAAGAAAAACTGTTAGGCTAAACAGTTTTCAAAAACACAAATTCCATACATTATAATCTTCTTCAGGTTTGCCCTTGCTCTTCCCAAACGTTTGTTCAACGTTTTAAGTAGATTCAACGTATTTTTACGTTTCGCTTGATTTGGTTGCCAGTTCGTACTCGCCAAGTTTGGCTAATTATATATAAATTTCGTAAGACAGCCCCTTCGAAGCTAAGCAAGGTTAGAGTCTTATATTTTTTCGTATTTTTTTATATTTAATGTTTTATTCAAGCTTTCCTTCAATGATATAAGTAGTTGTATATTTTTACGCTTCTCTTGATTTGGTTACCACTGAGTTCCACGTCGCTAAATTTGCCTAATTATAAATTTCGTAACACAGCCTCTTCAAAGCTAAGCAAGGTTAGAACCTTATATATTTTCGTTCCCATAACGACCTCAATCGCAAAGGAATAAGAAATCAGTAGTTCGGATTAATGGAACAATTAACTATTTGGGTAACAATCATTTGATCTCTTTCGGTGTTGAACTGCTGCATTAATTTGCAATTTGATCGAAGTTGAAATGACTTCTTGTTCTTCCTGTTCCATTTGTTACTTTCCTTAAGAACTTTTCAGTTTTATGCTCCAGTATTACTCAGATAATTTGTGTTAAGAAAGTTTAAATACTTTTCCTACAAGATAATGTTTTACCAAGAGATTTGATAATGGAATAATCACGTAAAATTGAACTGAATTTCAGACTCACGAAGCCCTTGCTTCACCTCCACGAAACTTTTGCTGGTGAAAGGCACCCGTTTGGACCAACACTGGTTAAGTCGCTCATTGCTCCTTATGGCCCCGTTGTCTCATTAATATATGACTCATGCGATTCAAACCTGCAGCTCCGATTACATATCTTTTGGTTTTTTCTATTTTGATGTACCTTAAAAGCCCTGAAAGTAACCAAGAATCAGCTCCCTCAACATTTAAAAGCTAGGAATGGCGGACCATTGAATAAGAAAATTCCACTTAAAATAAACAATTGTCTTTTTGTAATCAAGGCTTTAAAACTTGGGTCACTTAGTGTTAAGTAAACATAGTTTTGAAATCCAAGAACAAGAAGACTTCATTTTTTGGTCACAGTAGCGCTTCAATAGTATGAACAAGGAATTTTATGCGTAATGAACGAGTTCTGATTCCTTTGCTCTTATTTTCTGTTGGTTTCTCTATACCGGCTTTATATCAAAGCAAGGAAGTATGACGGTATTGTTTTTACGTTTATTTTGAGAAGCAGTCACCGTCATTCAGCTGTGACAGAAGTACGGACGCAACGAGAGTATTGCAAGGTATTTGTATATTCTAGCCCACTGTATTATATATAGTTAATTATTTGTTTGTTGTGTGATAAACTATCCTGCCTTCTATTCTTTGCTTGTACATCGAGAAAATTAGTTAATTAAGTCTTTGATGATAAGATGAAGTGGAGCAAGCAAGGAAGGAAGGAAGGAAGGAACTTTATTTAAGTGTCTAGTCGTTCTAGCGCTGGAGCACTAATTGGGGACACCGTAAACTGAAATCAACAATCAACGCAAATCAAGTCAAATGTTGATTTTTGAGGAGAGGGGAAACCGGAGCAGTACCCGGAGAAAAACCTCTCGGTGCAGAGAAGAGAACCAACAGACTCAACTCACAAATGACGCTGAGTTTGGAATCGAACGCTTTCCGAAAGGACTTTTGAACTTTTGACCGAACTGACTGGCCTGGCCAGGCATTTCGAAGGCCTAAATCTACAACGCCTTCTAATTAATACATCTCGAAGATGATATATACTCCTCCAGAAGAATGCGAGGGATTATCATGCAAGTGTTCCTTTAAATTGTTGCATTTTCTTTGAAGACTGACTGGTCTGGCCGGCCAGTTCTGACAAAAGGAAAGCGTCCTAAGTTTCAGTTTTCTTATCCGGTTAGATTCAAAATAGAGGGTTTGAAAAAGCAAACGATGAGTGCCTGAGGATGCATTGAAGAATTCTGATTCTGTTATGCCTCATCGGCTTTAAAGTCACACTCAAAGTGAAGCAAGACTAGAGCTTCATATATTTGCGTTCCCTTTACCACCTTAAACCGCGCAAGACTAAACCAGCAGTTTAGTTTTCAGACAATCAACTGTTTGGATAAGAGGCATTTTATCTCGTTCCTTATTTCAGAACTGCCTCATTAATTTGCACAGTTTGATCGAGTTTGAAATGACTCAGTGTTCCTTATGTTTCATTTGTCGTTTAAATGCCTTTCCTAATAACTTTTGAGTTGCTCTGCTCACATTTTCGTTATACTGGACTATTTTATCGAGAGAGTCGATAATGTCGTGAGCACATCAATCATAATTGCAGAGTCATTTCTTGGCCTCACATCAGTCCGCATCCATTTGGAACGACAGTAGTAATTAACTTGCTCGTTGTTTCCCAACATTGTCTAATAACAAGAACAAGTCATTTTGCGCTTAAAAAACCAGTTCTGGTTAGTTTTTACTTACTCCCTGTAGTTTTCTATTCACTTTGAATTAAAGCTAACAACTCTTTCAGTTTGCCTGTTTTGTTTATTTTGTGAATGAAACTGAATTAAGTGATCACCGTCATTCAGTTGTGACTGACGCACGTACGCAAAAAACCCACCAGTATTTCTCATCCCTATTTAATTGATTTGTAGTGGAATTCATTTTTCCTGCTCAACTGGTCATAAAGAGGGACGTTGCAAGGCAATAGGAATATTTTCCTGCTGCAAGAGTGTAATAAAATATTTGTTTGTTGTATGATCGACCTAAACTCCAACTCCCTAAAGATTCCAAAGCATTAAATAGGAAAATTCCACTTAAAATAAACAAGTTTCTTTAACTTGGGTCACTTCACGTTTAGTTAACATAGTTGAAAGAAAAAGAAAAATTGATTTTTTGGTCATAGTACCACTTCAATAATATGAACAAGGAATTTATGCGTAATGAACGAGTTCTGATTCCTTAATTCACTTGCTTGCGGCTGTTTTCTCTATACTTTATATTAAAGCAAGGAAGTATGACGGTATTGTTTTTACGTTTATTTTACAAAGCGGTCACGGTTATTCAGTTGTGACAGAAGCACGCACGCAAACAATCTATCGATATTGCTTATCCCTTGATTTATTTGTAGCTGGATTCCTGTTCCCCCTTTTTCAAGGAGAGTATTGCAAGGTAAGCTTAATTGAATATTCTTTCCTACTGTGTATAGTAAATTATTTGTTTGTTGTGCGATAGAAGGATCCTGCCTTTTATTATTTACTTGTACATCGAGAAAGTAAGTTAATTTAAGTCACTTATGTTTAGATGAAATAGAGTAAGTTTCAGTTTTCTTATCCCGTTAGATTCATCAAAATGGAGGGTTTGACGAAGCAAAAAATAAGTGCCTGGAATGCATTGAAAAATTCTGATTTTGTTATGACTCATCGGCTTTAAAGTCACACTCAAAGCTAAGCAAGACCAGAGCTTCATATATTTGCGTTCCCTTTGCAACCTTAAACCTCGGGAGACTAAACCGTCAGTGAGTTGTTAAGAGCAATGGAAGAATCAACTATTTGGATATAAAGTCATCGTTCCGTAACGAACTGCCTCATAATTTGCACAGGTTCATCGAGTATAAAATGACTTGGTGTTCTTTATGTTTCGTTTGTCATTGAAATACCTCTCCTAACAACTTTGGAGTTGCTCGAGAATGCAGTAACCATCAATCGTAATCCGGCAGGGTGGTTTTTTGGCCTCACATCAGTCCGCATCCATTTGGAACGACAGTAATTGCGTTGCTCGATGATTTCAACACTGTCCAATAACAAAGTCATTTTATGCTCAATAAACCAGTTCTGATTACTTTTTGAGTGAACCTATGATCCTCGCCGGCAGTTATGAACGCAATTGTAGCAATGGCGTAGAGTCGGAAGAGGAGCCTGAACATTCAAGACTTCAACAGGACCTCGTTGAAGACTTGATATTTCAGGCTTCTCTACCGACTCTAAGCAATTGCTAAAATTGCCTTATGCGAGGATCATAGCTTCACTTGATTTTATATCCGCGGTTCAATATACGATTCATTTCATATATCATTTCATTCGTTGATTACTTTTTACTTGCGCCTTGTTGCTTCCTCTTTACTTTGGATTCATTCCCCTCTATTAATTATGGCCATACGGAGCAATTGCTGGTTTTCACTCACGTGATCAACAGCCATGTTTTTCAACGAAAACAAAAGGAAGCGTTTGCATAATAATAGAGTTAAATTCCCGGAGGATTTGGTCGGGGCACCAACATGGCCGCCTTTTCTTTGTTTAGGGCTCCAATATGGCGGTCGTGACGTCATGTGAAAACCAAGAATTAATGTGCGACTTACCAGTGTTGGTCCAAAAGGATGCTTTTCAAAGGCAAAAGTTTGGCGAGGGTGAAGCAATGGCGTCGTGACTCTGTAAATTCAATTTTACGTGATTATTCCATTATCAAGTCTGTCATTAAAGCATTACCTTGTAGGAAAAGTATAAACTTTCTTAACACAAATCTGAGAGGAACTAGAGCGTAAAACTGAAACGTTCTTTATGGAACAAAATATATAAGGCTCTAACTTTGCTTGGCTTTAAAGGGGCTGTGTTACGAAATTTATAATAAGGCAAATTTAGCGACTGGGAACTGGCAACCAAATCAAGCGAAACGTTCTATACTTAAAAATTGAAGAAAGGTTTGAACAAAACATCAAATACAAATTTAAAGGAGGCAGGGCAAGGGCAAAACTGAAGAAGATTAAAATGGAGTGCTATTTGGGTTTTTGAAAACTGTACAGCCTAACAGTTTTATCTTTGTTGTTTGAAACTTAAATTCTGTATGCTCGACAGACATTTTTTGTCACGAATTCTTACTTATTCTTAGTCATCATTTGCTTCATATAAACTCCTTCCATTTTTAATCTCAGGGCCGGATAAGAAAACTAAAACCGTCTTTAAAAGTCCTGAAAGTAACCGATAATCAGCGCCTTCAAGCTTTTTAAAGTTAGGAATGGTGGACCATCGAATAAGAAAATTCCAGTTAAAATAAACAGGTGTCTTTTTTAAATCAAGGCTTCAAAACTTGGTTAAATGGCATAGTTTTGAAATTCAAAGAAAAACAAGACATGATTTTTTGGTCACGTCAGCACTTGAATAATATGAGCAAAGAATTTATGCGAAATCAACGAGTTCTGATTACATTTCATTTGTTTCCTGTTGTTTTCACTATACTTTATATGAAAGCGAGGAGGTATGACGGTATTGTTTTTACGTTTATTTTGTAGAGCGGTCACCGTCATTCAGTTGTGACTGAAGCACGCACGCAAACAATCTACCGATATTCCTTATCCATTGATTTATCTGTAGCTGGATTCCTTGTTGAAGCTCAACCTGTTCCAACAAGAGTATTGCAAGGTAATTGAATATTCTAACCTATATATGTGGGTATATAGTTGATTACTTTTTTTTGTGTGATAGAACTATCCTGCCTTCTATTCTTTGCTTGTACATCGGGAAAATACTGATAAGTTAAGTTAAGTCTATTATGGTTAGATGAAGTGGAGCAACGACGCTTTCCATTTTTGACAGAACTCATGACTGGCCTTCAACTTAACACATCCCAAGGATGATATAAACTCCACCAGAAAAATGTGAGGGATTATCATGCAAGTTTTACTTCAAATTGTTGCGTTTTCTTTGCAAACTGACTGGGTCTAGCCAACCAATTCTGACAAAAGGAAAGCGTTCTAAGGTTTAGTTTTCTTATCTGGTTAGATTCAAAATCGAGGGTTTGGCAAAGCAAAAAATACGTGCCTGAGAATGCATTGAAGAATTTTGATTCTGTTATGACTCATCGGGTTTAAAGTCACACTCAAAGCTAAGCAAGACTAGAGCTTCATATATTTTCGTTCCCTTAACAACCTTAAACCTCGCGAAACTAAGCCCTCAGTCGTTTGGAGCAATGAGACAATCACCTATTTGGATAACAGTCATTTTATCTTTATCCGTAAAGAACTGCCTCATTAATTTTCGAGTATGAAATGATTTGGTGTTCTTTATGTCGTTTAAATGCCTCTGTTAATATCGTTGGAGTTGTTGCTCTGTTCATAAAGGACTATAACGTAGTAACCTGATAAATCATAATTCGGCAGAGTCATTTCTTGACCTCACATCAGTCCGCATCCATTTGGAATGACAGTGGTAATTAAGTTCCTCGTTGTTTCTCAATGTTGTCTAATAACAAGATCAAGTCATTTTATGCTTAATAAACCAGCTATAATTACTTTTTAAGGGAAGCTATGATCCTGGCATGCGTAGAGAAGCCTGAGAATTCGACACTTTCAACGGGGTTTGAACCAGTGACCTCGTTGTAGACCTGAATTTTCACGCTTCTCTACCGACTCTACTTAATTGCTAAATTGCGTTCATAACTGCGAAGATCGTAGCTTGACTTGGTTTCATATCCGCACTTCAATATAACATGATTCTTTTCATATATCATTTCATTCGTTAAGGACGGTGCCTACTATTGTTTTTGCGCATACGTTCTGCGCATCTGAAAATGCTCGGATTTCTATCGGTGATGCTTACTAACACAGAGATATTTTTTGCGCGGTTTAATACTAACCGGAGAAAGTAGATCTTAGTAAGTACTCTTGGTATCCAAAAAGAAAATTTGGGGTAACCATGCATTTTTGAGAGATAATTAAGCTTCAATTTGAGAAAGAACGCCATACATTTCTTTGTATTTTAAAGTTTTTGACAAATATTATTCATGAATTACCTTTGAAAAATGTGTGGTTACCCCCAATTTTCTTTTTGGATTTCAATAACACTTGTTAAGATCTACATTTCCTGCATAATCACACACCGGGGCAAAAATATCTTTAATTAGTAGGCACCGTCCTTAATTACTTTTTTCTTGCGTCCTGCTGCTTTCTCGGAACCTTGGATTAAAGCTAACAATTCTTTCAATATTCCTGGTATCTGAATTAAACTGAATTAAGTTATCACAGTCATTCAGTTGTGACTGACGCGCACACGCAAACAATTCACCAGTATTTCTTATACCTCTTTAACTTATTTGTAGTGGGATTCATTCTTCCTGCTCAAATCGTAATAAAGAGGAACGTTGCAAAGCAACATTGAAGCAATAGGAATATTTAGCTGGCTGCAAGAGTGTAATAAATTATTTTTTTGAGGTTTGATCGACTTATGCTGCCCTTTATTTTTTTCCTCGTACACCAAGAAAGCAAGTCAGAAATGATGCATCCTGAATTCTTTTATGAATAGACAAGGTTTTCGCTTTCTTATCCGGCTCTGAGATTCAAAATGGAAGGAGTTATGAAGCAAATGATGAGTAAGAATTCGTGACAAAAAATGTCTGTCGAGCATACAGAATTTAAGTTTCAAACAACAAAGATAAAACTGTTAGGCCTTACAGTTTTAAAAAACCCAAATTCCAATCCATTTTAATCTTCTTCAGTTTTACCTGCCTCCTTGAATTTGTATTTGATGTTTTATTCAAACCTTCCTTCCAATGTTTTATGTAGTTATATATTTTTACGTTTCCCTTGATTTGATTGCCACTGAGTTCTCTGTCCCTAAATTTGCCTAATTATAAATTTCGTAACACAGCCTCTTCGAAGCTAAGCAAAGTTAGCGCCTTGTATATTTGATATATTTTCGTTCCCATAACGACTTGAACCGCATAGAAATAAGCCATCAGTAGTTCGGAGCCATGGAACAATTAACTATTTGGGTAACAATCACTTGATCTCTTTCCGTGTTGAGCTGCTGCATTAATTTGCAATTTGATCGAAGTTGAAATGACTTCTTGTTCTTCCTGTTCCATTTGTTACTTCCCTTAAGAACTTTTCAGTTTTACGCTCCAGTATTACTCAGATAAATTTGTGTTAAGAAAGTTAATTAAACACTTTTCCTACAAGATAATGTTCTACCAAGAGACTTGATCATGGAATAACCACGTAAAATTGAAATTTCAGGGTCACGAAGCCACGAAACTTTTACTTTTGAAAAGCACCCGTTTGGACCAACACTGGTAAGTCGCTCGTTGCTCCTAATGGCCCCGTTGTCTCATTAATATATGACTTATGCGACGCAAACCTGCAGCTCCGATTACATATGTCTTGCTTTTTTCTCCTTTAATGTAATTTAAAAGCCCTGAAAGTAACCAAGAATCAGCTCCCTCAAGATTTAAAAGCTAGGAATGGCGGACCATTGAATGAGAAAATTCCACTTAAAATAAACAAGTGTCTTTTTGTAATCAAGGCTTTAAAACTTGGGTCACTTAGTGTTAAGTAAATAGAACTTTTGAAATCCAAGAACAAGAAGACTTCATTTTTTGGTCACAGTAGCGCTTCAATAGTATGAACAAGGAATTTTATGCGTAATGAACGAGTTCTGATTCCTTTTTTCTTGTTTTCTGTTGTTTTCTCTATACCGCCTTTATATAAAAGCAAGGAAGTATGATGGTATTGTTTTTACATTTATTTTGAGAAGCGGTCACCGTCATTCAGCTGTGACAGAAGTACGGACGCAAGGGGAGTATTGCAAGGTATTTGTATATTCTAGCCCACTGTATTATATATAGTTAATTATTTGTGTATTCTGTGATAAATTATCCAGCCTTCTATTCTTTGCTTGTACATCAAGAAAATTAGTTAATTAAGTCTTTGATGGTAAGATGAAGGAAGGAAGGAACTTTATTTAAGTGTCTAGTCGTTCTAGCGCTGGAGCACTAATTGCAGGGGCACCCAACGAATCTGTTCCTCACATTATCTGTTCCCCAGAGGAATCTTGCTGGCTGGCAAAAATACAGGTGTTTCGATTAGCTGGCTGGGAAATTTTGTTATTGATAGAGGTTTTGCCTGGGAATTACTGACTTTTTCTAGCATTTCAACCCGAGCTGGCTGTAGAAACTCTGAAGACTGAGGACGACTAAAAAAAAAATAATAATAAAAATAATAAAAAACCTCTTCCCTCTCCCACAGAGTATTCACAAACATACGACGGCTGGTCAGAGTGATTGCGCTTGCGGAAAAAACCTGTTTTGTCGCTTTTGTTCCGTCGTTTTGGATCGAGGGATTTGAAAGCGCGCGTAATTCCTGGCTGGGAAATAAATTTGATCAGCTGGCTGGGAAACCAACCAATTTTATCTAGCTGGCTGGGAAATTTCCTGTGTGTCTTGCTGGGAAAAAGGAACAGATAATGTTTTCCCAGCAACACTGAAAAACACCTGAAAATGCCTTAATAACATTTATTTTTATTAACTGGGGTATAGTAATACATTTTACAACAAATTGGTCGTTGGGTGCCCCTGTAATTGGGGACACTGTAAACTGAAATTAACAATCAACGCAATTCAAGTCAAATGTTGATTTTTGAGGAGAGGGGAAACCGGAGCAGTACCCGGAGAAAAACCTCTCGGTGCAGAGAAGAGAACCAACAGACTCAACTCACAAATGACGCCGAGTTTGGAATCGAACGCTTTCCGAAAGGACTTTTGAACTTTTGACAGAACTGACTGGCCTGGCCAGGCATTTCGAAGGCCTAAATCTACAACACCTTCTAATTAATACATTTCGAAGATGATATATACTCCCCGAGAAAAATGCATGCGAGGGATTATCATGCAAGTGTTCCTTTAAATTGTTGAATTTTCTTTGAAGACTGACTGGTCTGGCCAGCCAGTTCTGACAAAAGGAAGGCGTCCTAAGTTTCAGTTTTCTTAGCCGGTTAGATTCAAAATCGAGGGTTTGACAAAGCAAAAGATGAGTGCCTGAGAATGCATTGAAAAATTCTGATTATTTTATGCCTCATCGGCTTTAAAGTCACACTCAAAGTGAAGCAAGACTAGAGCTTCATATATTTGCGTTCCCTTTACAACCTTAAGCTTCGCAAGACTAAACCAGCAGTTGTTAGGAGCAATGGGACAATCAACTGTTTGGATAACAGGCATTTTATCTCGTTCCTTATTTCAGAACTGCCTCATTAATTTGAACAGTTTGATCGATTATGAAATGACTCAGTGTTCTTTATGTTTCATTTGTCGTTTAAATGCCTCTCCTAATAACTTTTGAGTTACTACGCTGCTCACATTTTCGTTATAGAGGACTATTTTATCGAGAGAGTCGATGATGTCGTACCCACATCAATTATAATTGCAGAGTCATTTCTTGGCCACAAATCAATCCGCATCCATTAGGAACGACAGTGGTAATTAAGTTGCTCGTTGTTTCTCAACGCTGTCTAATAACAAGAACAAGTTATTTTATGCTTAATAAATAGACCAGTTCTGATTACTTTTTACTTACTTCCTGTAGTTTTCTCTTTACTTTGAATTAAAGCTAACAACTTTATTTTCTGAATGAAACTGAATTAAGTGATCACGGTCATTCAGTTGTGAGTGACACACGCACGCAAAAGATGCACCGCTTATCCCTTAACTTATTTGCAGTGGTGTTCATCATTATTCCTGCTCAACTGATTGTAAAGAGGAACATTGCAAGGTAATTAGTAATATTAGCTTGCTGCAACGGTGTAATAAATTATTTGTTTGTTGTTTGATCGACCTAAACTGCCCTCTATTCTTTCCTTGTACATCGAGAAAGTAAGTAAATGCTGTATATCTTGAAATTTTTTCTGAATGAAGAGGATTTTAGTTTTCTCATTGGCTGAGATTCAAAAAGGAGCTCGGGGGAGTTACGTACGAAGCAAATGATGAGTAAGAATGCATTGAAGAATTCAGGCAGTGTAGTTGAAAATCGATTGGTAGAACTTAACCCAATTACTTAGAGTATCCCTTCTGATCCTCTTGTAATGCTTGACAAAGCTGATGAGTAAATGTGACTTGGTACATCTTCTGAGTTTGGTGCAAATGCTCTTTGAAGTGTGTAAAAACACAGTTTCAGTTAAGGACATGACATTGCGTGTCCGTGTATCCACTTACTTGACCATTTCTATACTTTAATTAATATTTAAACTACTTTTACTGCGTATCAGCATATCCACTTTAGAATATACTTAACAACATTTCAAGAGAATGGGTGGTATTTTCCACTACGACTATTCACTTCAGTATAAGATACTTAGAACACCACCAGGGGATGGGTGGTAATAATTTTACACCACGTGAACAGTTACTGTACATGTATCTCTTAAGAGGTGCAGCTGTATTCCGCAGTTACGACGCTCTGTGTGCATTGTACGTGATGTGTGTGCCTGGCTTAAATGATTTTTGTAAGGAGAGTCAAACCTTATAGAAATATTTTATTCAGAGACTAATTTTGATAGGCAAGCGTAGTAACCTCATCAAATTACCATTGCAGAGTTCTTTCCCTTGACGAAGCCACTGTGTGAGCTCACACAAAAGAGCATCTGTTTCAAGACCAACGGTGGTAAGTTGCTTATCATTACTTAAAGCTTTATTGTATACAATGTACATATATGACTCACGTGATGCAAACAAGCTCTGATTACGTATAACTTGTGCTATATGTTTTGTTTGTGGGTTACAGTGAAAAATATCACTGCCATTATTCATGTAAAAGACACCCTTTTTCCATACACTTGTGATCCATATATGATTCAATTTTCCCTGTTGGATGAACGAAGAATTAAAAGTATAAGTGCTTAGGGTTTGAAGCTTAAATTGAGGCAAATCTGCTAGTGTAGATTCTAGAAATCATTACGCATCCACTTACTGGCATATGAATAGCATGTATTCTTGTATTCCTCATTCTTCAAAGGATGCATGCAGCTATAAAAATACAATAGTGCATGTGTAGCACTATTGTTTTTTAATTGATGAGTCTAAAGCTTCCGAACTCGAAATGGTATCTCCTGGCATTATTGATTTGATATAACTCGACTGTATTTCATCCTATAAATAGGTGCTTTCAGCTGTTTAATTTGAAGGTTTATAGGAACCGTCAGTTACTGGGTGCATTATGAGTCTAAAGCTTCCCAACTCGAAATGGTATCTCCTGGCATTATTGAATTGACCCCAATTCTGAGGGGGGGGGGGGGG
>BLFP01004842.1:421601-429564 GCA_014634505.1 Montipora efflorescens | reverse complement strand
AGGGGATAGGAACGGAGAGGGAAGAACCTATGGTAATCTCGGCAACGCTTATCACAGTCTGGGCAATTTTAAGGAAGGCATAAAGTATTACGAACAATCTCTTAGCATTGCAAAAGAAGTAGGGGATAGGGCCGGGGAAGGAAGGGCCTACGGCAATCTCGGCATCGCTTATCGCAGTCTGGGCAATTTTAAGGAAGGCATAAATTATTGGCAACAAGCTCTTAGCATTGCAAAAGAAGTAGGGGATAGGGCCGGGGAGGGCAAGACCTATGGTAATCTCGGTTATGCTTATTACATTAGAGGTGAGGTTGAAAATGCTCTTTTCTGTAACGAACAAAGTTTTACTATTTCCATGGAAACGGGGGATCCAGTAGAGCAAGGAACCGCTTCCTATTTTCTTGGTTGTGTCAATGAATTTTCAGGCTCGTTGTGGAAAGCCCTTAATTTTTATCGTCTAAGCATAAAACATTTCGATGAAACAAGACGTCTTCTTCAGTCAGAAGATGCATGGAAAATAAGCTTTCGTGACACAAAACAGTTTGCGTACACAGCTCTGTGGAGAGCACTTTTGGAGAATGGAGAGGTTGATGAGGCTTTGTTTGCTGCTGAACAAGGACGAGCACAGGCCTTGACAGACATTTTGAAGGTGCAATTTGGCGTTGATGAAGAACCTTCCTCGGCAATTGCAAGGACGGAAACTATCTCCGCTGTTATGCAATATTTGCCTCTACAAACAGTTTTCATAGCACTTGAAGGGAACACTATCAGTTTTTGGCTTCTGAGAAGAGGAAGCGGAATAAACTATAGGAAAAAGGAAATCGAAAATGGAAGTGCTGACTTACTGATAAAAAATACTTTGAAACAGATTAGCGCGGGGACTGTGGTCCGATGCGAGAATCGCTCGGTGCACAGAGATCGCAGCGACTTCTCTCGCAGTGGAGAAGCTGATGAGGAATCCTCTCAGTCTTTCAGCGTGTCCGACAACCCCTTGCAGTCCTTGTATGATTTCTTAATCAGTCCCATTGCAGACTTGCTCCAGGGTGATGACTTGATCTTTGTTCCTGATGGACCATTTTGCTTGGCTCCTTCTTCTGCGTTGAGTGACTCTGTCAGGATCCGTACCTTTCCGTCGCTGACCGCCTTAAAATTGATCTCTAGTGCACTTGACGACTTCAATAGTAAGAGTGAAGCACTACTTGTGGGTGATCCGTGCTTGAAGAAAATCATTTGGGGCACCGGTGAAACCATTTTTAAACAGTTGCCGTGCGCGAAAAAAGAGGTAGAGATGATTGGAAAACTTCTGCAGACCGCGCCTCTCACTGGCGAAAATGCAACGAAAGCTGAGGTGCTGAAAAGAATGAAGTCAGTTGCTTTAATCCACATTGCTGCTCATGGAGATGACGAATTTGGAGAAATTGTTTTGACCCCAAATCCCGACCGCTCATCCCAGATCCCCGAAGAGAAAGATTACATGTTAACAATGAGCGATGTGCATGCAGTTCGTCTTCAGGCAAAGCTGGTTGTGCTGAGTTGCTGTCATAGTGGTCAGGGAGAGGTAAAATCTGAGGGTGTGGTGGGAATAGCCAGAGCTTTCCTGTGTGCTGGTGCCCGGTCTGTTTTGGTGTCACTCTGGGCAATTGATGATGAGGCGACCTTGCTGTTCATGAAGAGTTTTTACCAACACTTGGCAGATAGAAAAAGTGCAAGTTTAGCTCTTCACCATGCTATGAAATCTCTTCGGGAGACAAAGGAGTATTCCGCCATTAAATACTGGGCGCCATTTGTTCTAATTGGCGATGATGTCACGTTTGAATTTGGACCTCAAGAACTCGAAAAGAATGGTAGGTGCTGTTCGAATATAGTTTTAATTACTGAAAAGAAATATGATGTACAGGTTTCGTATCGGAAAGTTGTCGAGAGAAAAAGGTAAGTTCCTCACAGAGAAATGGTTTCAAATCGGTTGTCAATGTAGTTCTTTTACGGACTGCCTTGGCTAAGGACTAAAATAAATATTTATTTCATTCACCGGTTGGTCTTTCATACACCGGATCCGAAATAATGAATGTTCATGAAACAAAAGAACAAAGCGAACATAACAATACCAAATTAGCAAGGCCTAATCGGAATGACAATGGTTCTTATGTCCTCTGCCATTTTAGTCCGGTATATGAAAGTCTACCCCATTCACCGGGTCAGGTACTTTCTTTTCTGTATGCAACTGTTTGAACAGTGCAACGGATTGAAAAGAAATCACTAATTGCCAGTTACCTGCGTTAAGTGAAGTTAGATAGGGAGCTTAAGCACGCGCGGTTTTGAGGCGCGGACGGTAACCGTGAGAGAACGTTTCGCGCGCCAGGACAGTGGTGTCTGCCAGATTTTTATGCTAATAATCTCTAAAGATACTTAGGAATGTAAAGGTGGTTGTGTGAAGACGAGGTAAAGGGGAAAACAGTTCACTTCTGGTTGCTGTCCGCGTCTTAAAAACGCGCTTGCTTAAGCTCCCTTTTGAGGGGTTATCGACAACATCATGTCACAGTTATAGTTAGTTGAATATAAATTCTTGCTATTAACTAAGTTTATCTATGAAGCGAATTGTCTTAAAGTGATACTATGATCAAAAAATCATTTCCTTTTTTTCTTCAGATTTTGAAAGCGTGTTCGCTTAACACCTGACTGGCAAAATTTTGAGCTTTGAGTTTTATCCAAAGGCTGTTTATTTTGAGTGTAAGTTTTGGATTTCACGGTCCCCCATTACTCACGTTCAAAACTGACCAATTGGACTTCAGAGGGTTGGATCTAGTGAAAATGACGTCACTTAATCACTACTTTAAAATTTCAGCGTGTAAACGCAACTTTTTATATATGCAAGACACGAGTTTGAAAATGTGAACGCCCGAAACTCCCGTGCTGCGTATTAATTCAGCAGCATACACACGCATTGCGAGTCTTTGACGTCATTTTCGCCTCGACTCAGCTCTCTCGAGATTTTAAAGTTAGTAATGGTGGACCAATAAATGAGAAAATTCCAGTTAATATAAGCAGGTGTCTCTTTAAAATAAGAACTTAAAACTTGGGTCAGAATTGTTTTTGGTCGTAGTAGCACTTTAATAATCATTTATCAATCAGAATGAAATTCCTAATCGTCATTTAACCCGCTGTTTTTTCTCTTTTCTTTCTTACATTTTTTTTTTCAGAAACGGAGTCCAAAACTTGAGAAAAATACTTCTTGGACTGTAATGCGTCAATATGTCATTTTCCTTACTTCAATGAAATGAGTTATTGTAAGCATTAAAGCATTTAACCTCATCATAAGCGATAAAGGAATAGGGTGAACTTTCCATTTAAGGCCAAGACAGAGTTTCCAGGAAGAACCGTTTTTCATTCGTACTGGGAACGCTAAATATCAATGCTGTCATATGTCATGATCATCCTTTTTTCTCAAAAAAGTAAAAATTTAAGACAAAGTTGCCAGGTCTTCTCATTAGTCTTTCTGTGAAAAAAGGTGCGAAAGAGAGCCCATAGACAAAGAAATGCCAAGTTTTTCTGAAGAATCTAAAATGTACATTTCCTGAGATTTTTTAAGAAGGCCAGCGCAAAAAAAAAAAAGGGCCGACTACTGCTTCAAATTCCTAGAAACTAACAAATTAAGAAAGTAGAAATTACCTGATGTCCTATAAATATACTTAGAGGTTTTAAGACTCGATCTTTTCTATTCAAGAAATTGATAGAAAAAGGTTCCTGGATCAAACAAATAGGAAGTTTCTCAGAAACTCGGATTTTCTAAGATATTGCCATAGAGGTGCAAGGCAAAATATTTTTAAAAATGGGCGATTTCTTAGGCAGATTTCTAGAGTGTAAAAAACTAGGAAATGAACTTCAGGATTTGAGCGATCTCTTTGGGTAATTTCTTAGAGAAACTTCAAGAAGGTTAAAAACTCGGAAATAAGAGTAAGGCTTGGTCTCTTAATTAGCATGCATTGAAAGTTTAAACTGTAGAAATATTTCGTTCTTTAGTCTTAGAACTTTCAATGCAAACTCATTCGGAGATTACGATCAATTCATAGACTGATTGGTGCATACTAAGTAGTAAACCCCTTAATCCAAACGGTCGGTGTTACTTACGCATATACAAGACTCGTATAGTCATAGTTAACTATAAGAGGGTGATGTGAAGTGCTAGTTTTTTACCCATATAAACCATGTAAGCGTTAGGCCTAGTGATGGAAATGGGCCCACACAAGAACAGAAAAACTCTGTACATATTCATGCCGTGACATTGACATACAGAGTTTTTCTTTGTCCTTGTGTAGGCCCATTTCCATCAGTAGGGCTAACGCTCACATGGTTTATATGGGTAGAAAACTAGCACTTCACATCACCCTCTAATACAACGTTTGCAAAAACGTAACCCTTCCTCATATAGTCAGTCTTTTTGTTTTGTAAATTTGTAAATAAACATATGAAACCTCTAATGTGGTTTACAAAAGAAAACTTTGAATGACCAGTGCTTTACTTACACAGAATTTCCAGGACAAGCATTAAGTTGTCCATTTTATTGTCCGTCGATACAATCGTCGCAAATGGCAACTTGAACGCAGATTGGCTACCGTAACCACAGAGGAGAGTATTATAGAGTGTTTTCAATCACGTGATCACTAACCTTGTTTTTCAACCGAAACAAGAGAAAACGTTTGCATGATAACAGAGCTCAATTCCCAGAGGATTAGTTGGGTACACCAACATGGCCGCCGTTCTATTGTGTTAGGTACACCAACATGGCAGCCGTGACGTCACGTGAAAACACTCTATGTTGACTCGCTTTTAAAACAAGAATTCAGCAGTTTTTCTACCAGTGTTAATGATTTCCCTTGGAAAGTGGACTTTAGGCGCTTTTCATTTGATGGAAATGACTCGACGTGCAACTGCGTCACTGAACTTTCAAGCCATCTGGGATCTGGTCTCTGGGGAATTCGTATTATATCCCATAATTCACCTGTCGAGGACTGTCCCTTCACCCGTCACAAAGCAAGTAGTTTTCCATTCTTCGATTCCCATATCCTGTGTAGCTGGCTGGTTAGTTAATCGCAGGATTGGAGGATCCATTAATAACTACAAATTCATTGATTCTGTTACGATACGCGCCGCCGGATTTTGGAGTTTTTGGATCTTTCCGCAGTTGCCCCACACAGTACTACAATAATCGAAGTGCGGTTGAAGCAAATGTAAATGTAAATGTAAATGTGCGCTTAGTTGACCGCTCCCTACAAGGGCTTTTCAGGATCAACCGGCTCAACGGCATCGGATCGAATGCATGTGAAGGCGCCCACGGCTGCCGCTATACGATCCATGTGTGATCTTGGAGCACCGCAAACCCAGCCAGATGTAATTGACTGGGAGTCGATTTTGAGGAGGGAGGAAAACCGGAGTACCCGGAGAAAAACCCTCGGAGTCAGGTTGAGATCGACTGAAACTCAGCTCACATACGACCCGAGGCCAGAGTTGAACCTGAGTCACAGAGGTGGGAGGCACGATTGATGACCACTAAACCACCCTGACACCTAGTCCTGTTCCGGGACTCCCTCTTACCCCGCCCTGAAAATGGGCCTGGCACCCTGATGACCACTAAACCACCCTGACACCCTGACTCCCAGTAATCAATATTTCGCATGGGACGAAATTCCTAATACGTTTGACAACAGCATTAATACCAGCTGCCATTTTCTTAGCCAATATGTTAATGTGACTTTTCCTAGTTGAGATTTTCATCATTGTTAAGCCCCAGACACTTCGCTAAGAAAACTTGCTTAACAGGAGTTACTATTATGAAATACGCAGGAAAGGACGATGCTTAAAGGAACATTATTTGCCCATGCATGGTGGGGACATTTGATCTGATTTTACCCATTTCTTGGGCTTTAGGGTGGTGCTTTTTGTCCAAAAGTAAAATGAGCCACATATGCCCGGGTCTCTCTCCAACCCCCAACTTCGCTGAGAAAACTTGCTTAACAGGAGTTATTATTATTAATGGTAATATACATGAAATAATTTTTGCCTAGTGCCAATTAACAAAAATTCAGTCTTTGTCGCCTTTAATGTTAATTTATTGACAGCGAGCCACATGCTTATCCTATCTAAATCGTGATTAATACAATCGTTTATTAAGAAGGTAAATATCAAAAGTGTATTAGATTAGAGTGTTGTTATGGCATAGGTGGGCTCCTCAGCACAGTCACAAATGTCTATTTTTAGAATACCCGTTCCCGCGAAAATCAGTTGTCATGTCCCTGAAAAACATGACAGAAGCAGTCACGCGTGACATGGCTTCTTCTGATTGGTTATAATTGGCAGCTCTTTGTTTGTTTCGCGCGCAAAGTGTATCTAAAAATAAATCAATTTGTGACTGTGATTGGGCAAGGCCACAAAGTGATAGATAAACACTCTTATCTTATACTTTCTTGAGAATATTTATATAAAAGCCATCAACTCGTTGCTTCCAATCACAAAGAGTACCAATGTTGACACTACAAATGGCTTTTTAAAATTCTATTTTCTTTGCGCTTATCCCGGAAGTCGGTTCAGGGATCAGAAATCTACAAGCCCCGAGATTATGCCAGCCTCCAAATAATCCCAGGACGTGAAATGATCAAAAATCGGACCACAAATGATCCTCAGAACGGACGAGTCTAAAGTACAGGTCACTCATTACAAAACCTTTACTGACGCTAGTCTTGGACCTCATTAGGATGTTCAGGCCTAAGGTCAGCCAATTTGAAGGTTTCGGGTAGCTTTAGTATAGGTAAAACAATGACCTATGAAAAGTGGTTGCCTTTACTTTAGGCCCACCGCCCCAGCAAATGAAAAAATGGAATGAACTCAAGAATGTGGACAGTGGATTCAAATGTTATATACTTTATTTCTTTCTTACAATGCATTAGTCATGTCAGTTCTTTTCGACTCCACACCATTCCCGAATCATTTATTATGCTGAATCATTTTTGAGTATCATTTTTAATCGTGTACAGACCTCATCCAGTGAGCTGCATCTGATAACCAAAAACATAGTAATCTTTGTACACATTGAAAATGTTTCTGGATGTAATCTGTGAATATGTGACAAATTAGGTTGTTATAATGTAGTTTAAACAGCATGAATTGTTGATAGATAATCTTGTTTAAATTAAAAGGTAGCATATTCCAGGGTTTCCTTAATTAGTTACTTGCTATAGTAAGTGAAAAATACAGACTAAGAGAATTGCCAACCCACCCATAACCTTTACTAATGTTAACCTTGGTCATAAGATCACTAGTGTTGATGGTGGTGATGGTGATGGTCGCCGCCGCCGCCGCCGCCGCCGCCGCTGCCGCCGCCGTCGTAGTAGTAGTAGTAGTAGTAGTGAACTTTATTTAAAAGTCGGATTTAGAGTAGCATAAAATAATGCTAGTATCTCCGAGCAAATAGTAATTAGATAAAATAGAGTGATGCCAATATTAAATAGTTAAAGTTGATAAGATAATAAATTTCATACATATGAAAAAAAACAAACAAAAAAAAAACAAGGACAATTAAGAATTGAAGTAGATGAAGTATGTACAATTTGAATAAGAACAACAGCGTGAAAATTAAGTGTTAACCATGACAGAAACGTGTAAGGTTTGATATTATTCCTGAAGTATGCTGAACTAGATGCAGTTCTAAGTTCATAATTTAGCTAGGGTGTTTCAGGAGATTAGCAGCAGTGAACCGAAAAGAGCGTTTACCATAGTTTGTAGTTTTTATTCGTTGTAAACGCAATTTATTTTTGCCTCATAATCCATGTGTGTTGGGTCTTGCAGTGAATATATGCAGGTGCAGCACCATGGAGTGATTTATAGACAAGTAGAAGTATATCCTATATCCTTCTTGTTTCTAAACTTGTAATATCCAACTTCTTTAGAAAAGTCTCATATCTGTTGTGGTTGTCAT
>BLFP01004842.1:401590-406590 GCA_014634505.1 Montipora efflorescens | reverse complement strand
TTTGATCGTCGAATTTGAAGTTACTTTGAGTTATGTGTAAGGATAAACCCTCTACATATTAAACATGATCGTTTTATCGTGATACTTGATTATATAATAACCACGGTGACATCAAATCGTAATGACGAAGCGCTTGCTTGACCTGGCGGCAATCTGCATCCATTTGGAGCGACAGTGGTAAGTTGCTCATTGATAACCATTTCTTAAAGAACAAGAACAACTACGTGTAATTTAATCCTAATCAACCAGTTTTGATTAAGCTTACTCTTTACTCGCTTCCTGTTATTTTCTCAGAACTTTTGATTAAAGCTAGCAACTATGTTGGTATTCGGCTAATTCTGAAATAGAGAATGGGAAATCGGAGAATGCAAATGAAGAACGGGGAGTGGGGAACGGGGGAATCCCTAAAATAGGGAATCTCTAAAGGGGGAATTACTAAAATAGGGAATCTCTAAAAGGGGGAATTACTAAGATGGGGAATCTCTGAAAGGGGGAATCTCTAAAAGGGGAATTACTAAAATAGGGAATCTCTAAAAGAGGGAATTACTAAAATGGGGAATCTCTAAAAGGGGGAATCTCTAAAAGGAGGATCTCCTAAAAGGGGATAATCTCTAAAATGGGGAATCTCTAAAATGGGGAATTACTAAAATGGGGAATCTCTTAAGGGGGGAATCTCTAAAAGGGGAATCTCCGAGACTGGGAAAATTAAGAGAGGTCTGATTGGTTGAGTTTAATGACAAGCATCCATTTTAACAGTGCAATTGTTGACTAGTCGTACAATTCACACAGAAATTCCTGCTATTAAAATATCAACAAAGTACTGTTTCTATCTTAAAACTGCGGATGAAACATACATATGAAGGAAACATACAATGTGAAAGTTGTAAAGCTGGAACAGATGCTGGAAGACAAGTTAATGGCTTTAAAGTCAGAAAACCTTGCTCATTACATTTTGAAAAAATGTACAACACCAGGGGAGTAGAGAAGCGAGTCCTTCTAAGCACCTTTCACAATTCACCATTACAGTCAAGCAAAAGAAGAAGCAAAAGAATAATCTTATTTTTGACATTTGGTTGCACTGTGGGATATCAGCCGTGAGAGGAATTAATAACACACTGTAAAGATGAAACAATATTTTTGTGCTAATTAAAATCCTTTAAAATCTTGGCCTCCTTGATAAATGTAGCCGTATAATCCTGAGCTGTACTTAACAGCTTTTTTACAGAAACATTTTCTGCGAGTTTTCCTTCAGCTTGAAAACACCAAAAACACGGCTTCAAAGGTCCCTTGACCTATCACTTCTTGGTCGACTAGGTCTTCCCATCGAAACTTCCGCAAACTAGCAAATCCGTCAAGCGTTTTCCTTTTACTATCAAAAGCCAAGATAAACTGAAATTCAGCCATGTTCACTTAACGTCAACTTGGCTGAGAAAAGACAAAACATTGCCTGTCGCGAAAACATATTTTTTTATGGTTTTCCCGCCATCTTGAACATCTTTGGGAGAATTTAGTATTTCTTTAATTGGTCTTTCATGCTTTTCTTCATGCACTGCTCAGGTTTCCCCTTTATGTGTTTGTGTGCAAGTGAATGGTGAGGTATCCATCAACTTGAGTACCACGGAATTAAAATTAAGGAAATGACTCTAAGAGCCAATAATATAACACAAGGATGCTTATGATGCTACAATTCTTATTACTAATTGAATTTAGTTGTACACTACTGTTGCATGAATGGCTTTTTTTGTATGCGTCCAAGAAAAGTAAATACCATCATGTTTTCCTGCCATTTCTATGTGCAGACAGGCAATTAAATTATTTGTTGCCCTACCTGACATAAGATGCCTGCGGATGGTGGCTGTAAAAATCGACTATGTTTAACACAGCAAAAAGGGGAGCGGTGTTCATTGCAAAGAATTACACATTGCTAATTTGCAAGGCCAATCTGTTAGCTCGTGAAGGCCGACTAATACGAATCCCTTGAAACATAAAGTAGTTGCTACATCCTTCAGTGACCTAGCAAATAATTATGTTGTTTTGTTGACACTGAATTTCTTTCAAGTTGAAGCGAAATTGCAACTGATGTTGGCTTGCAAACACTTTGTCCTCTGTGGAGCCCCCTCTTTCATTATAAGGCTAGCGGTGGAGAAAGAACGCCAAGTGAGCTGATCGCTAGGTCTAAGGCGTGTTAACGACCTTCACTGATGCATTTATGGGTACATATATTAAATAAATATACTGTATGAGAGACTTGCGATCGCAGTAAGAAGTTGCCAGCTGCTAATGTTTTGATGCAGCGCTATTTGGAAGCCATATCCTGCCCAGTGATCGATGACTGGAGTTAAAAAGATGTTAAGAGATACCCTTTTTAGAGATTCCCCCTTTTAGAGAATCCCAGTTTTGGTAATCCCCCCTTTTTTAGAGATTCCCCATTTTAGAACTTCCCCATTTTAGAACTTCCCCCTTTTAGAGATTCCTCCTTTTAGAGATTCACCTTTTAGAGATTCCCCTTTTAGAGATTCCCAATTTTAGAGACTCCCCCTTTTTAGAGATTCCCTCTTTTAGTAATTCCCCTTTTTAGAGATTCCCCATTTAAGTAATTCCCCCTTTTAGAGATTCCCTATTTGAGTCATTTCCCCTTTTAGAGATTCCCCAATTTACTAAATCCCTCTTTTACAGATTCCCCCATTTGCAGATTCCCCATTTTAGAGATTCCCTCTTTTAGAGATTCCCCCTTTTAGAGATTCCCTATTTTAGAGATTCCCTATTTTAGTAATTCCCCCTTTTACTCTTGATTCCCCATTTTCGTAATTCCCCCTCTTAGAGATTCCCTACTTTATTAGTTCCCCCTAGATTCCCCATTTTAGTAATTCCCCCTTTTAGAGATGCCTCCTTTTAGAGATTCCTCATTTCCCATTCCCCGTCCCCATGGCTGCATTCCCCATTCCCTGTTTTACAACTAGCCATTGGTATTCCTTTTACCGGGTATGCAAACAATCTTCCTGTATTGCTTACACTTAATTTATTTGCGGCCGGATTCATTATTCATACAAGGAACATTGCAAAGTGATTTAAGAATTAAGCGAGACTTAATGTAAGGTAAAATCTTGATTGGAATTCTGCTGAGTTAAAACACTTGCCTTGATGGATTACATGAGATAGCAAGTGCATGCGTTAACATGGGTTGTGTCTGTATAGCAGCCACAAAGGTTAATCAAAACTGATTAGTAAATACTGTATCTTCTGAGTTTGGTGCGAGTAATTTATTTAACTGCATCAAATCACTATTACAGAGTTCTTGCCAATGATTGGCGAAGCTGTCGCTTGACATCACACGAAAAAGCATCTGTTTGGAAAAACAGTGGTAAGTCGCTCATTATTACTTAAATTCTTGTAATTTTGTAGATGACTCATGCAATGAAAACAAGCTCTAATTACGTATAACTTGTGTTGTGTTATGTTATCTCTAAGTTACGGTGAAAAAGATCACTGCCATTGTTCATGTAGAAGACACATGTTTCCATGGGCTCATGATCCATATATAATTCAAATTTCCCTTTTGGATGAATGAAGAATTCAAAGTTCACTTCACTCTCAAGTGCTCAGGGTTAAGCTAATTGAGGCAAATCTAGATTGGCTTATGAATAGCATGTTTTGTTACTATATATTCCTTGTTCTTCAAAGGTCACTGCTACATGAATACAATAGTGACCCGGTTTGTATTACAATACGAGCATGTAGCTTCCAACCTCGGATTTGATTTGAGGTAACTCAACTGCATTTTATCCTGTAAATGCGTGCCTTAAGCTGTTTAATTTTGAGGGCTTGTATTGGAAATGGAACCTTGATTTTTTTGCTGCTACAGCTGCACGTATTAAATAAATTTTCTTTAAATGGATGTTAGAAGAGCAGAAGTTAACCAAGAATCCTGGACAAGATTGTTTACTACATGTACATGAACCAGGTCCATATCTAAAAATTTTAATGCATGAATTAAGTCTTAAAATTGCCACTGCCACCTCGCCCCCTCCCCCCCTCCCACCACATTGTTGAGATGTAGATGGGTTCTTTGCCCATCTTCCTGAACAACATTGTTGTGGGTGGGTGGGGGAAGGATACTAGATTGTTGGCCTTCTTTTTAAGTTGTGGTCCAAAAGTTAAAAAAACAGGGAAGTCTCAAATCTTTTTGTCCAGGAATTAATTTTTTTTCTTAATGTTTGTTTGGACGGTTTTGCAAGAGTTATAAATCTTCGTAATTTTATGGTCATTAAGAAAACATGCACAATCAGTAGTCACATTGCAATGATTGTAGATATTCAGCCTGTTTGTAGACCTTCAAACATAATGGAATTTGAGAATGTAGTATTGGTTCACCTTTTCCTATCTACTGTAGTATGTTATAAATGTAATAGAAAAGTTTAAAACAATGTTCTCAAGAGTGACAGAAATAGAAGTTATAGCGGTACTCTTGCATGGCATGTAAGTTATTAAAGGAAGAAAATAAGCATATACATGTATTGCATCAAGAAATTGCAAAAAGGTTTAAGTTAAAATCTCCCGATAAACAAAAGTTTAATTTTAGGCAAGAGTGAATGTCACTTTGTACAATTGACATCAGTGTGTGGCAGTCTAGACTGGACTCAAACAATAGTCATTGTCATTAGCTTTACTTAACGAGCTTTGAATTCTTAACAAACAGCCATGTGAGAGAAGTGTGTAGTTGACATGGGGGTTATAGACAAAAGATAGAAGTGATTGTTGCATGTCTTTTATTTAATCAAACTGCATTGCTTGATCTAATTGAGTGTCTTTAACAAGAAAAGTAATGGAATGTTCAATCACAAAGTTTGAGGTGAAGTCCTCAATGACTAGGTTGTTATTCCAACCCAAAGTCCTTGACTGTATCTGTCTGGTAGACTTCTCTGCCTCTGAGGTCTTTCACATCTTGATAGAGCTGGCATGATAGCCACTGTTGTCCAGCTCGCTGTAATACTCCTGTGGAT
>BLFP01004842.1:394090-399090 GCA_014634505.1 Montipora efflorescens | reverse complement strand
TAGTAATTTTTGCTAGCACGCCTTTTGTACTGGGTAAGTACATGCCTAACGAAACACGTGAGGTGTTATGTCTAATCTTCAAACTTCGACACCTTTCGATTTGTTTCAATGGAAACGCATTGAAAGGTCTAAGTGTATTCTCTAACCCTTTTTCGATCATTCAGAAAGTAGGAAATACGAGAAGCTCTGCTTTAAAATGTGTTTTAGAAATTCATTTTTTCTGTCTATGATCAAAAACAAAAAATTATGGACACTTTTTGCGACGAAACTTTTGCATCTGGTGACTGAATTTTTTTTAAATCGGCACCTGGTGCCTGCACCAATTAAACAGTAAATTTCGGACACTGCATGTAATCTCTTATGATACATTCAACTCACTATCTCTTTTCTGATTGGCCGAAAGCGTACAATGAATTTTCGAAATCAGTGCCTGGGACGTCATCTAGCTGCAGATTATACAATAATCATGTCAAGGACACTCAAGGTCACGGGTTATCATGTCGTGTATGACCGCAGTGCATGATTTCTTAGGGTAATCATGTCAAGTTCACGCGGTTTGTGTTGCTTGCCCTCAGTGAAGAAGCAAAAACATGACTTTCAGGTTTGCTGGGTTCAATGTATAATAAAACAATTATTATATTCGGTTTTTGTGATATCCGAAATAATCAAGCTCTCGGTAAGGGTTATCAGCTTCACCCTTACCTCGACCTTGATTATTCTGGATATCACAAAAACCTCATCCAATAACTCGGCAAAATTCCAATCAAACGTCACCTTACAGTTAAGTCTCTTTTAATTTTTAAATTCTATGTTGTTACCTGTGGCCTGTGGCTTACATGAGAAATTTTCAAAGCAACAGCCACATGAAGGTAAACTCCACAACATACTGTACACGGGTTTATTACCATGTCATCCCTTACAGACAACAATTAGTTATTTCATAACAGCAACATTAATAGCACCTGTTGCAAACTGTTGCTCTAACAATAGACTTATATGTATCATAAAAGGAGAAAATGTGGCCATAGAAGACCAAGCAGCTGTATTAACAATCTCTTGCAAGCTGACTGAATTCCCTCTAGCTGCAGTATTGGACACTGGTCTGATGCTATGTGGATTGAACTGCATTGTGTTTATGCCAGCAGCATCCAGTGCTATCTTAACCCATCTACTTAGAGTACCCCTTCTGATCCTCTTGTGACTCTTGACAAACCTGATCAGTAAATATGACTTGATACATCTTCTGATTTTGGTGCAAATACTCTTTGAGGTGTGTAAAAAACACAGTTTCACTTAAGGACATGACGTTGCGTGTCCGTGTATCCAACTACTTGACCATTTCTATACTTTAATTGATATTTAAACTATTTTTACTGTGTATCAGCATATCTGCTTTAGAATATACTTAACAACATTTCAAGTGAATGGGTGGTATTTTCCGCTACGACTATCCACTTCAGAATAAGTTACTTGGAACATTACCAAGGGATGGGTGGGAATAATTTTACACCACGTGTACAGTTACTGTACATGTATCTCTTAAGAGGTGCAGCTGTATTCCTCAGTTACGATGTTTTGTTTGCATTGTGATGTGGGTGGGTTTACCGGTAAATGATTTTTGTTAGGAGAGTCAAACCTTATAGAGGTATTTATTCAGAGACTAATTTTGATACACAAGTGAAATAACAAGTGAAAGACACCCTTTTTCCATACACCTGTGATACATGTATGATTTAATTTTCCCTGTTGGTTGAACGAAGAATTGAAAGTAATGTAAGTGCTTAGGGTTTTAAGCTTAAATTGAGGCAAATCTGCAAGTGTAGATTCTAGAAATCAATATGCATCCACTTGTTGGCATATGAATAGCATGTAATCTTGTATTCCTCATTCTTCAAACGATGCATGCAGCTTCAAACAGTAGTGCATGTATAGCAGTATATATTTTTTAAAAAATTGATTTGAGTAAAAAGCTTCCGATTTCGGAATGGTATCTCCTGGCATTTTTGATTTGAGATAACTCGACTGCATTTCATCCCATAAATGCGTGCCTTCACAGGGGTTTCAATAGAAGCCGGTTACCAGCGGTATACCGCCGCCTACTTTGCCTCACACCGCCGGCTACAGTAGTTTGCCTTGATTTTCACTAAAAATGCTATCATAAACTTGTCAAACTGCCGCCTTCAATGGGCTATCATGGACGGCTATTTCAGAAGTTATTGAAACCCCTGCCTTCAGCTGTTTAATTTTGTGAGGGATTGTATGAGAAATAATGTGAAGCTTTGTGCTTTTTATGCTGTTACTCTATTGGTCAAGAAGCTAAGGCTGGTTCTGAACAAAAAACTCACTAATCATGATTTTTGGCTTTTTCTAAGACTCAGAAATGATTCTCTTGGTGACAAAATGGACCTCTCCTGTGACTTATTGCACATTGGACAACCGGCAATATGTAGTTATTCGTAAATGGGCCTTTTTTGCATTCTTGACAGTCGCTTCTGCTAATAAATAAGTAAATAAATAAATAAATAAATAAATATTTTAGAATTAGAACAGTTAAAGCAACCAAGCCTGTTCAAGTCTCAGAGCTTTGTGATATCCCATAAAAGGGTTTTTTAATCAGAATGTGCTGTTAAAATTAAAAGAGTTTAGTATGGAGACATTATGTTGGTTTTTTTAGCAGAAATGCATCAACATAGTGGCCAGAAATTAAGCTTTAACTTCGGCTATCGTTAAGGCTTTGTTTGCATTAAGTTTTCTAAGCTTGAGTGCATTCTTGTACACACTGCTTGTATCGTTTTGGTTATTCAGAGTTCATAAACCAAGACAAGGTAAAATTTCTGTTTCTTTGTATTTGACACGCAAAGTTTCTCTGTTACCAGCCATGTCGAGATAATTTTTAAAAACTGATTTTGTGTTAGGACCTGGCCGCCAAGCATTGGACATCACATGAGATGAACTAAAATTAATGAAGATTGTTGGGTCAAACATCGAAGTTAACAGCAAGCTAAATGCAAAAGCGCAAACATACATTATCATACAAATTCTGAAGTTATGAGTTAATTTGGACCAGAAACTCATGACCTTGAAGCATTTTACTCTGGTTAAGAGCTGAGGTTTTTTGGATGTAACGTAGCTCACATTTTACCGTGCGTGCAGCTTCGATCTTATTTTCTCCAGGAATATTTATATTTGGGTATAAGATTGGTATCCTAAAATCCCCAGCTTTGTTCCAAGGAAAAGAGTTGCAAGTTGCATGCTGTCCTTGATTTTTTTTCTTTTGAGTATGGTTTCTTCCCTATCATAATAACTTGAACACGAACATGATAAGTACTGTACCTCCAGAACATTCCATGCCGAAATGTTTCGTGCCCCTCTGACTGTTAGTCCGCGAGCACAGACATACATGTATTACAGTGAAATATACGTCTGCAGTGAACAATGACACTTCTGTTTTTCCTGACCGCTCGGCGCGATGCATTTCTGCCGGATAGAAACAGGAGAGGAAGAAACAAGACTCCGAATGATCTTACTTAAATGGGCAGATATTGGGGTCTACATTTCTTTGACTGGATTAACTTGAGGCTGCACTCGTAAAAAAAAGGTCTCGAGTTTCCTCTGCCTCAATTCTTGAGGCTTTTAGGGTTTAGCATTTCGCAATTTAGCATTTCGCAACGGAAACCTGGCGAATTTTGTGGACGAACGCCAACTTGCATTTATTGTAAAGCAGAGGCTTTGCATGTTCCAGAAATTTCAAGTTTACTCATTTTCTTTCATAGTTATTTCATAATCTCAATGTAGACTTTCTCGAAGCTATTTTTGGTTCTATTTTAAAGTAGCGGGGGTCGTGCTCATAGTAGCTGGGGGAAATCCCCGGCCCCCGGCCCTTAATGACAGCCCTGTTAAATGTTTCAAGGGGCACAATTCCATTCTGCTTACAGTATTCCTGGCATTCATTTGAGCTGAATGGAGGTTCATTGTCTGACTTCACTGTTAAGGGAAGACCATGGTGGCTAAAATTCTCTACGACATTGTCAATTACTTTCTCACTGGTGGTTGATGTCATGACCATATACTCATAATAACGGCTGTAGTAGTCAGCAATGACCATCATCGAATGTCCAGTTGGGAGTGGTCACTCTAGAAGATGTACAACCATGTCTTGCCAATCGCATTCTGGCAATGCTCTTGGCTTCAATGGCTTTGGTGGATTTGGACAAGCAACCAACTGACACTTACAGCAGGATTTGCAGAATTTTTCCGCTGCCTTATCCATACAAGGCCACCATAATTTACTCCTCTGATTTTGATTTGTCCTGACAATTCCCAAGTGTCCCTCCCTCATGGATCAAGGCAATTGCTTGAGATCTTAGCTTGCTTGGTAGTACAGTGCGGATACATCTTTGGACTATTTGCCCAATTACACACAGTTTACCTGCAGCTGGTGCATAAGCCTTGCATTTCTCTAATCGACCAGTTTTGAGTGCCTTTCTCAGAGCTTTCAACTCTTCATCCACTGCAGATGTTCCTCAACTTCTCTTGCAGTGATACACTCCCCCACTAACATCTGCGGAAACTTAAAATCACTTCCGTTCGTGGATTACAGACCAATGATGGTTTGCTGATTTGTTGTGATTTATCAAACAGGAAAGAGGGCCATTCAGTCACATTGAAGGGTTGTAGGTGGATCATGCAACATTCGATGCGGGTGCAGGGTTTGGAACGGCTCTTTGATGGTAGCGAAACGGGGAATGAATGTGCTGCTATAATTAGCCAGTCCTCGAAAGCTTCTTACTTTGCTGACTCTTACAGGCTCCCTTCTTTCTTGCAGAGCAATACCTCTTTCCTCTCTCGGGCCGACTCCTTTGTCAGACAGAATGATGCCCATATGCACTGTAAACTAAACGGGCATTTGTCAACAGTTTAAGGCAAGCCATGCTTCCTCAGGCGTTCCATGGTCGTGCGCAGAGTCGTGTAAATATCTCATGTTGAGCAATTGATATCCC
>BLFP01004842.1:366152-389600 GCA_014634505.1 Montipora efflorescens | reverse complement strand
TAGAAGTTAACTGAAGTTGCGAAGAATAGTTCTACAGAGTTAAAGGCGAAAATCATTGTTCAAATCTAGTGAAAAAGTCATATGCGTGGTTTTCAGTAGAAAATTATGAATAAAACATAGACGGTGGAGGAGAATGTTCATAAGTATAAATAAATTTACCCAGTTCTTGTAATCTAATATTCGAAAATTTGATAGTTCTAATTCTTTGAAGATTGGGTATGAGTAATTGATTTAGGAACTATTTTGACTGTACTTTTTGCAAAGAAACAAGACTGCGAAGATTGGATTTGTACATGCACAATAATACAATAATGACTATTAGGATACACTAAACAGTACAACAGAAGTCTCAAACAAAGTTTAGAAAAACAACTAAACCTGAAATTAATTGCTATAGATTCAGAGATTTTGTAAGCCAATTGAGATATACAGAGTTTCCCAAGAAAGATGTTAGTCAAGCACATCCCCAAGAAAGACCGTTCTACGATCTGTTCAATTCTTTAATAATTTTAGCAGATTTGCGTTGAAGATGACGTCTTTTTCTCTCGAGGCTTAAATAGAATAAAGAATTAGTTTTCCGCAAGTTTAGTGTAAGTTTCTTTGCCTTGAACTAGGTAACCAAGTAATTAGACGTAAGAGACTAGCATCGTCATATCAGCAGTTGCAAATAAAATCAGGTCTGGTATTTTGAATACATCACTGAAGTCATGAACATAGGATAAGAAAAATAAGGGAACGAGAATGGATCCTTTCGGAGTGCGGGTGCATATATCAATGGACGTTAAACCAAACAAATTTCGCCGACGTAATGGACACCTTAGTATTCACGTTTATGAAGCAGAATTTTTTCTATCCACCGTAACAAAGGCCTTAGAATATAAATGGCATGTTCACTGCCATCAAGGGCAAGATGATTTCTTGTACATGTCAGTCAGTAGTAATACGCAATGTATTGAAAACATAAACTTAGTGTTATGTATACTTTGATGATGTGGTGTAATGTAAATGTGCTGAAATTAATTTAAGTTGGTTACAACACGGTTATAGATAATTACTTTCTAGTCCAACTTTTACAATCCAGGGAACATTTAGAGCAGTCTGTATGTTACAAAAAGTGTTTGACCACCAACTTTCAACAGTGGTATCAGGCGAGCAGTTTGATTTGATCAGGGAAATATGATGACAAAAGACAACAGTATTACTTTGGCTGAATTAAGTCTTATCATGATATGGCACAAATTTATGCCATTTAAATACGTCTATTTAATTGAACGGTCAATTCTGTCTTTAAAAATTCAGTTTTATGAGTTTGACGTCAACAGCAGAAAATTGTCTTTGTTAGACTCATAGTGGCCGGCGGTCTCTTTAGTGTTGGTTTGGCTACGTACCTGCAGCATTTGTGAACATTGCATTGAATTTCTCATGCTCTCTTTCGTATTTTTCAAGGAGTGCCCTCTCTGTCAAAGACGACCTTCCTTGTTCTCAAGAGTTCTTGTAATCAAGAATGGCAGACAAAAAGATGAACGTTTTCGAGCAGCATATACAAGAGCTTAGCGTCGCCAGAAAAGAGGGAAACAGAAAAGGGGAGGGTATTGCTTATTTCAATCTGGGCGATTTTTATTATGGCTTGGCTTATTTTGAACAGGCTAAGAGGGATTACACAGAAGCATTAAGGATTTTTAAAGAAATAGGTTTCACTGCTGGAGAGGAAAGAGCCTGTGGCAATCTCGGCAACGCTTATTGCAGTCTGGGAAATTTTAAAAAAGCCCGAAAGTACCTCAAGCAACAACTAAGTATTGCAAAAAAAGGAAGGGATAAGGCCAGGGATGGGAATGCCTGTAGAAATCTCGGCAACGCTTATCTCAGTCTGGGCAATTTTAAGCGAGCCATAGAGTGTTTCGAACAAGATCTTAGCATTGCAATGGAAGTAGGGGATAGGGCCGGGGAGGGCAAGGCCAATGGTAATCTCGGCAATGCTTATTTCAGTCTGGGCAATTTTAAGCGAGCCATAGAGTATTACGAACAGCATCTTAGTATTGCAAAAGAAGTAGGGGATAGGGCCGGGGAGGGCACGGCCAATGGTAATCTCGGCAACGCTTACCACGGTCTGAGCAATTTTAAGCGAGCCATAGAGTATTACGAACAAGATCTTAGAATTGCAAAGGCGGAAGGAGATAGGGCCGGGGAGGGAGGGGCCAAAAATAATCTCGGCAACGCTCATCACAGTCTGGGCAATTTTAAGCGAGCCATAGAGTATCACGAACAACATCTTATCATTGCAAAAGAACTAGGGGATAGGGCCGGGGAGGGCACTGCCAATGGTAATCTCGGCAACGCTTATCGCAGTCTGGGCAATTTTAAGCGAGCTATAGAGTATCAAGAACAACATCTTAGTATTGCAAAAGAAGTAGGCGATAGGGCCGGGGAGGGCACGGCCAATGGTAATCTCGGCAACGCTTATTGCAGTCTGGGCAATTTTAAGCGAGCCATAGAGTATCAAGAACAACATCTTAGTATTGCAAAAGAAGTAGGGGATAGGGCCGGGGAGGGCACGGCCAATGGTAATCTCGGCAACGCTTATCGCAGTCTGGGCAATTTTAAGCGAGCCATAGAGTATCACGAACAACATCTTAGCATTGCAAAAGAAGTAGGGGATAGGGCCGGGGAGGGAAATGCCTATGGTAATCTCGGCAACGCTTATCAAAGTCTGGGCAATTTTAAGGAAGCCATAAAGTATCACGAACAACATCTTAGCATTGCAAAAGAAGTAGGGGATAGGGCCGGGGAGGGCAATGGCTTAGGTAATCTCGGCAACGCTTATCAAAGTCTGGGCAATTTTAAGGAAGCCATAAAGTATCACGAACAACATCTTAGCATTGCAAAAGAAGTAGGGGATAGGGCCGGGGAGGGCACGGCCAATGGTAATCTCGGCTGTGCTTATCGCAGTCTGGGCAATTTTAAGCGAGCCATAGAGTATCACGAACAACATCTTAGCATTGCAAAAGAAGTAGGGGATAGGGCCGGGGAGGGCACGGCCAATTGTAATCTCGGCAATGCTTATCACAGTCTGGGCAATTTTAAGCGAGCCATAGAGTATCACGAACAAAATCTTAGCATTGCAAAAGAAGTAGGAGATAGGGCCAGGGAGGGCACGGCCAATGGTAATCTCGGCAATGCTTATCACAGTCTGGGCAATTTTAAGGGAGCCCTAGAGTATTACGAACAACATCTTAGCATTGCAAAAGAAGTAGGGGATAGGGCCGGGGAGGGAGCGGCCAAAGGTAATCTTGGCAGCACTTGTCACAGTCTGAGCATTTTTAAGCGAGCCATAGAGTATCATGAACAACAGCTCAGCATTGCAAAAGAAGTAGGGGATAGGGCCGGGGAGGGAAATGGCATTGGTAATCTCGCCATCGCTTATGACAGAATGGGTGAGCTTGAAAAAGCTCTTCTCCTTTACAAACAACATCTTAGTATTTGCAAGGAAACGGAGGATCCAGTAGGACAGGGAACTGGTTGCTATTGGCTTGGTCGTGTTCATGAAAATTTAGACTTGTTGTGCAAAGCCCTTAATTTTTATCGTCTAAGCATAAAACACTTCGATGAAACAAGGCGTCTTCTTCAATCAGAAGATGCATGGAAAATAAGTTTTCGTGACACAAAACAGTTTGCGCACACAGCTCTGTGGAGAGCACTTTTAAAGAATGGAGAGGTTGATGAGGCTTTGTTTGCTGCTGAGCAAGGACGAGCACAGGCTTTGACAGACATTTTGAAGGTACAGTTTGGAGTTGATGAAGAACTTTCCTCGGCAGTTGCCACGACGGATTCTATCTGCGCTGTTATGAAATATTTGCCCTTACAAACAGTTTTCATAGCACTTGAAGGGAACACTATCAGTTTTTGGCTTCTGAGAAGAGGAAGTGGAATAAACTTTAGGGAAAAGGAAATCGAAAATGGAAGTGCCGCTTCACTGATAGAAACTTCTTTGAAACAGATTGGCGCAGGGACTGTTGTCCGATGCGAGAATCGCACACTTGACAAGCTACGCAGACACTTGTTTTGCGGTGGGGAAGCTCTTTCCGAGACCTTTCAGTCTTTGACGCTCTCGGATAATAACTCTTTGCAGCCTTTGTTTGATGTCTTAATCAGTCCCATTGCAGACTTGCTTCAAGGTGATGACTTAATCTTTGTTCCTGATGGACCATTTTGCTTGGCTCCTTTTTCTGCATTAAGTGACTATGTCAGGATCCGTACTGTTCCCTCGTTGACCGCTTTAAAACTCATCATAAGTGCACCTGACAACTTCTACAGTAACAGTGAAGCTCTGCTTGTGGGCGATCCGTGGTTAAAGGAAGTCACTGACGAAAATGGTGAACCCATTTCCGAGCAGTTGCCGTGCGCTATACAAGAGGTGAAGATGATTGGAGAAATTCTGCAGACCACTCCTCTCACTGGAAGAAATGCAACGAAAGCTGAGGTGTTGAAAAGAATGAAGTCAGTTGCTTTAATCCATATTGCAGCACATGGAGACTCGAAATTTGGAGAAATTGCTTTGGCCCCAAATCCTGAACGCGCATCCCACATTCCAGAAGAGGAAGATTTCATGTTAACAATGAGTGATGTTCGTGCAGTTGGTCTTCGGGCAAGACTGGTTGTTCTGAGCTCTTGTCACAGTGGCCGGGGACAGATCAATTCTGAGGGTGTAGTAGGAATAGCAAGAGCTTTTCTGTGTGCTGGTGCCCGGTCTGTTCTGGTGTCACTCTGGGCAATCGATGATGAGGCAACCTTGCTGTTCATGACAAAATTCTATCAACACTTGGCAGATAGAAAAAGTGCAAGTTTAGCTCTTCAATATGCTATGAAATCTCTTCGGGAGACGGAGAAGTATTCTGCCGTAAAAGACTGGGCGCCATTTGTGCTAATTGGCGATGATGTCACGTTCGAATTTGGGCACCACGAGCTTGAAAAGAATGGTAAGTGTTTTTTCGAATATTATTTTAATTACTGAAAGGAATTACATTGTAGAGGTTTTTAGTCAGCAAGTTGTCAAGAGGTAAGTTCTTCACAAAGAAATGGTTTCAAAATTGGTCGCCCATGTTGTTCTTTTACGAACTGCTTTGGCTAGCCACTGAAATAAGTAATGCCTGCATTCACCGGGTCAGGAACTTTGCTTTCTGCAGATAACTGTTTGAGCCATGCAATGCATGCACTGAAAAGAAATAATTCACTGATCGCCGGTTACCTGTGTTAAGTGAAGTTTGATATTGAAGGCTTATAGCCTACATGTCACAGTGACACTTAGTTGAATAGGAATTGCTGCTATTATCTATAAGCACATGTAATTATAAATGAATGAATGAATGAAATATATGTTTTCTAGTGGAGGTATTGACGAAATGGAGAAGTGATCCTCGCACTTATCTAGACAATTGAAGTAATTTTCTGTTTAAGTAGACACCTGAAAAATTCATGTTGCTCCAACAGGATTCGATGCAAGTGCAATGCTCTACCCATTGAGCCATGAGGCCACACATTTTGGAGCAGGTCATTTTGTTGGGTTCATTTGATTGTTCCTCTGAAGGACTTAAAATTGTCCAGATAGGTGAAAGGATCACTTGTCCATTTCATCATATCACATGTAATTATGTACAAACATTGCTATCGATGAAAACAATTTCTTTATTCATTTATCAAACAACGAAATTCCTAATTGCCGTCGAACCGGCTATTTTTTGTCTTTTTCTTTCTTACCTTTGTTTTTTCAGAAACGGCATCCAAAAGTTGAGAAAGCTACTTCTTGTACTCCGATGCGTCAGTATGTCGTTTTCCTTACTTCAATTATGATATAAGTTCTTGAAAGCGTTAAAGCATTTAAACCTCATAAACGGTGAAGGAAGACAAGAGATATGTTTTTTTTTCAAAGTATGTTTGTAGACCTAGGGTGGGTTTCTTTGGGAAATGCAAGTCCGGTTCCTTGTATCCAAAAGTGGATTTCGCTAAAATCTTTACCAAAACCCGAAAAAATGGATTATTGATTTGAGGAATTCACTCTCCGAGTGGATTCATTAGATTAGATCTGAATCCCGATTTTTAGGATTCATGATCGGTGCATTTCTTTGGGAGACGGATCCGAAAACACTACGTTTGGCCGAGGGTAGTCTTGTGAAAGTACACATTCCCGCCAATTGCTTGTATCATGGCGAGTTTTCAGTGCCATTTTGTTCTTGAATGTACCGGAAGTTTACAGAAAGTCGTAAATTTTTCGCAGAACTTCAATTTGATAGAAATTACGATAATCCTGACCGGCTGAAAGTGGGCTTTCACTCTAGAAAAATCCGTTTTCGGATACCGGTTTCTTTGAGAACGAAATATCTGTGTGATCTGAGATAGTAAATCCATCTTGGATTCTCCCAAAGAAACGCACCCTTATTTTATTAATTTGTAGCTCCGTATATGAACTTTCCATTCCTTTCCAGCTAATTTTTTTTTTAAATTGGCCGAATCTTTGGGAAAATTTTCTAGACGCTAAAAAACTAGGAACGTAGGAATTAAGTAATCTTCTAGTTAAGATAAGTCGAACTTTTCTATTGAAGAAATTGCTAGAAAAAGGTTACTTTCAGAATCAAACAGACAGGAAGTTTCTCAGAAACGGGGTTTTTCTAAGATATTGCCGCAGAGGGGCCAAGGGAAAATATTTTTAGAATGGGCGATTTGTTAGGCAAATGTCTAGAATCTAAAAGTACTAGCATTGAAAATAAAATGACCGTAGAAATTTAATAATCGGGCAAACTTTTGGATATGAGTGATCTCTTTGGGCAATTTCTTAGGGAAACTTCTAGAAGGTTAAAAACGAGGAAATAAGAGTGTTGTTTGATCTCTTAATATGCATTGGATGTCTTTCTACTCAAATATTTCAAATATCTTTATTTGTATTTTCCGAATGTTTCTACTCATTATAATGAGTAGAAATATTTGATTCTTTAAGGCCGGGACACATCAGGTGATTCGTCGCTGCGACACGTCACAAGGACAAGTCGCCGCAACAATTCGCCACGAGTGACACGTAGTTAATTTTGTGAAAATCATTGTCGCTACAGCAGAATTTTGTCACTGCGATCAGTTGCACGAATTCAAACCAGTTTGAATTCGTGCGACTGATCGCCGCGACAAAATTAGCGAAAGCAGCGGTTGTTGCACCGTGTGTACACTTCCTGCAACAAATATAAATGAATCAATGAGAGAGCTCCATATGGTCCGCCATATTGATTTAGAATACTATTTCACATCCCCCCTCACACAAGATCACTGCTTGTGCACCGAACAGACGTTGCGTCGCAGCGATTTGTTTTGCAAGTAATAAACACGGAGCAGCTTGTCCCAGAGACCTGTCGCTGCGACTTGTCGCCCAGAGTGTCTCGGCCTTTAGTTTTAAGGCCCATTCAAACGGTTTCCACTTTTTCTTCAACATGCATTCAACATTTTGTTGAACCAAATGTTGTTAAAAGAGTGTTTTATCAATTTCAAACTGATTTAAACTTTCATTCAACATCGATTCAACATTTCTTTTGTTCTAGAAAATGTTGTGTGGAGCTGGAGCTGTTTAAGGACGGTACCTACTAATTCCAAGGTATTTTTGCCCCGGTTTATGATTTTGATGGAAATGCAGATCTTAACAAGTGTTATTGAAATCCAGAAAGAAAATAGGGGGTAACCACGCATTTATCAAAGATAATTCATGAACAATATTTGTAAAAAGCTTTAAAATACAAAGCAATGCATGGCGTTCTTTCTCAAATTGAAGCTTAATTATCTCTCAAAAATGCATGGTTACCCCCACTTTTCTTTTTCGATACCGAGAGTACTTACTAAGATCTACTTTCTCTGGATAGTTTTAAACCGCGCAAAAATATCACTTTCTTGGTAAGCATCACCGATAGGAAACCCGAGTATCTCGAGATTCGCAGAACGTATGCGCAATAACATTAGTAGGCACCGTCCTTGAACAGTTCATTCAACATTTTGTAGAACACACGCATGCTCATAGGTGGCCGTAACTGGACGAGAGAGTCTGGTTTCTTGTTCTTACTCCCTCGACGTCCAAATGTTGGCTCAATTTTTGGCGCGATGTTAAAACCATTTGAACGACCTCCGCACAACTTGCTTCCAACATTTGCTCAACATCCTTTCAACTTTGTTGAATGAATGTTGAAACCGTTTAAATGGGCTTTTTGAGCTTTTAATGCAAACTTGTTCGGAGATTACGATCAATGCATAGATTGACCGGTGCGTGCTAACTAGGAAACCTCTCAATTCAAACGGGCGGTGAAGTGAGGTATTATTGACAAATTGGAGGTGATTTAGTCATAGTCTAGTTATTTTGTAAATAGCATATGAAAACTCTAACGCGGTTTAAAAGAGAAAACTGACTGACCAGTGCTTTACTTACAGAGAATTGCGAGGAGAACACGATGTCCATTTTATTGTCTGTCGATATAATCCGCGCAAATGGCAACTTGAGCGTAGTTACAAAGGAGAGTATTTTGTTGACTTTTCAAACAAGCAGTGAACAGGTTTTCCACTACTTTTTATTTTTTTCCTCCAAAAAATTCAACCTTGCCTATAATCCTGTATTAATTCATTAGCTAATAAACGGATTCGTGTAGTCGCGCAAGTGTGTATTTGGTTTCTGCGACAAATGTATTTTCTCACGTTATAAAATGTTCGCTATTGTAGCTCGGGTGTCTCGGTATTCACACTTAGGTGTGTATAGTACGCATGACTATTTGTAGTCAGGTATATGCAGACATTTCGCGCAGTTCAAGGTCACTGGTGGACGGCATCTCTCGTTACCTTTCTGTAAGATTTCCTTTTTGACATTCGTACTTGTACGCCAATAGATGGTTTTCACTCACGTGACTTGACGGCCATTTTGGTGTACAAAACAATAGAAAATATTTGCGCATAATTTGCATAAAAATAGAGTTCAGTCCCCAAGGGAGAGGATGTCTCTTGTTCTAGTACACCAAAATGGCCGCTCTGACGTCAGGTGAAAACCATCTATATGATGTAATCAGTGCCGACTATCAAGGGTGTCAGGATGATGCTTGCTCATCCGAGAAGTATTGATATGAGCGTTATAATAAGCGTTCGTTGTAAGCTTTTTTAAGTTGAGGAATATTTTCTTGCATCCAGAAATGTTCAGAGTATTTTTCTTTGTATACTTGGTATTTACAGGAAAGCTTTGCAGTCTCCGATGTACGCCGCCTGTATATTCTGTATTTTTACTGCCTATTAATTATTCCTGATCCTTGTCTGCGTCTGATGATATTTAGTATGAAAATGATTTGTTTTCGTTTCACTGAAGAGTGATTAGAGAACAACTAAAGTTTTGACAATTTGATTGGTCGACACGATGTTAAGTCCACAACAAAACTGATAAACTTGTCAATCTCTTTCTTCATGGGGTTGTTGGAGTTGTTTTTGAACACGTCTTCTTGTTAGTTAAAAAAATAAGTAAGCTACGGAAAGTTGAAAAATTGCCAGGTAGTTGATAAAATTAACACTGAAAGCTAATGATTGAATGAAATAAATATATATATTTGAGGTGTGGGTTATAGACGAAAGAGAGAAGTGATCCTCGTATTTGTCTGGGCAGTTGTCGAGATAAGTGTACCCTGGTCCCAGGGGTTTTTCTTGAAGCGACGAGAGAACCGCGAAGACGAGTCGCGAAGAGGCGAGAAGGGAAAAACCTCTGGTTCCCTTGGACTTGAATCTCACTTTCATGCAGAGGATCACTTTAATTTCGCTTTCATCTATGACCCGCACTTCGAATCTTTAACAATTATTCTACGAGGTTGCGCTGGATATGAAGTGATAGATAACCAACGAGGTGCGTGGCGCAGAGGCGGTTATAATCATTTTATATCCAGCAAGCCCGAGTAGAATAATTGTTTTATTAAAAAGTCCGGGATCAACAATTGTTCCTTGTATTGTTGAGTAAAGCATCGATTTCTGCCTCGGTCAATTCCAGTCCAAAACGGCTTTTGTCGGCCAACTTTTCTCAGAGCTGAAAAAATGTTTTTAGCTCGCTTTATTTCTGACGCGGTCCTTGGCCATATTAGGTAGAGCAGGCTTATGAACTGATAGCCTGTGCCCGGCGAGCCAATGAAAATGCTGGGAATCTCATATCCGTAGTTCAGTTTTTAATAAATACATTTATTTTATTCATTCATCGAGTCTTTCACTCGCCACTGGAACACACACAGCCCAACAAATTGACCTTTTTCCACTGAGTGGCTTCATAGCTCAGTTGGCAGAGCATTGCACCAGCATCGCAGATGTCTTGGGTTTGGATCCCGTTGGAGCCAACTAAAGTTTTCAGGTGTCTATAAGATACAATTACGTACTTTTTTCAGATAAGTGCCACGATCACTTCTCTCTTTCGGCTTCTGCTGTGATGCAGATGGTCGCAGCTATACGATCGTTTTACAAAACGGATGATTTTAAAACCGCGCACCGGTGGCTCAGTTGGTTGAGCACCGGGCTGTCACGCGGGAGGTCGTGAGTTCAACTCCGGCCGGATCAACACTCAGGGTCTTTAAATAACTGAGGAAAAAGTGCTGCCTTTGTAATTACATCTGCAAATGGTTAGACTCTCTAGTCTTCTCGGATAAGGACGATAAGCCGGAGGTCCCGTCTCACAACCCTTCAATGTTCATAATCCTGTGGGACGTAAAAGAACCCGCACACTTGTCGTAAAGAGTAGGGCATGTAGTTCCCCGTGTTGTGGTCTGGTCTTTCTGGTCTGGATAGGGTAGGGTGGAGCACCTCGCATAGGACCTCGAGTCCTGTTCGTGCTCCTTCCCTCTGGGCATGTTTGCCCAGTAGAAGAGACAAACCAGATGTCTCGTAAAACAAAAACGACTTAACAGGGCCGGTTATTAAGTGCATTTCGTCATCCCAAATGTGATCTCATTGACCTTTCTTATCAGATGTAATTGGAATACCAGAGAACTGTCTAATTGTCCCCTCGTTATCAACAACAAAGACATTTCTCTTTTATTCGGTTCCACAAAAGATCATTAGTTCCTCTCAGCGTGGGGTTCACTTGTAAGTTTTTTTCTATCGCTTAGATAACGCGCGCTTTGACTGGGCAATTGTGTGAGCTTTATTCCACAGTATACCGGTTTGTTTATGTTTCACTGGAAGTGTAACAAATATCCTTGCTAACCTTGTTTGTTTTGGGCGGTGCTGTAAGTTACGGCTGGCTGTGTTTTCTGTTATCTTTATGTCCCTTTTGTGGAGAATGTAGGAGCCGTGACCAACAAGTTCCTCCGCCAGCGAACTCGGATAGTAGGGAATTTAAGAAATGACGACGGCTACGGCTAATAATATGATTGGTTAAAAGAGGAAAAAAAATCGTGCTGCACGTGTGGCACGCATTTTATTGCTGTACTCTGCATAAAGACAACTTGAAATCACTGAATTTGAGGTTTTTTTAAAACAATTTTAACTACAACGTGAGCGTACAAATGCGAATATTTCATTCTATATTTTTACGCTGAAACCGCTGGTATATATTCAATTTCAAAATAATTCACCCACATTGTACGAAGTGAGTGAGATGAAATAACCGCGAAAGGCTAAAGATTGTGCAAAGTTACATTTAGAAGAGACGTTTTCGTCGCTGTAGTAGATCTTAAAGTCCCTAGTAAAAGGTTTACACCGGTCAAATCGGAAGAAATTACAATAAATGGTGCCATTCTGCAAGGGAAGAAAGACAGTCACTGTCGTTTGAATGCGATGATTTAGAGGTAGTAAAAAGGCCAAATCGGTAGAGGAAATAACAAATTCGACCATGTGACGAGGAAAGAAAGATTCAGTCGGAAATGACCGAAAGCGAGAATTCACCATTTCTACAATTTCATTCGTAGCAGTACAGCAGGACAATTGTCAGATGAAACTAGTGTCGACATGCCCTAGTTCCTACGAGTCTCCTATATCTCAGTGGTGGAGGATCCGAACTAGTCACGGGAAGGGAAGATTCCGTTAGAAATGACCAAAAGCGAGAATACGCTATTGCCGCAATCTCATTCCTTGCAGTATACTGTAAGAGGACAATTATCAACTGAAACTAGTGCCATGCCCTCGTTCCCATGAGTCTCCTATAGCTCAGTAGTAGAGCATCCGAACTAGTCATCGGAAGGAAGGTCGTGCGTTCGACTTCTATTAAGGACCACTCGGATTTTTTCCGAGTATCCCCGAGTGACCATCCGAAAATATCCCTCTTATCTTGTAGTCATTTTTTTTTCTGTTAGAAAGATGACCTTTGAGGGCATGTATACATGGACGTGGGGTAACCCACCTGTCTACATAAACTCAGCCTTAGGCGGGTTGCCGAGGCGGGTTGCCCGGTCTTCCAGACCGGCTAACCCTCCCAGCTGGGGTCGCGTTTTGCTATGTAAACGCTTGAAGGTGGGGTAACCCGCCAACCCCCGTCGGCTCGTGTCACGATAAGCTACCTTTATCGGAGGCGTTGCAGCATTAATAGGGTTAATAAGAAACCACACCACTGAAAAGTTGAAGCAAGAGTGGCTAGTAACACCAACAAAAACAACCTGTTTTATTCAAACACGATGGGTTTTAAAGCTGATAAAGCTAATGGGACCGTGTAAAAAATGTTAATAGGATAATAAAAAATTAAGAAATTTAAAAAAAGATGAATAAAAATTGAAAAAAAGAAAGAAAAACGAAATCACCGTCAATTTGGGAACCAATTTACGGTGCCTCTTAACTAAAGTTCAAATTTCTGAGGGCGAGAGACGTTTTGCCCTTTTAGAATATTCTCTGATCCAACAGTGGATCCTCTGTATGATATAGAGTTTATCATATCATAAGTTTCAAAACGTTGTACGCTAACACGATGTTGATGACGAAGTCACACTTAGACTCTTTCGTTTGGAAAAAAATGTTCCTAGCAGGTTGAAGTTGTGTGATCATAAATCTTATAAATTAAGGTGGCTGTTTTGACCTTATAAGTGTCGAGTAAAGAGTCCCACTTAGCTTTCGGTAGATGCTTGTGTATAAGGCGAGGAGTATGGGCCCCAGTACGGAGCCCTGTGGCATGCCGTGCCACTTTGGAATTCTCAGAGGGTACACCATTAATTACAGTGTACTGTTCCCATCCAGAAAGATAATCTCTTAATTAGCCACGCCAGTAAGTTTCCCATAACTCCGAAGTTGTGCTGTAGCTTGAGAAGAAGGTTTGGGTGTGAGACGCAATCAAACGCCTTCTGAAAGTCTATGAATATGGTACCCACAACTAATTCGTTATCAATTGCGCGTCGCCAAGTTTCAGTCAGGTGTAATGAGGAGTAAGTAATAGCTCTTCGATCTCTCTTTTTGGTGGTCCGTGACGAACGCTTCGGTCTCCGAGAAAACATGTTTCACAATTATGTCCGCTGTACATGATTCTAAAATATTGCTGGGTACACTTAGCAAGGAGAGGGGGCGATAATTTCCTATTTCTGTACGATCATGGGAAAAGTTACAAGGCCAAACAAAAGCGATCTACCAATGGAAAATGAGGTGCTTCGTTTTCGAGTTGTGAGTTCTTCGTTTTCGACCTGCGGTGCTTCGTTTTCTAGTTTTGAGTGCTTTGTTTTCGACTTAGGGTCCTTCGTTTTCGATCTTTTGGGTGCTTCTTGCTTAGTTCCTCGTTTTCAATACTAACCACTCAGTTGTGACTGACGCAAGCAATCAAAAAAGCCACGGCTTATTCCTAAACTTATTTGCAGTGGTGTTAATACGTTCATTATTCCTGCTCGACTGGTTGTAAAGAAAAACATTGCCAGGTAATTAGTAATATTAGCTTGGTGCAAGGGTGTAATAAATAATTATTTGTTTGTTGTTTGATCGATCGAAACTAATGGAATAACCACGTAAAATTAAAATGTCAGAGTCGCGACGCCATTGCTTGACCTCACTCGAAACTTTTGCTTTTGAAAAACATCCGTTTCGACCAACACTGCTCCTGCTCACCTTATCTTATGAATATATGACTCATGGCGGTTCATGGCGGCTCCGATTACATATGATTACATATTTTTTCTCCTTTAACGTAGTTTAAAAGCCTTGAAGTTATCCAAGAATCCTGGACAAAAATACGAAGATATTCATAACCTCCTGGTCCCATATCTAAAACACTATTGATGCATGAATTAAATCATATTATGGAGCACGAGACATTTTTGAGCCGCAGGAGACCGGAAGTGAACATTTCTCACTACCAAAACATTAGTTTTTTATCGGTTTTTTTAACCAAGCTTCTCTAATGGTGAAAGGATACTAGGCAATACAAATGTCAAGGCAAATTAAAAGAGAAAACTGAACAAATTGCGACCTGTTGGATCCCATAGTATTCATGTTTATGAATCAGAATTTTCGTGACACGAGCAAACAAAGGCCTTCGAAAGATAAAAAACACACACCTATGGCATGTTCACCGCCATCGAGGGCGAGAAAAGTTTCTTTGTACTGGTCAATCAGTGCTAAAAAGAACCCGTTTGTTGCGTAAAAAGTCATACCCAATGTTGTGAAAACATTAACTTAGTGAAATATAATGTCATGTTAATGTGATTTATTGTATAGATACTGATGAAGTACTAGGATTTCCCTTTTTTAACGAATCGTATCTTTACCACACGCTGTGAAGATATTATTTTAAGGATGTAGTTGTCGTCATGGTAACCAACAGGATTAGCCAATAAAAGGCGAGCTTGCCCCTCCCTGTTAAATACTTTTGTGCTGTAATACATGTACTAGTAATAGTTGACACTACAGCTGCCTCCGCTGTTAAGTATAGTTACACGCAGAGATCATTGTGTCCAGGGCCCGGTTAGAGGAGTGGCTGTTTGCAAACGGAACAATTGATGTTAAAGCAGGGAAGAAACAAATCAGTACCGAATATGAAACAGGGGCACCCAACGAGAATATAGTTCAAAACCACTTAAACATACAGCGGTTAAACGTATTTTGGTATTTAAGCGGTAGATATAGGCATATTTTTATCCCCTTAAATTTTTCATCTGTTCGGATTTCCTAGCTGAAAGTCTAGTGATCCGAAAATTATAGGAATCAAAACTTACCTTTTCGAAAATTTCAGGCAGAAAAAAGGTTCCCGAAAATTCAGGTGACCTTTTTAGGGTAAAAATGGGCAATTATACCATGTTCGAAAATACTAGGACAGGCAGGCAAGCAAGAGATTTACAACAAATGTTCCGAAAATTCTAAATCTCAAATCGTCTTCCGAACAGATGTTTTCCAAACATTGAATTTGGGTGCCCCTGATGGCGGACATGATGGTATACCAGTCGAAACAGACTAAAGGAAACGCAAGGTCAATTTTTATCGCTATGTGGCCACGGTTTTTCAAAAATGTAACATACTACAAGGGATGAAGTTTTTTTGTCTTGAGTAACGTGAATCAACGAAAATGTTGTACAGTTTAATGTCAATGCTTTGTTTAGATGTCCTTGATCTGGATTATAGTATTAAATGACCAAATGACAAACGGTGTCACGGTATTATTAATAGGTAAATCGAGTGCCGGTAAATTTGTGTAGCAAATTTTTCTGGTAACAAAATTAGAATTCAGAAATGCTCAGCGTATCCCCAATGATGCAGCTACCCATAACATGGTTTTGCATAATTAAGAGTTTCCTATATTGCGATAATTTATTCGAAAGTTTACTAACACTTTGAAAGAACTGAAACTGACGGTCTTTAAAATCCAGCAAAATATGATAATTTGTAGCCTTTTTCTTCAATCCAAAGTCGTGTTTATGATTGGTTCTTTCTAAACAACAACCTCTTCAGGACACAATACTGTCGAGAGCCTTTAATATGTTAATTTTTTGGGGGAACAACACGGATCGTTTGCCTTGTAAATACGTTAAGAACCACTAATGTTTACGTGTATCGTGAATCGTTTTCTAACAACACTTGCTGGTGGGTAGACTAAGTCGTTTAGTCTCTTAAAGGAGCTATGTCACACACTGCGCATGTGCGCGAAGAAGCGTTACATCTTGAAAACATTCGCCAACTTTTTCAAGTTCTGCGGGTGATTCAATATCAAGAGTTTATCGTTTTTTATCTCAGCCATCCGTTAACAGTTCGCATAGTCAGACGTTCGTTACTATTTCACAGCCCTCTTAGAAGGTTCCTGTGTGTTTTTTGTTTCAATTACTCTGATCAACGGCTTATTTGAGGTGAACTGTTTGGAGTTAACAAAATGTCCTCTCATGGAGGCCGCCGATCAGGAAGCAATTAATTATTTCGCTGGACAGCATGTGGATGAAAAGCACGAATTCATAAAAGAAACCTTATAGACATCGAAGGAAACTTACCGCCACAGACTCTGTGGCCACGTCCGAGATCATGGTTTCGCGTCTATAGGCACAATAAAACTGGGCGAAAAAAATACTCAAGTATACGAGCAAAAACTGTACTGTAAACGTACTATAAACGGAGGTTTGTTGCCAAAAATCGGCCTGATTTCCTAAGTCCAATATGGCGGAAAGTTGAGAAATTCAACAGAGCACGCAAAAATCCTGCACATGCGCAGGTCGTGACATAGCTCCTTTAACAGTGATTTGTGTTTATGACAAATCTTTTCCCGAAAAAACTTCCCCCTTTTTAGAGATTCGATACTTTAGTAATTCTCCCTTTTAGAGATGTTTTTTTAGTAATTCCCCGTTCCCCAATACCCGTTCCCATTTACCGTTCATTATTTTAGAACAAGCCATTTAGTTACCCGCTTCCTGTGTTGAAGGCAGAGTTGTAAGATGAGCTACGGTTTTGTTCGGTGGGTGTTAAATATGGCGTTTAAGGCGCCTGTTGTGAAGCCTAAAACTTTGGATTACTCTGGTCAAAGCGATCTTCCAATGGAAAATAGGATGCTTCGTTTTCGAATTGGGAGTGTTTCGTTTTCTTGTTTTGAGCGCTTTTTTTTTCGACCTAGGGTCCTTCGTTTTCGATCTTTTAGGTGTTCCTGCTTAGTTCCTCGTTTTGAAGTGCTTCGTTTTCGATACTACCCATTCAGTTGTGACTGACGCACGCACGCAAAAAAATTCACCGCTTATCCCTTAACTTATTTGCAGTGGTGTTCATTATTTCTGCTCAACTGGTTGTAAAGAGGAACATTGCAAGGTAATTAGTAATATTAGCTTGGTGCAAGGGTGCAATAAGTAATTATTTGGTTGTTGTTTGATCGACCTATACTACCCCCTATTCTTTCCTTGTACATTGAGGAAGTATGGAAATGAGATATCTGATTTTTTCCTGAATGGAGAAGGTTTTAGTTTTCTTATCGACTGAGATTCAAAATGGAGGGAGTTACGAAGCATATGATGAGTAAATATGAATAAGAATTCGTGACAAATAATGTCTGTCGAACGTACGAAATTTAAGTTACAAACAAAGAAGATAATTTTTTTGAAAAGCTGTTGAGTAAAAACAGTCAAAAAACCCACATTCCAATCCATTTTAATCTTCTTCAGTTATTCCTTTTCCCTGCCTCCTTTAAATTTGTATGTGATGTTTTATTTAAACTGTCCTTCACTGTTTTAAATAGCCGGTTATTTTTACCTTTTCCTTGATTTGGTTGCCAGTTCCCAGTTTCTAAATTTGGCTAAAGTTAACACTTTTCCCACAGTATGTTTTACCGAGCGACTTGATAATGGAATTTCAGACTCACGAAGCCATTGCTTCACCTCCACGAAACATTTGCTTTTGAAAAGGATCCGTTTGGACCAACACTGGTAAGTCGCTCCTTGCTCCGTATGGCCTTATCACATGAATATATGACTCATGCGGCGGAAATCAGCTCCGATTACATGTCTTGTTTTTTTTTTTCTCTTTTAATGTAATTTAAAAGCCCTGAAAGTAACCAAGAATCAGCTCCCTCAAGATTTTAAAGCTAGGAATGGCGGACCATTGAATAAAAAAATCCCAGTTAAAACAAACAGGTGTCTCTTTTAAATCAAGGCCTTAACTTGGGTCACTTAGTGTTTGGTTAATATAGTTTTGCAATCCAAAAAAAGACCTGATTTTTCCGTCACAGTGGCAGTTCAATATATGAGCAAGGAATTTTATGAGTAATAAACGAGTTACTTCTGATTCCTTTTCTCTTGTTCCCTGTTGTTTTTTCTATATCGCCTTTATTATAATTGATATTAATGCAAGGCATTATGACCGTATTGTTTTTACGCTTATTTTGTAAAGCGGTCACCGTCATTTATTTGTGACTGATCGAAGCACGCACCCAAAGAATCTACCGATATTGCTTATCCATTGGTTTATTTGTAGCTGGATTCCTTGTTGATGCTCATCCTGTTCCAACGAGAGTATTGCAAGGCATTTGAATATTCTAGCCTACTGCGTATTATACATTGTATATAGTTAATTATTTGTTTGTTGTGTGATAGAACTATCCTGCCTTCTATTCTTTGCTTGTACATCGAGAAAATAAGTTAAGTCTTTTTATGGCAAGGTGAAGTGGAGGTGTTTGAGCCTTCTGGGCCACCGTAAAGGATGGAACTTTAAAGGAGAACTGAAAATTTTCTAATTTCTTTTTTTTTTCGGAAAGCCTAACATAAGTAAACTGAAATCTGTGTAGATATTTCGTCTCGTTTCCTGTTTTTTTTTTTTTTTTTTTTTTTTTTTTTTTTTTTTTTTTTTTTTTTTTTTTTGCCAGAAAATTACGTTGGAAGTTGGGCTTTCTCTCCTTTTTGGGTCTTTTCAGTGCGGGCTCAAAAACTAAATCAGCAGCCTGCTGTGACGTATGATATGTGGAACAGAGATTTCATAATCAAGAGAAACAAGGTAAACACAAGTGCTGTTGTAGATAAATTCCTCGTTGTTTTTCTGTTTCTTCGCGGACTCAATATTCAAGATAAAAAGTCTAAAAATTGCTTCTATATCGGGCGCTCTCGCATGTCTTCCCCATATCATACGTCATAAGCTGCAAAAATGACCGCTGACTCCTCCATTCGGAGCCGCAATGCTGATGGCCCAAAATTGGAAGAAAAACATTTTTTTTTTTAGGTGGAAAAACGACGCATATGCCAGAAAAAAAGTTGAAGACATAATTGTGCATGGTCTAAAGTGTAAATAAAAAATGCTTATTTTTTTGCCTTCAGTTCCCGTTTTAGTGTCTAGTCGTTCTCGCGCTGGAGCACTAATTGGAGACACTGTAAAACTGAAACTAATAATCAACGCAGATCAAGTCAAATGTAGGTTTTTGAGGAGAGGGGAAAACCGGAGCAGTACCCGGAGAAAAACTTCTCGGTGCAGAGAAGAGAACTAACAAACGCAACCAACAAATGATGCCGAGTTTGGAATCGAACGCTTTCCGAAAGGACGCTTTTCTTTTGACAGAACTGACTGGCTAGACCAGGCATTTCGAAGGACTCTTTCTTTTAGTAAGAACGTCTAATTTTGGAGCTGAGGCTCCAAAATATATTTTTGCGATGTGACGCTGAAAACGTCCTTAAGATGTTGTTAACTTTACATTGTATAGTTCTTCAATAAGTCAATGTAGATGTGACCAGCCTGCTTTACTGGTTACATAGAGTACTACAATGAACTTTAGAATCACTTATTTTCACCTCAAAAAAGTGAAAATAAGTGATTCTAAAGTTAATTTTTTTGACCCCAACCACTTGGAGAAAATTGTCAGCACATTTGATTGCAAACACTATTTTTACTCCAGATCTACTCAGATTTTTGTTAAGAAAGTTAATGCGTTAATGCGTTCTTAACATTATGGTTAATCTCAGCCACAACCTTCTTATAAAAAAGGATCTTATAAAAAAAGAGGGGATGTCTTTTTTTTTTCTTTTTAATCTTTTAAAGTATTTTAAAACACTGTAAAACTGTCCACACAAAACAAGAATTTGTCAACATTGAAAGGCAAGACATGCTGTTTCAGGCATTCCGTGGTCCTCCGCAGATCCTTGTAAATATCTCATGTTGAGCAATACATATCCCATGTTGGTGGAGCTCACTTGCTGAAGTTACGCGGAACATTTAAAACTTTTATGTGTATGGCCTTTGTGTTTTACGAGGGTGGTGATCTGGCGTGACTCTTGACTGCTGAAGTTCCAGCTGATGGTATTTTCACTAGCTTCCTTGAAACCTTTGTACCATTCATGTTGTGCAGCAACTCATCTAAAGTTGATATGGGGTATTGACCCATTTGCTCGCCTCATTTTAATGCACAAATGATTGTCACCATCCGCCTTTGGAATGATTACTATTGGTTCACCCGTGGTGCGGGCCCATTGACTTCTTCTACGATGTCACAGTGCAATAGTTCCTGAACTTATGCCGAACTTTTTGAATACGCTCTCCAGAGTGGATATTTTTTAATCCGCTATGAATCCAGAACCTTGTGCACGCCAAATCTATAAATTGTTTTATCCGGATGGCGTAACAAGATCGAGCTCACTTCCTTGCCGTGAAATCAATCCTCAGGTTGGCTGCCGAGGACAATATTATTTCTTTATGGCACATGCTCTGTTACCTCTGTTTCCTTGAGGAGTCCTGAGTACTAGCGTGAATCCGGATACGCTTCGCATGCGTGTACGGGCAAATTCGATTTGAATACGCTGCGTTTGGATGGTAGTATTTTTGGTTTCTATGTTTGGTTTGTTCTTTCATTTCTTTGTTTAGGTTAAGGATTTTACATTACTGTAAACCTCTCAAATGCGAAATGAAGTTGTTGTTGTTGAATCCGGAAAGAAAAAGTTGCGGATTCAAAAATATCCGGATGCGCGTGGACTGGGCCTAAGAAAGAACGACGATGACAACGGCTACGAGAACGCAACATAAACAATAAGTTCAATCAGCAAAAGCAATAGTTTTGCACGCGCTGCACGTGCGTTTTTCATTTTGATACATTTCTTTCCGCGCCGTTGTCTTGAAAACGACGTGAAATGATCAAATTTGAGGACTTGTGGAGGATGAGAGCACCTGACGATGAATTTTCAATTTTCTCCCCAAACACTAACAACGCGTTCATGACAAATTTAGTTCTGGAATGTTTATGTGCACTTTTCACGCCAAACGACTTGCAATACTCACGAAATTATTACAATAATAGTAAATGATGTTTTTAGATAGCGTTCTAAGGCTTCGGCCTTCCTCGTCTCCCTATTTCCAAGTGGGTGCCATACAATTTGATAAATCGGAAGGGTATTTTAAAGCTTTAGTTTTGTCTATTTCGTGTTACCATTGCAAAAAAGGGAAGTATACATCAGTTTAAACCTCTTTTCCTTTGCCACAAGCTTTCTAGTACTTAGAAGGTAGCGGAAGTTGCGAAGAATAATTCTACAGAGTTGAAGGTGAAAATCATTCTTCAAATCTAGTGAAAAAGTCATAGACGTGATTTTCAATAGAAAATTATGAATAAAACCTTAATGGTGGAAGAGAATGTTTATAAGAATACATAAATTTACTCAGTTCTTGCAATCTAATATCCGAAAATTTGATAGTTCTATTTCTTTGAAGATTGGGTCTGAGTGATTGATTTCGAACTATTTTGACTGTACGCTTTGCAAAGAGACAAGACCACGAAGATTGGATTTGTGCATGCACAATAATACAATAATTAATGACTATAAGGATAAACTAAAGAGTAGCACAGAGTTCTTAAACAAAATTTAGAAAAACAGCTATGCCTGAAATTAAATGCTATAGCTTCAGAGATTTTGTAAGCCAATTGAGAAATACAGGGTTTCCAAGAAAGATGTTAGTCAAGCACATCCCCAAGAAAGACCGTTCTAGGATTTGTTCAGTTCTTTACTATTTTTTGCAGATTTTCATTGAAAGATGACGTCTTTTCTCTCGATGCTTAAATAGAATAAAGAATTAGTTTTCCGAGAGTTTAGTGGAAGTTTCTTTGCCTTGAACTAGGTAACCAAATAATCAGACCTAAGAGACTAGCATCGTCATATCAGCAATTGCAAATAAAATCAGGTCTGGTAGTTGAATACATCACTGAAGTCATGAACATAGGATAAGAAAAATAAGGGAACGAGAATTGATCCTTTCGGAGAGCGGGTGCATATATCAATGGACGTGAAACCAAACAAATTACGCCGACGTAATGGACACCTTAGTATTCACTTTTATGAAGCAGAATTTTTTTATCCAACGTAACAAAGGCCTTAGAATATAAATAAACACACACCTGTGGCACGTTCACTGCCATCAGGCGCAAGATGACTTCTTGTACAGGTTAATCTGTGGAAAAGAGTTAGTAAATACGCAATGTAGAGAAAACATAAACTTAGTGTAATGTATACTGTGATAAATGTGACGTAACTTATTGCTGCGAAGCCTTAGCGAAGCAGCAACACTATTTCTGACTGACCGTGTAGGGCCTGGGCGCTTTATAATCTGTGATTCTCTCGATCCAATTTTTTTCGGTGGCGATGATTTTGATTAGTTGCAGTACGGTGGATCAGCGGCAGTAGTTTCCGAATTGTGCGTGCTCAGCGCACATGGTTGCCCACTGATTTATCGTCGATCAGGTGAGTTTATTATAGTTTTTTTCAACCGTGTTATCCTGCGAAACGCAGTGTTATCATGCTAAACGCGATTTTATCGATCGCTGGAAGTAGTCATCAAGGTCACGAACGTTTTAGTGAAATTTCCAGGGGAAGGCAATGTTGCTTTATGAGTTTTTCAGCGCTGTTGTGTGCAGTGTGTTTACAGTGCAGCACTGGGATACTGCTACAGTTGACCAAATTTTAATCGAAGGAGACAGGATGTACTTGACTGCACTTGAAAGTCAAAGATTTTAATATTGTTACAGTTGCGTTTTAAAAATGTGTTTTCTTTTTATGAATGTTCACAACATTACCCTTTAAAAGAGAACATTGACCTCACTGTGATTACATTTTGAACTTGCATTTTACAATGAAAGGGTGTCTTCTATTTCCAAATGTATCTGGTCTCTTTATATTTAAAGGAGAACACTCACCTTAGTATGATTACATTTGTTCACATTGTGTTTCGAAAAACTCTTTGCCTATTTGAAGAACATTGATACCACGTTTTCTTTCTGTTACATTGTTATTACATGACTAGGAGAATATGTGGAACTAGACCCTCCGTGAGGGTACGCTGGGTTGCCTGTGGTACGTGCAGCGTTCCAGGCAATTTTTTTCAAGTTGGGGTTTGTAGCCGAGATAACGCGCGCTCTGATTGGCTAATTGTGACTGGCCCACGGGCCGATTACGGGCTTGCAAAAACAAAGCAAAAGGTAATTAAAAAACCATATAATAAACTACTTACTAACCGAGCTAGCTCGAGCCGTACTGGGAAATATTGGCCCTGGGTCGTTTTTGTACGGACCTCGCTGCGCTCGGTCCGTACTGCCAC
>BLFP01004842.1:353652-356152 GCA_014634505.1 Montipora efflorescens | reverse complement strand
TTCGCTTGATATAAGTAACTTCTAGTTTAAGCTACTTACAAGACGGTTGCAGATAATTACTTTCTAGAGCAACTTTGGGAATCCAGGGGACATTTAGAGCAGTCTGTTTGTCATAAAAAGTGATTGACCACCAGCTTTAAGCAGTGGTATCACGGAGCAATTTTGATTTGATCAGGAAAACATGATAACAAAAAGACAACAGTATTACTTTGGCTGAGTTAATTCTGATATGAGACACCTTTATGCCATTTAAATACGTCTATTTTGTGCGGTCAATTCTGTCTTTAAAAATTCAGTTGAAATCAGACTAAGGGCTCAACAAAAGATGTAAAGAGTTTGACGTCAACAGCAGAAAATTGTCTTTGTTAGACTCATAATGACTGGCGATCTCTTTAGTGTTGGTTTGGCTACGTACCTGCAGCATTTTTGAACAGTGCATTGAAGTTCTCATGCTTTCTTTCGTATTTTTCAAGGTGCGCCCTCTCTTTCAAAGACGACCTTCCTTGTTCTCAAGAGTTCTTGTAATCAAGAATGGCAGACAAAAAGATGAACGTTTTCGAGCAGCATATACAAGAGCTTAGCGTTTCCAGAAAAGAGGGAAACAGAAAAGGGGAGGGTATTGCATATTTGAATTTGGGCGGTTATTATTATGGCTTGGCTTATTTTGAACAGGCTAAGAGGGATTACACAGAAGCATTAAGGATTTTTAAAGATATAGGTTTCAGTGCTGGAGAGAGAAACGCCTGTGGCAATGTCGGCAATGCTTGTCACCGTCTGGGCAATTTTAAAATGGCCAGAAAGTACCTCAAGCAACAACTAAGTATTGCCAAAGAAGTAGGGGATAAGGCCGGGGAGGGCAATGCCTGTGGTAATCTCGGCAACTTCTATCAAAGTCTGGGCAATTTTAAGGAAGCCATAAAGTATCACGAACAAGATCTTAGCATTGCAAAAGAAGTAGGGGATAGGGCCGGGGAGGGAGGGGCCTATAGTAATATCGGCAACGCCTATCATAGTCTGGGCAATTTTAAGGAAGCCATAAAATATTACAAACAACATCTTAGCATTGCAAAAGAAGTAGGGGATAGGGCCGGGGAGGGAAGTGCCTATGTCAATCTCGGCATCGCTTATTGCAGTCTGGGCAATTTTAAGGAAGCCATAAATTATCAGGAACAACATCTTAGCATTGCAAAAGAAGTAGGGGGTAGGGCCGGGGAGGGAGGGGCCTATGGCAATCTCGGCAACGCTTATGGCAGTTTGGGCAATTTTAAGGAAGCCATAAAGTATTTCGACCAATGTCTTAGCATTGCAAAAGAAGTAGGGGATAGGGCCAGAGAGGGAAGGGCCTATGGTAGTCTCGGCATCGCTTATCGCAGTCTGGGCAATTTTAAGGAAGCCATAAAGTATCACGAACAACATCTTAGCATTGCAAAAGAAGTAGGGGATAGGGCCGGAGAGGGAAGGGCCTATGGTAATCTCGGCAACGCTTATCACAGTCTGGGCAATTTTAAGGAAGCCATAAAGTATTTCGAACATTGTCGTAGCATTGCAAAAGAAGTAGGGGATAGGGACGGAGAGGGAAGGACCTATGGGAGTCTCGGCAACGCTTATCACAGTCTGGGCAATTTTAAGGAAGCCATAAATTATCAGGAACAACATCTTAGCATTGCAAAAGAAGTAGGGGATAGGGCCGGGGAGGGATCGGCCTATGGTAGTCTCGGCAACGCTTATCGCAGTCTGGGCAATTTTAAGGAAGCCATAAAGTATTACGAACAACGTCTTAGCATTGCAAAAGAAGTAGGGGATAGGAACGGAGAGGGATCGGCCTATGGTGGTCTCGGCAACGCTTATGACAGTCTGGGCAGTTTTAAGGAAGCCATACAGTATCACGAACAATGTCTTAGCATTGCAAAAGAAGTAGGGGATAGGGATAGAGAGGGAAGGACCTATGGTAATCTCGGCAACGCTTATAGCAGTCTGGGCAGTTTTAAGGAAGGCATAAAGTATCACGAACAATGTCTTAGCATTGCAAAAGAAGTAGGGGATAGGGCCGGGGAGGGAAGGGTCTGTGGCAATCTCGGCATCGCTTATCGCAGTCTGGGCAATTTTAAGGAAGCCATAAAGTATCTGGAACAACATCTTAGCATTGCAAAAGAAGTAGGGGATAGGGCCGGGGAGGGAAGGGCCTATGGTAATCTCGGTTATGCTTATTACAATAGAGGTGAGGTTGAAAATGCTCTTTTCTGTAACGAACAAAGTTTTACTATTTCCATGGAAACGGGGGATCCAGTAGAGCAAGGAATGGCTTGCCATTTGTTTGGTTGTGTTAATGAATTTTCAGGCTCGTTGTGGAAAGCCCTTAATTTTGATCGTCTAAGCATAAAACATTTCGATGAAACAAGACGTCTTCTTCAGTCAGAAGATTCATGGAAAATAAGCTTTCGCGATACAAAACAAGAGGCGTACACAGCTCTGTGGAGAGCACTTTTGAAGACTGGAGAGG
>BLFP01004842.1:334534-342503 GCA_014634505.1 Montipora efflorescens | reverse complement strand
AAAATGTGTATGTTATATCAATGTTTTAAATTCCATGCTTTTACTAGTTGGGCTTAAAAAGGTTGTTCATTTTATAGTGGGTCTTCCTTTTATAGGGGCCTGTTATATCACGACGCAACTGCTATTTACAGAAGACTCAAGAAATCATCTCGGGTATAAACCATGGTTAGAATGAACTTACAGTCCTGAAGTTAGCATGGTGGCAAGGTCCATTTTGTTCTTGACCACAATTAAGAGATTAATATGATCTTCTTGTTTTTTAATCACACATTGAAAGGTTGACAGCATACTGGAGAAGGTTGGGCTTGTTACTGTCGAGTTGTCGCAGATGTGGTTTTTCTCTAAGTTCCAACTGAACATTGCCCTGTCCACTACTTTAAGTGGAGGTACCTTTTCCTAAGAAGACAAACAATAATAAGCATTTGAATAGACAATACTTTTGGTATGCGAATTGAATTCATGCCTTTGGGACTTGCCTTGCATATTACTACTGCTAGTAGCTGAGAAGTCTTAAAAAAAATTTGTTTGTGTTAATATTTGCATGGTAAGTGGTTATTGTTAGTTAGAGAGGTTATATCAAGATTAATGTCTTAATCAACACCTCAAAAGTTATTTCTCCCGCAACCATCAAAAGAAAAAGGACATAATATGTATTTTTTAGTATTGATTAACTTAATTTCCAGTACCTTGTCTTCCCTCATCCGCATCAGGTTAGAGAAAGTCTCATCAAGATGCCGTGCTGTATTCCTTTGGAAGTGACTTTCTATTGGCTCTTGTAGTGGGATTAATACTTGGCCGCAATACATTGGGCATATGTAGGGCTCTCCCTCACAAGTATAGAAATGGGAAATAACTTGATCCCTACAAAAATGATATATTATTAATGCTTTAACACTTTATTTTCCCTTCAATGAAACGTACCCCGTACGTACTTCATTATGTTGAAATCTTTAAACCCAGGTATTTAAAGTTGATTATGCAAAGATTATGAAACCTGTATGCAGCTATTTAAGTAATTAAGAAAAATTTCTGCCGATATGCTTAATGCTTGCCTTTGAAGTTGAAAAGTAGTTGTCTTGTTAACAAAATACGTAAAAAATAAGCTTATGTAGAATCTAACAAATACCTTAAAATACTTGTTCTACAGTTATTTGGGCATCTGATGTTGACTTTTGGGCAGCTTTCTAAATGCTCATCACTTCGCGCAACTTTGATGGTATTGTGACAATGACCACACAATGTTTCTTTGTGTGGGCATTTACTCTTATGGGAATCCAGCTCATACCTGTAGACACTTACACCACAATCTTTATTTGGGCAGCCCACCATTTTCATTTGACAATCAGCAGTAGAGTGGACTACTGGACTTTCCAGTGAACCAGTCCAGCTGCACCCAATTCCTCCGGCTTTAAAGGAATTAGGGCACTTGATGACCAATTTCTGAATAATGGCCTGCAAAGCCAAGTTTTTAGCTGGCTGCCGAATTCCAAGAAAGCTTCTGTCTACAGGGCAAGTTCTGTTTCCTGTGCTTATTGCTTGATTTAGGCATTTGGCACACATGGTGTGCCCATCCTTACAGACAACGGGGTCGTGCATTACAGCCAAGCTATGGAGCAAGATAGCCAAAGGAGAATAATACAAGCAGGCAGTTATAAGTGGGTAATAGAGAAAATTTGAATTTTTTTCTAATTCGACTGTTAAGATATCCTCTCTAGTGTCACTCAAGAAAACTGAAGAAGCCCAGGAAATCATTCGGTTAATTTCAACACAATAAGATCTTGTCTTTTTTTTATGGAATTTGGCTTACCAAATAGCGCACAGATAATTGTGGTCAACAGCATGGACAAACAGTTCGATCGGATAACCAAACCCATCAGCCATAATGCTTGCTGTCTTGGTAGTTACGGCTTACATTACGATATGTCTGCGAATGCTCAGAAGTACACGTCACTAACGTATTGTGCGTGTGACCAATGACTCGGGCTTATCAACATTACGTCACAAATTTGACACATTTCCAGTGAAGCACATGCTCTTCGATCGATTGATTTTAGCCGTTTGCGAGTTTGAGCTGGAGAACTGAGATGTTCAGTCAATTCCACGTCGTTCACAGAGAGCAGAATTGGAGCAAAATGGCCAGGTAAAAAGGTTGGAAATTTCTAGAGGGGCTCCACCTGGCACCACTTTTAGAAAACTTGTGGAACTCTTTCCAATTTTGGCTAGGTGAGGGTTGATTTCTTGATTTGGCGGTGTTACCTACACAAGACCTCTGACAGTAATTTGCTAAAGCTTCTTGTTGGGATCTGTGTATAGTGGTGAATTGCCCTCTTGTTGATTTCACTTAAAAAGACAAAGCAACAAATATATTATGGGTGCAAATATCAAAGAAAAGATAACAACAGCCCTGTTGCAAAGTTTATATTTTACAGGAATGCGTTAGCTTTTGGGGCTTAATAAAAATGCCACTTTGTCTTTGATATTGTTGTGTTGTAAAGAAGTGTGTTGTTTACAAAAGAGTGAAACTTTGTTTGAAGAAAAGAAAGGGTAAAAAAAGGAGTGGCATTGATGTGACAAATTTACATTGCGTTCCACGATATAGCAGATTATATGAATTACATCTATCTATTTCAATTGACCGGTTACCCTGCGAATAGATACTCTCCTATTCCTTCTCAGAACGGCGAATGGCGTCCAATCGCCGTTCTGACAAGGACCCGGTTAAGGCCAGTTTTAAAGGTCGTATTTTACATATGCGGAATCTAATTCAAATGAGAAAAATCTATTGTTTTCGCTCATTTGCATTAGATTTGGCACATGTTAAATGCGACGTTTAAAACGGGCCTAATAGAGGCAAAGTCATGTTTGATAGAGGTTCGGAGCATCTTTTATTTTGTGGGTGTCAGAGGTTTTTATTATGCTGCTATTGCTCTCGTACCCTGCGAGAAAGTGTAACAAAATTACTCGAATTCGACGGCAAATAATTTGCGGCAACTGGTATGTCTGTCACGCTTCTTGGTCTGATTTGCTGGGACGCAAGTGAAACTATGAACTAATAATTTTTTTCAGGCCATTAAACAAAGGTCAAACAACTATTGTCGCACAATACGTGGACCCTTCAATCGATTTCTCTCTCCGTCCTCCACCTCTGAGCATAAACTGCAAAATTTAAGACCATTTTCTCGATAACTTTCGGAATTTTTTTTAAGTGTTCTTTCATATCTAGAGTGGGTGCCTCTCGTGCAATAAACTCACTTGACAGGTCACTTGACGATACCATGGTGACATAAAAAGCGTGGCTTGTTTCCAAGCCCTATCGACTTCTTTCCAAAGTCGGATCGGAAATATTCGGAAATATCGAAGTATTCCCAACTTTGCGATGATTACGAAATTGGCAATTATTGTGAAGAATGAAACTATTCCGGATCATCGCAACCATTCCAAACTTCGCAATCACTACGAAGTTCGGAACCATTACGAAGATCGGATTTTTTTACGAATGGCGGGCCATAGACGTTTTATCGGTGTTTTGATAAAATCATGAATTGTTGATGAGTTTTCGAAGAAACATTGCGAAATTTCGGAACCATGGCGAAAATTATACGATTGCGAGCTTCGGAACCATTCCGAGCCAACGAAGCCATTTCGACATTTCGGAAGCATTATGAAGATCGAAATTTTTGTACGAATGGCGGGCCATACGCAGCCATGGCTGGCATGACTCGCATGGCTCGCTGGTTAGCACATTGTCCTAACTCATCTTTGTCATGGTTATGCAAATTTTGACAGAGAATATGAAATTACAAAAAAAAAAATTCTACTGAATACACCTAATCGGCTAACTCAATGTTATACCCAATTCAAATATCCGGGATTAACATTCTTTGTGTATTATATTTGCATGGTAACGTAGCATTTATGTGTAAATGATATGAAAATACCTGGAACAAAACGTTTTATTCCCAAAGGGCTTGAATTGGGTACAAAATTGAGTTAGCTGATTGAGTCTGTTATGGGGAAATAATATTTTATGTGAATGTTTTGGGCAAAAAAATTTCCGGGGGGAATTTTTTTTAGTTTTTAGTTGAAAATGAGGTAAAGTCTTAAAAGTCGTAGTAGAATACAGCTGTGTATAATTATCCCAATGCTCGACATTTCATCAATGAAGTGTCTCACAGAGACTTTGAACCAAGGCTTTAAAACGTGGGTCACTTATTGTTAAATTAACATAGTTTTAAAATCCAAAGGAAGAAAAATACCGGAATTTTTCGTTATACTTTATATTAAAGCAATAATTGCTCCTTAGGAAGTATGACGGTATTGTTTTTACGTTTGTTTTATAAATCGGTCACGGTCATTCAGTTGTGACTGACGTACGCACGCAAACAATCTACCGATATTGCTTATCCATTGATATATTTGTAGCTGGATGCCTTATTGATGCTCCCTGTTCCAACGAGACAATTGCAAGGTAATTGGATATTCTGGCCTGTTGTGTGTAGTTAATTATTCGTTTGTTGTCTGATAGAACTTCCTTGCCTTCTATTCTTTGCTTGTACATTGAGAAAGTGAGTTAATTTAGCTGAGTCACTTATGTTTAGATGAAGTAGAGTAAGTTTTAGTTTTCCTATTCCGTTAGATTCAAAATGGAGTGCCTGGGTTTGACGAAGAAGAATTCAGCCATACGAATTCTGATTCTGTTAAAGTCACACTCAAAGCCTAGAGCTTCATACTTCGCTTTCCCTTTACAACCAGAAACTTAATTACCAATGCACAGCCGCTCCAAATGGATGCAGATTTATGTGAGGCCCAGAAATTACTCTGCAATATGATTGAGGGTTACGACATTATCGTCTTTCTCGATAAAATAGTCATCTATAAGGAAAATGTGAACAGAGTAGCAACTCCAGAGTTATTAGGAGAGGCATTTAAATGACAAACGAAACATAAAGAACACTAAGAAAGTCATTTTACACTCGATCAATATATGCTAATTATTATGAGGCAGTTCTTTACGGAACAATGACTGTTTATATCCGAAAAGTTGATTGTTCCATTGCTCCTAACAGCTGATGGATGGTTTAGTCTGGAGAGGTGTAAGGTTATTTCTCAACATTGCCTAATAACAAGAACAAGTCATTTTATGCTTAATAAACCAGTTCTGATTACTTTTTACTTGCTTCGTGTAGTTTTCTCTTCACGTTGAATTAAAGCTAACAAGCTGTTAGTATTCCTGTTATGTTTATTTTCTGAATTAAACTGAATTAAGTGATCACGGTCATTCAGTTGTGAGTGACACACGCACGTAAAAAATCCACCGCTTATCTCTCAACTTATGCCCTGTTTGCAAGGAGAGAGGGTAACCCTACCTGTGAAATTTTGCTTGTAAACCCGGGCTATCTGCGACCCTCCTTCTAAGGAAACCCTAGTAGTAGGGTTGCCCTACCTGCTTGTAAACAGGGCCTTATTTGCTCAACTGATAGTCAAGAGGAACATTGCAAGGTAATTAATTAGTAATAAAGTGTATTAGCTTTCTGCAAAGGTGTTTTAAGTACTGGATACAATGTATTTTTTATGTTTCGCTCGATTTGGTATGTAGTTCCCAGACGCCAAATTTGGGTAATTATAAATTTCGTAATACAGCCTCTTTGAAGTTAAGCAAGGCTAATGTATTATTTTGAGACTTGTCAATCATTTATGTAAATGACCCACGCGGTCTACGTGTTGCTTTTCCTTCTATATTTGTAGTCGTCATGTCTGTTCAGGAAATACCGTTGTGTTCGGAGATGTGGTTTCAAGTGTTTATTTAAACGTAAACATCGCAGCTATAGCCTTATATATTTTCGTTTCCTTAACGACCTGAACCTCATAGCAATAAGCCATCAGTAGATTATCCGAGCAATGGAACAATTAATTATTTGGGTAACAATCACTTATCTCGTTTAGTGTCGATCAGCGTCATTAATTTTCACAGTTTGATAAAGCATGAATTTTTTTCTTGCTCTAACTTCCTGTTCCACTTAACTGTTACTTCCGTTTGTTAAGAACTTTGCAGTTTTTTCGTTCCAGATCTACTAGATCGACTCGGATTTGTGTTAAGAAATGTAACACTTTTCCTACAAGATTGCGTTTTACCGAGAGACTTGATAATGGCTTAACCACGTAAAATTAAAATGTCAGAGTCGCGAAGCCATTGCTTCACCTCACACGCAACTTTTGCTTTTGAAAAGCACCCGTTTCGACCAATAATGGTCCTTCTCGCCTCATCTTATGAATGTATGACTCATGCGATGCAAACCAGCTCCGATTACATATGTCGTGGTTTTTTTCTCTGTTAATTAATTTTAAAAGCCCTGTAGGTAACCAAGAATCCTGGACAAAAATGCTCGCAGGAGGAGACCTGAAGTGAACATTTAATTCTCATGCTTAAAGCTTCTCTATTAGTGAAAAGAGAGTAGGTAATACAAATGTCAAGACAACTTACAGGGAAAAGATGAATAATGTTACGACCTGTTGGACCTCATAGTATTTTTGATTTCAGCTCCACCACGCAGTACGCAACATAAGCAAAAAACCATTAGGTTTATTTTGGCGGTTTAGGCCGAGCACCAGTAACTATAACGATACGTTATACCAACAACCTAATACAAGATCTAAGTATTAACGGCATAAAACAGAGACAGAGCTGAGCGACAGTTTACACAGATACTACTGTCAGACGGAGGCCAGAAAAAACCTGCCGCAAAAAACCCTGTGGGGAAAAAAGACGGCAGGAAATCTGGGTAGGAACCAAGGCTCAAGCTCTAAAAATAGCCCATCCTACGAGGCTTCAAAATTCAAACGCATCTACCCGCGTTGACTAAAAGAACATTATACTTAGAAATAAATTTCCAAAAAGAAAAAATAGATAGATAGATAGATTAATTAAAAAACCATTGCAGCCTTACGGCTGAATTACGGATTATTTACATATAATAATAACTATAAAAATATATAAAAAGACAAAAGTTTAAAATGATGTAAACACTCCTTAAAAACTACAACTATTAAAAGTGTATATACTCAACCCCAGGTTCGATTATGGATTTGCATAAAAAAAAAATTTGATCTTCATTTACAATTTACAATGAAGGGCATTCGCAATGACAAAACTAGATTGGTATGGTTTAGTTTTGCACCTTGGGATACTAAACGTTCGTTTCTGCCTAAGTGACCTAATTGTTTCATTCATTGGAGGTAACAGCCCATTTAAAATTATGATTTGGGTCTTCTAAAATTTTCTTAAAGAGGCAAGTTGTTAGACTCTCCCTTCGGGATTTGAGACTTGTGAGGCCTGATAGGGTCAGAGCTTCCCTAATATGGAAGGTGAAACGAGGTGTCGGCCTAGAATGATTATCCCACGTGATACACATCTCTCATATAGCCCTCCTTGGCAACCCGTAATGCACTTCGACTGGACTATTTCCAGTCACCACTGCTCCACTGCCGCAGAAATATTTCATTTCTGGCTAATTCGTATACACTCAGACGCCAGAAATTCCAATTTATGTGGCAGAATTTCTGTGATCCACCGTCGATAACAAAGGCCTTAAAAAGCTTTAAAACACACACACACACACCTATGACATGCTCACTGCACTCAAGCTAGGCAAGAAAACTTTCTTGTACAGGTCAATCGGTGGTAAAGAAGTAGAATGAATCTTTCTAAAAACAACCAGGCTGTAAAGTAAAACGTAATACGCAATGTATTGAAAACATAAACTTAGTGAATTGCAATGTAACGTAAATGTGATTTATTATATAGATACTGATGAAGTACTTGGATTTCTTTTTTCTAAAGAATCATATCTTTACCGTGCGCTGTGAAGATGTTATTTTGAAGATGTAGGTGTCGTCATGGTGACTAACAGGATTAGCTAATAAAAATGTGAGCTTCCCCTCCCCTGTAAGATACATTTGTCCTGTAATATTT
>BLFP01004842.1:319534-329534 GCA_014634505.1 Montipora efflorescens | reverse complement strand
TAAAAGCTATGAATCTCTGTCATTATTTGTTTCGGATCCATTATGCATTCATCATTAAACCCCACTAACTTTCTAATACAACTTTTTTTCTTTTTGGAATTTTCTAAGTTCAAAAAGTACTTATTACTTTTCTCGCCATATTCGTACCAATTTACTCTCGAGCGAATTATTGCTCCTTGCGCTATATAATCATATTGACTATCATATTCGGTTTTTAAAATTTCCAGATCACTCAAGTTTTCTTGACTGGGCTGTTCATCGCATTTTGCTGTGCACTCTTTAAGTTTTTGTTCTAAGTCTAATAATTTCTCCCTTCTAATTCTAGCTTTCTGTTTGCTATAGGTAATAGTTTCATAACGGATTTTATACTTAATGAAGTCCCAAAGGACCCTTGGATCCTGAATCTCTTTTCCATCTTCCAACCAATCACTGTAATTCTCAGTTATAAAAGAGATATATTCATCATCTTCTAAAAGACTAGAATTAAATTTCCAAAAGGAAGGTCCCCGTCCCGTTTCTTCAATTCCGTTTATGTGCATTGTAATAGCGGAGTGATCCGTTCTTATTGCAGGAATAATATCTACATCTTCTACCTCTTCTTGAACACTACTGCTTATTAGCCAAAAGTCCAAACGTCGCTGTATTGTAGGGTTTTTTTGTCTCCATGTAAAGCGCTTAGTATCTGGATTTCTTATTCTCCAGATATCAGTCAGATCATAAGATGAACACAAATCTTCAATTTTTTTACAGGATTCTCTTACTTGAGGTTTGCCTCCAGCTCCATCCAACTCAGCATCGAAAATAACATTGAAATCGCCTCCAATAATAACTTCACAATTATCCTCTAATTCTAATTTATCGAGCTGTTTTTGAATTTCCTCGAAGAAGATGCATTGATCTTTGGTCTTATTTGGGGAATAAATATTGACAAAAACAAAACTATATCCCTGAATGACACCTTTCAAAATAATAAATCTTCCTTGTTCATCTTCTTGGCGTTCTTCAATATCACAATCGAATTTCTCCTTAACCAAAATCATAACCCCCCTACTGTGCTCCGAACCATGACTAAAGAAAATGTCGCCCCTCCACTGCGACTTCCAAAACTTTTCGACGTCTGGAGTACTGTAAGTTTCTTGTAAAAAGATAATATCGGATCTCTCTTTTGTTAACCAGTAAAAAAGTGCCTTTCTTTTGTCAAAAGAGCGAATCCCCCGAACATTTAGAGATAGAATTCTAAAATTTAAATTTCGTTTTGTGAAGATTTCAAAGTTTCATTTCAGTGAAGAGAACGGAACAATAAATACGTCAAGAGGCATCTGCATGTGAATATCACAAGATGTTTTGTTGAAGTTTGTTTAAAGTTAAAATGTGAATCGATTTGGTTTTCAGAGACAAAGAGGAATAAAGTTTATCAGTAAAACTCTTTCTTGACCTTGAACTGACAAAGTTTCCATTTTTTTTTATTTTAGCGTGACTCCTATTCGATGGCTATTGACAGTTGACTCTGAAATGGCTTTTTTTCCCTTTTCCATTCGCTCGCTGAGGGTGTGCTTGTTTTCTTTTAAAACTAATGCGATTCGATAAAAATTCATGGCCAAACTGATGAATTCACTTCGCGTGAAATTTACCGTGGAATTCACTAGTTGGGCAATAATTTTTTTTTATTTTTTATTTATTTTTTTTATAGAAGAAAGCAAAGAAAATAATTTAATTAATGAAGCAGTAACCGGAAACACCAAAACGCGGACAATTCGAAAACCCTTTATTTTTACCAACCCTATAGGCAGTAAGAATAAATAACCAGGGAGCTCTGCTCTTAGGCTTCATGGGATAAATCTATATTATTATTATTATTATTATTATTATTATTATTATTATTATTATTATTATTATTATTATTATTATTATTATTATTATTATTACTATTATTATCATCATCATCATCATTATTCTCGTGCTGATAATTTATCGTACTCGTTCGCTGCGCTCACTCGTAAAAGATACTATCAGCAGTCGAAAATAACAGTAGTTTCACGGCGCGGCCATGTAATATCCTCCATGTAATTTATTTTACATACAAGACGGTTATAGGTTACTATCTCAAGCAACGTAATTTAGAATCCTGGGGAAATTGAGAGCAGTCGGTATGCCATAAAAATTCATTGACCACCGGCTTCAAAAAGTGGTATCACTCTAGCAATTTTGAACTAATCAGGAAAATATGATGACAAAAAGACAACAATGTATTAGTTTAGCTGAGTTAGCTCTGAGTTAGCCCTTGGGTTCGGTTTAAGTCAGCGAAAGGCCTGAGCAAACAAAAGCAACAACAACAAAAAAAGAGTTTGAGGTCAACGGTAGAAAATTGTCTTCTAATCGTTAAATTCATAATGACGTCCGCTCTCTTTGGTGTTTCATTGACTATGTCACTGCTGAATTTGTGGTCAGTGCATTGAACTTCTCATGCCTCCTTTCGTATTTTTCAAGGTGCGCCCTCTCTTTTCAAGACGACCTTTCTGGTTCTAAGAGTCAAGAATGGCGGACAAAAATAGGAACGTTTTCGAGCAGCATATGCAAAAGCTCAGCGTTGCCAAAAAACAGCGAAACAGAAAAGGGGAAGGTATTGCATATTGCAAGCTGGGAAATTATTACTATTATCATTTGGCTGATTTTGAACAGGCTAGGAGGAATTACAAAGAGGCATTAAGCATTTTTAAGGAAATAGGTTTCAGGGCAGGGGAAGGAAAAGCCCATGGTAACCTCGGCAATGCCTTTCTCAGGATGGGAAATTTTAAGCAAGCCTTAGAATGCCACGAACAAAATTTTAGTATTGCGAAAGAAGTAGGGGATAGGGCCGGGGAGGGAATTGCCTGTGGTAATCTCGGCAACGCTCATAACAGTCTGGGCAAATTTAAGCAAGCCATAGAGTACCACAAACAAGATCTTAGTATTGCAAAAGAAGTAATGGACAGGGCCGGGGAGGGTAGAGCATGTTGTAATCTCGGCAACGCTTATGACAGTCTGGGAAATTTTAAGCAAGCCATAGAGTACCACAAACAAAATCTTAATATTGCGAAAGAAGTAGGGGATAGAGCAGGGGAGGGAATGGCCTATGGTAATCTCGGCAACGCTTACCACAGTCTGGGAAATTTTACGCAAGCATTAGAGTACCACGAACAAAATCTTAGTATTGCGAAAGAAGTAGGGGATAGGGCAGGGGAGGGAATGGCTTATGGTAATCTCGGCAATGCTTATCACAGTCTAGGCAAATTTAAGCAAGCCAAAGAGTACCACGAACAAAATCTTAGTATGGCGAAAGACGTAGGGGATAGGGCAGGGGAGGGAATGGCCTATGGTAATCTCGGCAACGCTTATCACAGTTTGGGCAAATTTAAGCAAGCCATAGAGTACCACAAACAAGATCTTAGTATTGCAAAGGAAGTAGCGGCCAGGGCCGGGGAGGGTAGAGCATATTGCAATCTTGCCAACGCTTATCACAGTCTGGGAAATGTTAAGCAAGCCTTAGAGTACCACGAACAACATCTTAGTATTGCAAAAGAAGTAGGGGATAGGGCCGGGGAGGGAATGGCCTATGGTAACCTCGGGAACGCTTATCACAGTCTGGGAAGTTTTAAGCAAGCCATAGAGTACCACAAACAAGATCTTAGTATTGCAAAAGAAGTAGGGGATAAGGCCGGGGAGGGAATGGCCTATGGCAATCTTGGCAACGCTTATTTCAGTCTGGGCAATTTTAAGGAAGCCATAGTGTATCACAAACAACGTCTTAGTATTGCAAAAGAAGTAGCGGACAGGGCCGGGGAGGGTAGGGCATATTGCAATCTCGGCAATGCTTATTACAGTCTAGGCAATTTTAAGGAAGCCATAGAGTACCACAAAGAAGATCTTAGCATTGCAAAAGAAGTAGGGGATAGGGCCGGGGAGGGTGGAGCCTTTTGCAATCTCGGCAAGGCTTATCACAGTCTAGGCATTTTTAAACAAGCCATAGAGTACTACGAAGAAGGTCTTAGTATTGCTAAAGAAGTAGGGGATAAGGCCCTTGAGGGAAGCGCCTACTGCAATCTCGGTGTTGCTTATTGCAATGGAGGTGAGCTTGAAAATGCTTTTCTGTTTAACGAACAACATCTTACTATTTGCAAGGAAACGGAGGATCCAGTAGGGCAGGGAATCGCTTGCTATTGGCTTGGTCGTGTTCATGAATTTTCAGGCTCGCTGTGCAAAGCCCTTAATTTTTATCGTCTGAGCATAAAACATTTCGATGAAACAAGGCGTCTTCTTCAGTCAGAAGATGCTTGGAAAATAAGCTTTCGTGACACAAAGCAAGAGGCGTACACAGCTCTGTGGAGAGCACTTTTAAAGAATGGAGAGGTTGATGAGGCTTTGTATGCTGCTGAGCGAGGACGAGCACAGGCTTTGACAGACATTTTGAAGTTGCAATTTGGCGTTGATGAAGAACCTTCCTCGGCAGTTGAGACAAAGGAAACTATTTCTGCTGTGCTGAAATATTTACCTTCACAAACAGTTTTCATAGCACTTGAAGGGAACACAATAAGTTTCTGGTTACTGAGAAGAGGTAGCAGGATAAAGTTCAGTCAACAGGAAATCCAACACGGAAGTGCTGAGTCACTGATAAAGATTACTTTGAAACAGATCGGCGCGGGGACTGTTGTCCGATGCGAAAATCGCTCGATACGCAGACTACGCAGTGACTTATTTTGCACTGAAGAAGCTGTTGAGCAATCCTTTCAGTCTTCCAGCGTGTCCCACAGCCCCTTGCAGTCCTTGTATGATGTCTTAATCGGCCCCATTGCGGACTTGCTCAAAGGTGATGACTTAATTTTTGTTCCTGATGGACCATTTTGCTTAGCTCCTTATTCTGCATTGAGTGACTCTCTCATGATTCGAACTGTTCCCTCGCTGACCGCCTTAAAAGTGATCTCTAGTGCTCATGACGACTTAAACAGTAAGAGTGAAGTGCTGCTTGTGGGCGATCCGTGCTTGAAGGAAATCACTTGGGGCACCGGTGGACCCATGTATAAACAGTTGCCGTGCGCGAACAAAGAGGTGGAGATGATCGGAGAACTTCTGAAGACCGCGCCTCTCACTGGTGAAAATGCAACGAAAGCTGAGGTGCTGAAAAAAATGAATTCAGTTGATTTAATCCACATTGCTGCTCATGGAGATGATGAATTTGGAGAAATTGTTTTGGCCCCAAATCCCGAGCGCGCATCACAGATACCCGACGTGGAAGATTTCATGTTAACAATGAACGATGTTCAAGCAGTTCGTCTTCAGGCAAAGCTGGTTGTGCTGAGTTGCTGTCACAGTGGTCAGGGAGAGGTAAAATCTGAGGGAGTGGTGGGAATAGCCAGAGCTTTCCTGTGTGCTGGTGCCCGGTCTGTTCTGGTGTCACTCTGGGCAATTGATGATGAGGCGACCTTGCTGTTCATGAAGAGCTTTTACCAACACTTGGCAGATAGAAAAAGTGCAAGTTTAGCTCTTCATCATGCTATGAAATCTCTTCGGGAGACAAAGGAGTATTCCGCCATAAAGTACTGGGCGCCATTTGTTCTAATTGGCGATGATGTCACGTTTGAATTTGAGCCACAAGAATTGGAAAAGAGTGGTAAGTGCTGTTCGAATATAATTTTAAATGCTGAAAAGAAATATGATGTCGAGAGAAAAAGGTGAGTTCTTTACAGATAAATGGTTTCAAAATCGGTCGCCAATGTAGTTCTTTTACGAACTGCTTTGGCGAGCGAGAAAACAAATATCGATTGCAGTCACCGGGTCGGGTACTTTCGTTTCTGTACATAAGTGTTTGAATTGTGCAATGGACTAAAAGAAATCACTAATTGCAAGTTACCGCCGTAAAGTTACGGGGAACGGCAACCGGGAGTGAACATTTCGCGCGCCAGGACAGTGGTGTCTCCCAGATTTTTATGCTAATCACCTCTAAACATACCGTAGGAATGTAAATGTGGTTGTGTGAAGACGAGGTAAAGGGGAAAACTGTTCACTTCCGGTTACTGTCCGCATCTCAAAAACGCACGTGCTTAAGCTCCCTATTGAAGGCTTATAGTCTACATGTCACAGTGATACTTAGTTGAATAGGAATTGTTGCTATTAACTAAGCTTATATATGTACAAACACTTTCACGGATGAAAACAATTGTCTTTATCATCATTTATCAATCAGAATGAAATTCGTAATCACCATTTAACCGGCTATTTTCTTTTTTTCTTTTCTTTCTTACTTTTTTTTTTTCAGAAACGGCGTCCAAAACTTGAGAAAACTACATCTTGGACTGTAATGCGTCAATATGTCATTTTCCTTTCTTCAATTATATGAGTTATTATTATTGTTAAGGTATTTAACCTCATCATAAGCGTTAAAGGAAGATGGCTGGGGAAAATGATTCATCTTTTGCTCCATATACGAACTTTCAATTTAAGCCCAAAACAGAGTTTCCAGGAAGAGTCACTTTTCATTCATTATATACTGGGAACGCTAAATGTCAATGCTGCAAAAATTTAAGACAAAGTTTCCTGGTCTTCTAATTAGTAGGCTTTTGAAGATCTTTCTGTGAAAAAAGGTGCAAACAAAAAAAAAAGCCGGTAGACAAAGAAATGGCAAGTTTTTCTCGAGTATCAAGATTTCGTGAGATTTTTTAAAGCGGTCAGTGCAAAATACATTAGAAAAAAAATATGGCTGCCAACTGTGGCAAATTCCTACAAACTAAAAAACTAAGAAAGTAGAAATTACCTGATATCCTAATTAATATTCATAGAGGTTTTAAGAGTCGAACTTTTCTATTCGAGAAATTGCTAGAAAAAGGTTCCAGGATCAAACAAATAGGAAGTTTCTCCCAAACGTGGATTTCCTAAGATATTGTCACAAAGGGGCAAGGCAAGATCTTTTTTTTCTAAATGGGCGATTTCTGAGGCAGGTAGGTGATGAGGTAATGAAAGTTACCTGACCTCGTAATGAGTCTGCATTGAAAGTGAAATTATTGTCCAAATTTTGTCTTGGGCAAACGTCAGGATTTGAGCGATCTCTTTAGGCAATTTCTTAGAGAAATAAGCTGGGAAATAAGAGTGTTGCTTGATCTCTTAATTAGCATGCATTGAAAGTTTAAAGAGTACAAATGTTTCTTTCGTTCTTTAGTCTTAGAACTTTCAATGCAAACTACTTGGGAGATTACGATCAATGCTTAGATTGATTCAGTTTTGCATACTAAGTAGTAAACCCCTTAATCCAAACAGGCGTTGTAATGAACAATCGTAGGCAAATACAAGACTCATACAGTCACAGTCAATTTATTTTGTAAATAAACATATGAAACCTCTGATGTGGTTTAGAAGAGAAAACTCTGACTGATCAGTGTTTTTTTACACAGAATTGCGAGGAGAAGAATGAAATTGTCCATTTTATTGCTTGTCGATATAATCGTCGCAAGTGGCAACCTTGAGCGCATATTGGCTATCGTAACTACAGAGGAGAGTATTTTATTGGCTTTTCAAACAAGAAGTCGACAATTTCTCTACCACTGTTAATTATTTCTTTTGTGAAATAGAATACGGGCGCTTTTCATTTGATGGAAAGAAAGTTTAAGCAATGACTAGGAGTTCAATTGCGTCACTGAGCTATCAAGCCATCTGGGAGCTGGTCACTGGGGAGTTCGTATTATATCCTATAATTCACCTGCCTAAGACTGTCCCTTCACCCGTCGCAAATCAACTAGTTTTCTAACCCTCCCATAGCCTGCGTAGCTGGCGGGATAGTTATCCCAGGACTATTTAATTAAACCAGTACGATGATTTTGGCGGCGCACACTTGAGCCGCGACTGGCATGGGGACTAGCGATTTTGAAATCCCACCTACTGCAATTCTTGGGTATTTTGAATAGGCCGTCCACCAGCGGATGGGAAATTTGGATTGGCCAAGAGAAGATAACCTGTCAATCAAATATCTTTCATACCTTATTACAGAAAATTAACGCTCCATAAAATTAACGCGAACCGTTAAAATACGCATTAATTTCAGTCGCGCGAATTATGTTAAGCGTTATTTTAGGCGACGTTAATTAAGTTGATCGTTACTTTCCTCGCGCTTTATTTCCATGATTTTAACCTTAATTTTGAGTCCTTTGCAGACATTCATGATACCTAAAAACAACAAAATGAAGTACAAGCTTTCTTTCTTTCTCTTAACCCCTACATTAATTAGAAATTTGAGAACTTTTTGTTGACCAGAGGGCTCAGTTCAGGGTTTTTGTTTTTGTTTTTTTTTCTTGCACCCAGTGTTGAATAAATTTCTCCCAGTGGTAACGACCAACTGTGTGTTAATTGCGTTAATCTCCTTTATTGTGAAATTCTTCCTCCTCCTTCGCATTAATTTTCCTTATTCTAAAGTCGTTTTACATTAAATTCGCGTTGTTAACAATTATTTTACGATGACGCGCTGAATATGAAGTGATCGATAACGCGCCGAGTTGGTTGTAATCATGCATTTTATATTCATCAAGCCCGAGTAGAAATTTGTTTTACTAAAAACGTCAGGATCAACAACTCTTCTATGCTGATTTCATTTATCTGCCTTGGTCATTTCCAGTCCAAAACGGCTTTTGTCGGCCATTTTTTTCTCAGACCTACAAAAATGTTTTCACTTCGCTTTATTGCTGACGCGTTCCTTGACCATACTAGGTACAGCAGGTATACGAACTGATAGCCTGTGTCCGGCGAGCCAATGAAAATGCTGGAAATCTGATATCCGTAGTTCCGTTTTGAATAATTTCCAAGACGATGATTTTATGGAGCGTAAATTCCTATAATAAGGTATGTTCCATGGAGAAATAACATTTGTTATTTTGTAGAATCAAAGAAAACATCGAGAAAGCGTTGAATTTGTTTGGAATTCTAGCAATATTCTTGGGACTCACAACCGCGTTCACTTCCCAACGCAGTGGCCCGCAAAATTTCTTCACATAAGTTTGGATGTTGAAATGTCAAATTTGCCCTGTTCTCCGGTTTTTCCGAAACAGGTTCAAGCTTGTTGGTATATATAGTAGTGTCATCGAACATGCTATTTGCAGGGTTCTGATATTATGCGATGTTGCGATTTTGCATAATAAACCTAAAATCGCAACAAAAGTCGCAGAATTTGTACAAAATCGCACTATTTGCGGAAGAAAAGAGCCAAAGCTCGCCTTTTCGTAAGTTCTCTGATCTCTGATAATTTAAACATGATCTCAAGCCATTTTAACTTTCAAAAGACATTAAAAACTGGAAAGAACAAACAAACCAACAAACTGGCGTTCTATGAGTCATTTTACTTGTCGGGATCTGGTGCTGGTTCAGTTGATAGTATGCGACTGTTCATTGGCAACAATCCATTTCTCCAAATGAACCAATCACAATTGCCTAGATATTCTCTGAAGATATGTGGCGTGAAAACTGCTGGATCATCGCTTGCAATATGTAGTATTTTCTTTTACTTGAAACAAACATCCTCACGAATGAGTTTGTTGTTAAAACGCCTAGCGCTTGAAATCGCACCTCTCTGTAGACATTTTGGCAAAAAACAGGGCAAGAAAGTACCCCGAAGAAACGTTTTGAAACGATGCTCTCTTGTTATGTTCAACTGGTTGACCATTTTCGAAAGTTTGTGGTGGGCAACTAGCTCCTTGAAGCAGAGTCATGTGACACTAAATCGGCAAAATTAGCCATCTCTGATTTCAATAACTAAGAAGGAAGCAACAAATGATTTATTTCAGATGTTTTCATCATTCCCTTCTGCTCAAATATGTTCTTGAACAGCAAGGAATGAATTGCGCTCCCCTTAGATCAAACAAACACCGTTAAATTAGCTAAAATGAAATCGCATAATTTGCCGCATAATAGACCTTTCTCGCCGCATGAGACTTGAAAGTGCCGCATAATCTCCAAAGTTTTTTCGCACCCTATCAGAAGCCCTGCAGTG
>BLFP01004842.1:309534-314534 GCA_014634505.1 Montipora efflorescens | reverse complement strand
CCAATCGGTCACTCTTAAACGTAATGGCGGACCGTGAAATCCAAAGCTTGCACTTAAAGCAAACAGCCTTTGTATACAATTCGAACCTCAAAATGTTGCCAGTTAGGTGTCAAGAAAACACGCTTTCAAAATCTGAAGGGAAAAGGGAAGTGAATTCTTTTATCATAGTAGCACTTTATCTATGCTGCGAGTGTAAGTTTTGGAATTGACCGATGGGACCTCACTAGCTTAAAATTTCTGCGTGTAAACGGAACTTATTACATAATTATGCAAAACAAGAGTTTTTAAGTCTGAAAGCCCGAAACTCTCGTGCTGTATATTAATTTAGCCGCGTACACATGCATTGCATTCTGAAACCAGGGAGACGTCGACGTCATTTTCTCCTCGACCAGCTCCCTCAAGATTTCAAAGCATTAAGTAGAAAAATTCCAGATAAAATAAACGGGTGTCTTTTTGAAATCAAGACTTAACAACTTGGGTCACTTAATGTTTAGTTAACATAGTTTTGAAATGCAAAGAAAAAGAGGCATGGGTTTTTTGGTCATAGTAGCAATGATATGAACAAGGAATTTATGCGTAATGCCCGAGTTCTGATTCATTAACTCGCTTGCTTCCTGTTGTTTTCGCTATACTTTATATTAAAGCAAGGATATATGACGGTTATCTTACAAAGCGGTCACGGTTATTCAGTTGTGACTGAAGCAAGCACGCAAACAATCTACCGATATTGCTTATTCGTTGATTTATTTGTAGCTAGATTCCTTGTTGATGCTTACCCTGTTCTATGCCAGTTCCAACGAGACTATTGCAAGGTAAGCTTAATTGAATGTTCTCGCCTAATGTGAGTAGTTAATTATTTGTTTGTTCTGTGATAGAACTATCCTGCCTTCTATTATTTACTTGAACATCGAGAAAGTAAGTTAATTTAAGTCACTTATGTTTAGATGAAGTAGAGTAAGTTTCAGTTTCTTATCCAGATAAATTCATCAAAATGGAGGGTTTGACGAAGCAAAAAATGAAGCGGCCTGAGGATGCATTTAAAATTTCTAATTCTGTTATGTCTCATCGGCTTTAAAGTCACACTCAAAGCTAAGCAAGACTACAGCTTCATATATTTGGGTTCCTTTTGCAACCTTAAACCTCGCGAGACTAAACCGTCAGTTGCTGGGAGCAATGGAACAACCAACTATTTGGATATAAACAGTCATCGTTCCGTAAAGAACTGCCTCATAATTTGCACAGATTCATCGAGTATAAAATGACTTGGTGTTCTTTATGTCTCGTTTCTCATTGAAATACCTCTCCCTAATAACTTTGGAGTTGCTCGAGAATGTCGTAACCATCAATCGTAATTCGGCAGGGTGGTTTTTTTCGCCTCACATCAGTCCGCATCCATTTCATGTCCACTTGGAACGACAGTGGTAATTAAGTTGGTCGATGTTTCTCAACATTGTCCCATAACAAAGTCATTTTATGCTTAATTAACCAGTTCTGATTAAGTTTTGAGTGAACCTCTGATCCTCGCCGGCAGTTATGAACGCAATGTAAGCAATTCGGTAAGAGTCGGAAGAGGAGCCTGAAAATTCAAGACTTCAACGGGATTTGAACCCGTTACTTCGTTGAACTCTTGAATAATGAATTTTCGGGCTTCTCTACCGACTCTACGCAATTGCTGAAATTGCGTTAATAAAGACGAGGATCATAGCTTCACTTGATTTCATGTCCTCGGTTCAATATATGATTCATTTCATATATCATTTCATTGGTTGATTACTTTTTACATGCTTCCTGTTACTTTCTCTGTACTTTGGATCAAAGCTAACAACTCTGTCAGTATTTCTGCTAGGTATATTTTCTGAATTAAACTGAATGACGCACACACGCAAAAAATCCATCCCTCTTTAACTTATTTGTAATGAGATTCATTTTTTCATTTTTCCTGCTCAGCTATTGTAGCTGTAAAGGCGGACGTTGCAAGGCAATAGGAATATTACCTTGCTGCAAGAGTGTAATTAAATATTTGTTTGTCGTTTGATCGACCTATAGTGCGTGCCCTCAATTCTTTCCTTGTACACCGAGAAACCAAGTCAAAATTAATTACTGATGCATCTTGAATTTTTTAAGAATAACGAAGGTTTTAGTTTTGTTGCTGGCTCTGAGATTCAAAATGAAAGGAGTTATCACTTTTCCTACAAGATAATGTTTTGTTGAGAGACTTGATAATGGAATAACCACGTAAAATTAAAATTGCATAGTCACGGCGCCATTGCTTCACCTCCACGAAACTTTTGCTTTTTAAAAGCTTCTGTTTGGATCAACACTGGTAAGTCGCACATTGCTCCGTATGGCCGTATCTCATGAATATATTACTTATGCGATGCAAACCAGCTCCGATTACATATCTCTTGGTTTTTTTTCTGTTTTTATGTAATTTAAAAGCCCTGAAAGTAACCGATAAGCAGCACCCTCAAGATTTCAATGTTGGGAATGGTGGACCATCGAATGAGAAAATTCCAGTTAAAATAAACAGGTGTATGATCTTTTTGAAATTAAGGCTTCAAAACTTGGTCACTTAGTGTTAAATTTATTAAATGGCATAGTTTTGAAATCCAAAGAAAAACAAGACATCATTTTTTGCTCACGGTAGCACTTCAATAATAAGAGCAAGGAATGGACCAATTTCGAATTGTGCAGCAACAAAAGAACAGAGTCGAGGTTCAGAGGAATAATTAGCATTTTGTTTTGTTCAAAACAAAGGAAAAATGCAAATTATTCCCCTTAACCTCGACTCTGTTCTTTTGTTGCGGCACAGTTCGAAACTAGGGTATTTATGCGTAATCAACGAGTTCTGATTACTTTTCATTTGTTTCCTGTTGTTTTCTCTATATTTTGTATTAAAGTAAGGAAGTATGATAATATTGTTTTTGCGTTTATTTTGTAGAGAGTTCACCGTCATTCAACCGTGACTGAAGCACGCACGCAAACAATCTACAGATATTGCTTATCCATTAATTTATTTGTAGCTGAATTCCTCGTTAATGCTCACCCTGATCCAACGAGAGTATTGCAAGGTAAATGAATATTTTAGCCTTCTATGTAGGTATATAGTTGATTACTTTTTTTGTGTAATATAACTATCCTGCCTTCTAAGATGCGATGTAGTGTAATACATTGTGGTCAGACAGACGTAGGCTCATCACAAAAACTTTTCTTGCCTTTTCGCTTACTTCTAAATGTTGGAATTGATCCAAACTTCCACAAAAAAAGTTTTTTTTTCTTTTTTGGCTTTAGTCAAAGAGAAATTTCGCTTTCCGGGAAGGAAAATTTTAGTTTAGCAACGCTTAGCGCAATCATTTACCATATAAGGTCAAATTAAGGTATATGAGCCGATAACATAGATTGAGTGAACCAATCAGAGCACGCGAAATGCATTATCCGAGGTTGAGAGTTTAATAAAGTTGATTACTTTTTTTGTGTGATATAACTATCATGCCTTCTATTCTTTGCTTGTAAATCGGGAAAATAAATTAATTAAGTCTTTTATGGTTAGATGAAGTGGAGCAAGGAGGCTTTGCATTTTTGACAGAACTCATGACTGGCCAGACCAGGTATTTGGAAGGAATAACTCTACAACGCCTTCAACTTAACACATCGCAAGGATGATATAAACTCCACGAGAAAAATGCGAGGGATTGTCAAGCAAGTTTTCCCTCAAATTGTTGCGTTTTCTTTGCAAACTGACTGGTCTAGCCAACCAGTTCTGGCAAAAGGAAATCGTTCTAAGGTTTAGTTTTCTTATCTGGTTAGATTCAAAATCGAGGTTTTGACGAAGCAAAAAATGAGTGTCTGAGAATGCATTGAAGAATTCTGATTCTGTTATGACTCATCGGGTTTAAAGTTACACTTAAAGCGAAGCAAGACTAGAGCTTCATATATTTTCGTTCCCTAGCCTTAATTAATAACCTTGAACCTCGCGAAACTAGGCCCTCAGTCGTTTGGAGCAATGAAACAATCAACTATTTGAATAACAGTCATTCGTGACTGAAGCAAGCACGCAAACAATCTACCGATATTGCTTATTCATTGATTTATTTGTAGCTGGATTCCTTGTTGATGCTTACCCTGTTCGAACGAGACTATTGCAAGGTAAGCTTAATTGAATATTCTCTCGCCTAATGTGTGTAGTTAATTATTCATTTGTTGTGTGATAGAACTATCCTGCCTTGTATTCTATCTTTCCTTGTACATCGAGAAAGTAAGTTATTTTATGTCACTTATGTCTAGATGAAGTGGAGTAAGTTTCAGTTTTCTTATCCGGTTAGATTCATCAAAATGGAGGGTTTGACGAAGCAAAAAATGAATACCTGAGAATGCATTTAAACATTCTGATTCTGTTATGACTCATCGGGTTTAAAGTCACACTCAAAGCGAAGACAAGAGCTTCATATATTTGCGTTACTTTTGCAACCTTAAACCTCGCGAGACTAAACCGTCAGTTGCTGGGAGCAATGAAACAACCAACTATTTGGATATAAACAGTCATCGTTCCGTAAAGAACTGCCTCATAATTTGCACAGATTCATCGAGTATAAAATGACTTGGTGTTCTTTATGTTTCGTTTCTCATTGAAATTCCTCTCCCTAATAACTTTGGAGTTGCTCGAGGTTGTCGTAACCATCATCAATCGTAATTCGGCAGGGTCGTCTTTTTTCGCCTCACATCAGTCCGCATCCATTTCATGTCCATTTGGAACGACAGTGGATGTTTCTCAACATTGTCCGATAACAAAGTTATTTTATGCTTAATAAACCAGTTCTGATTAAGTTTTGCGTGAACCTCTGATCCTCGCCGGCAGTTATGAACGCAATGTAAGCAATTCCGTAAGAGTCGGACGAGGAACCTGAAAATTCAAGACTTCGACGGGGTTTGAACCCGTTACTTCGTTGAACTCTTGAATTTTTGGGCTTCTCTACCGACTCTACGCAATTGCTGAAATTGCG
>BLFP01004842.1:302034-304534 GCA_014634505.1 Montipora efflorescens | reverse complement strand
ACTAAGGCAAGAAAAATAAACTTTAAAACCCAGAAAGAACATAATGTTTACAATAAAAATTATCCGAACTTTTCCAAGGGAAGTATTTGTATCTAAGCAAATGAGTTCCAAAAACGTTTGTTTTCCGGGCGCCGCCATCTTGAATGAATGAATGGTGACTTGTCGTGGTTGCCTTATTAGGGACTTTAGGCACCTTAAGATTTTACGACGACGACGACAACAACAACGGCTAAAAACAATGATATCATTGGTTAAAAGAGCATAAATAATTGTGCTGCAAGTGCAGCACGGATTCTTGCGGTTTTGACGAAAACGTGAGCGTTCAACAGAGAATCTTTCATTTTCTAGTTTCACGTTGTAACTGCTAGTACCAATTTATTCTTAGGATACTTCGCCCAAATTGTAAGAAGTGAACAAGATAGAATAACCGCAAAGGAATTATGATAAATCAAAGTGATATTTTACTAGTACTGCGAGCATGCAGTCTCTATTTTGCTCTAGAATCGTTGTAACGAACTACTACGCTGAACTTTAATTGCTAAAACTGCGGGTCGCTAATACCACAGGCGTTGGTTTAGAGTGAAAATAGCGGAATAAGATATGGGAGGCAAAATTTAGCCAACAACTTACGGACGAAGAGACAGGGATCACCAAACCAGGGAAAACGAAAAACTTTAATAAGTGTTCTTCTCCAAAACTCAGAAAAGCTGTAACAGAAAGGCAAGGAGACGAAACACCAGAAAAATACTTCAGGGAAATGCCAGAGGGAAACTCTGAAGGTCGTTTTAGAACGAAACAACTCAGCAGAGGAAACCGCCGCAGGAAGGGAGCCTTCAAAAGCATGCGGGCTATCGGCCAACGTCGAGGCAGCATGAGACATGTTCAAAACTTTGCCCGTCTGCATATAACACTCCGCCGTATCCAGGGATCCCGGAGCCTTTGGCTGACCCTTCAAGACGACCTCCCAGAACGGCCAGCAGGAACGCAGGTTACCGGCCACAAAACTATCCGGTGCCGGGAAACGTAACAGGGCCGGTGAAGCGGAGACGAAACCGTGCGAAACCATTTCAATAGACGGCAAAGGTCCGGCCCAGCCGACAGGATTGCCCTCCCAATCACACCACCGTACAGAGCGTGAGGCCGCTTGAGCCTCCATAAGAGCCGCAGTAAACGAAGGAGATGTACAGGCCTAAAAAGGGAGGAAGAAAAGAACGAAGCCAAAAACGTGGAAGACAGAAAGTGAAGCCCAAAACAGGGAGGGAGAGAATCCGCCAGCCTAGCCGGACCAGGAACCTGTCCTAAAACAGGCGATAGGGCATGAATAAGATTACCCTTCTGGTCACGGCAAGGAGGAGGATGGGGACGCCGTGGGTAGGGCGCTGGGCGTGCTGGAGCTTTAACAGGAGCTGTTGAAAAGCTGGATTGGTCAGCAAAGGGCGTGTTTGCCGAAGGACCACGCTAAACCGGGGGGCCCTCTGGTCGGCCTTGTCCCTCGCCACGTCCACCAAGTGTTCCAGGGCCGCAAATGCCGCGTGGGGGTCGAAAATGCCAGGGGGCCTCGCTAGATGTTGGCGGAGAAGGGCCTGCGCCGCGTCGACAGTACCAACGTCATGAATCTGTTTAAGCGCAGCCACCTCTCTTCTCAGGGCCGCAACGACGCCCTCGGGAGGGCCCTAGCCATAAGAGTCAACAAGATGTAAACTACCAACGTGCAATAAAGCGAGACGAAAACAGAAAGAGGGGCTAGAAACAAGCCAAGCAAACAAATGATCAGGGTAACGCAAGCATGATAACCCATTAGATGATATTCAAAGATGTACAACATACAAACAAACAAACAAAACTTCCGATATACGGGCAAACAGAAAAGGTAGAGAGTCCAAGACGCACTCGAAAAACTGAACAAGCGACATGCGAGAAACTTGACGGACATACGACACACAAGTAACCAAAGCACATGCAGCATGAACGGACCGAGCAAACGACTCACGAACAGCCTAACCACCCGAGAGGCGAGCGAAACGAGCACTCAACACGAAGAAATTTAACACCGCCGTTAACAAATGAAAAAACGCTCGACACACGAGCGACTGAAAACACAAGACGCCCGACACACGAGAAACGAAAACATACGAGCAACTGAAAACGCTCGACACACGAGAAACGCAAAGATACCAACTGAAAGCGCTCGACATACGATTAAATGAGAGCGCTCGACATACGAGCAACTGAAAACGCACGACACACGAGCAACTGAAAACGCTCGACACACGAGCGGCTGAGAACTCACGACGCATGAGCAACGTAAAGGTACAAACTGAAAGTGCTCAACATACGATTAACTGGGAGCGCCCGACACACGAGCAACCGAAAACGCTCGGCACACGAACTGCACGAGCAACTGAAAACGCTCGACACACGAGCAACTGACAACGCTCGACACACGAGCAACTGACAACGCTAGACACACGAGCAACTGGAAATGCCTGACACACGAGCA
>BLFP01004842.1:289534-299534 GCA_014634505.1 Montipora efflorescens | reverse complement strand
CAACAAGTGAGAATTAGTGTCAGACATTGAAGCCGTGTTGCAATTCATATCCCCCATTAAATAGAATTCGACATTTTCGGAATCAAGACGTCCAAGAAGATTTTCTAGAGATGAGAATACTTCATTTGGGGAAAATTAGGAGGCCTGTACCATGTGACAATAACAAACGGTTTTGAATTTGGTTTCCTGATTTCAAGACACAAATTTTCTAGATTGTTTATATTTAGATCAGTGCGTACAGATTAGAATAGTTAATGGAGGCTTTGATGTAGAAGCAAACACCCCCGCCGTTTCTATTTCTGTCGCGTCGCACTACCTCGTATCCAGGTATATAGATTTCAAATATTTTTAACATAATTAACAAAATCAGAAGAAAACGCCTTGGCTCCGGATAAAGTTAAATGAACGCCGCCGATTTGAAATTAAATTAATGTGAGAAATCTCATGATTATTTAAATACTGAAGGCCAAGAAATTGGCAGGCTTGCAATTTATTAGGATGCTGAGTTCAATTGATGTTTTTGTTTAATACACTCCAAGTTTCCTACTTGTACATTTAATATAATTTTTTAACAAATCGAACAAAATCTTAGAAATTATAGGCCATTTTGCAGTTGTTTGCACTCAGTAACCAAGCCTATAAATGGCTGCGAGGCTGCTGGTGATCTTGTATTGATACAGACTTCACTGCTTTTATCGTGTAAATCGTGTTTTTGTAATCGTAATTAGCCTACATGCATTAACATTAGAAAAGCACAAAGGTTTGTATCAAAGCAGGGTCACCAGCAGCCTCGCTTCCATTCTTAGGCCAGGTAACTTAGCTACAACTTATTGCAAATCCCAGTCTGCCTATCACTCCCCCCCTTCCCCACCCTCCCCCCCAAAAAAATGTTGAAATGTTGAGATATGGATGGATTCTTTGCTCATCTTCCTGAACAACATTACCCTGGGTGGGGTGCATTCTTGACCTTGCTTGTAAGTTATGATCGAGGCCTCGGTTGTGCAAATGGTGGATAACGCTATCCATCACATAAAATTTAATCACTATGCAGCGGATAAACACTGTCTAGCAAAGCCAATTTAGTTATCCAGTGGATATTGATTTATCCAGTGGATAGCGTTATCCACTTTTCAAACAACTGGGGCCAGAAGTTCAAAAACAGGAAAGTCTCGACTCGTTCTCCAGGAATGAAGTTTTTTTGTTAGTGTGTGTTTGTGGATGTGCTGTCACTCTGCGTAAAGGAGAACATGAGTTTTTTATCTCGATATACTCACTATTGAGAAGATGGACATGCACAATCAGTAGTGATTGTAGATAATTATTCAACCAGTTTGTAGACCTTAAAAGGTATAATATGGAATTTGGGAAAGTGTGCTTCACATTTTTCTAATTATGTTATAACAGGAAATTTTGAAACATGTAATTAACAGTGACAGAATGTTAAGTTACTTTTGTGTGGTGCGTAAATTAATTATCAAGGGAAGAAAATAAGCGTCCATTGCATCATTTGAAATTGGCACTTACATTGTAAAAAGGTTCAAGTTTAAAACTGAGACCTAATAAACAAGAAACTATTTCCTTTGGTAAGTTTAGGCACAAGTATGTACAATTCCACTTTGTAGGAGGTGAAGTCAGCAGTGTCTGGCAGTCTATATGGGACTAGTCATCAATAGTCATTGTCAATAGCCAAACTTGAATTCGAAATCAACATGTATTCCAAAACCTTTATCTGATCTATTGGGACAGTGATTGTGAAGTACAGTGTATGATATACATCATAAATACTTTTGTCCTTTGTCCATTTCAATTTCAACAGGAAAAGAAAACAAACAGCAGTTACAAACATTTTCATTTTATACTTGACGTTTCGTATGTTGCAGCATACATCATCAGAAGTGACGGTTAAAACTGTTACACAGAATTTTAAAAAACTAGAGCGAGGAACTGGTGACTAGTTAAAAAGTGTGATAACAAAATCGTAACTTCCGGTAGTCGATTCTTCCGGAAGAAATTAATAAAGAAAAAGCTTCTCACTACCAATGTCTTCATTGAGAGAGGGTTTTAAGTCACTGATTAATAGCGTTTCTTTAATTTTACCTTGCATGTCGGACTTCCCAGTTGCGAGGATTTCAAAATGGTCCCATTTGATGTTATGACCGGTAGAAATTGTATGGTCTGCAACAGCAGAGGCGTGGCCGACTTGTGTAAGAGCTTTGAAATGCTCGGACTTCCTGTCATGCAATCTTCTTTTTGTTTTGCCGATGTAGAAGGAATCACAGTCCCAACAACTGGCTTTGTATACTATTTTTGATCTTTGCGAACGACTGAAACGATCTTTGTAGGGAAAAAAAGACTTAATCCTGCAAGTGTTTTGAAAAATAACCCTAAGATTGACACAGCCATAAAACTTACTAATACAAGATTTAACACGTCGAGTAAGAGCTTCACTTTGAAAGCCCAAAAAAGGCAAGACAAGAATGATATCTTTCTTAGGAACAGTGGTGGCAGGTTCAGCAGACCTGTTCTTTTGTCTGTTCAAAACATCATTAATGTTATAACAAAGAACGCCTCTTGGGTAACCATTTTGAAGGAGAGTGTTCTTGAGATCGAAGAGAGTCGACTGTAACAAGGAAGAACTCGAGCAGATGCGTAAGCAGCGATAGGTGAGGGTGCGGATTAAATTTATTTTATACTTTCTAGGAGTGAAAGAGTCCCACTTGGTGTAGAGGCCAGTGAAAGTTGTTTTGCGATGTACTGTTGTTGTGAAATTGTTGAGATTGCGCTTAATGCGGACATCTAAAATGGAATCTCCTGGTTTTCTTCAAGTTCCATTGTAAATTTGATGTTAGGATGTCTGGTGTTAAGAAAATGCAGAAAACTGGCCGCAGTGTTTTTTTCCCTACAAAGATCGTTTCAGTCGTTCTCAAAGATCAAAAATAGTATACAAAGCCAGTTGTTGGGACTGTGATTCCTTCTACATCGGCAAAACAAAAAGAAGATTGCATGACAGGAAGTCCGAGCATTTCAAAGCTCTTACACAAGTCCGCCACGCCTCTGCTGTTGCAGACCATACAATTTCTACCGGTCATAACATCAAATGGGACCATTTTGAAATCCTCGCAACTGGGAAGTCCGACATGCAAGGTAAAATTAAAGAAACGCTATTAATCAGTGACTTAAAACCCTCTCTCAATGAAGACATTGGTAGTGAGAAGCTTTTTCTTTATTAATTTCTTCCGGAAGAATCGACTACCGGAAGTTACGATTTTGTTATCACACTTTTTAACTAGTCACCAGTTCCTCGCTCTAGTTTTTTAAAATTCTGTGTAACAGTTTCAACCGTCACTTCTGATGATGTATGCTGCAACATACGAAACGTCAAGTATAAAATGAAAATGTTTGTAACTGCTGTTTGTTTTCTTTTCCTGTATGATATACAGCCTTTGATATCGACCACATGATGAGAATTTGTATCCCACGTTTCTGTAATCCCAGTAATGGAAAATGTATTATCAACATTTACCAAGAAATTGATGAAGTTGCTAACAAATTATTTCGCCAGAGCCATTTGTAAAAAGATCACAAGACTGATTGTTTTGCTAACACAGTTTTATGCTCTGCCAGAGATGTTTTCTGCAGTGAAACATGGGCCTCCCCATGATCTGCTGTCCATGAATAATTGTGAGTGTTGAAGTTTACTATAAGCATAATTCATAAAGCTTGAAAGAGGATGTTGACTGTCCTTTTAATACACAAATTAGGGTAATCCTAACACTAAAACAAGAGCAGAGACAAACCCGTCAAAAAGTCAACTATGTGCTTCTTTATTCCCCCATTCCATGCACTTTTGTGCATACTACTGTACATTTGTACATAACATGTGTGCACAAAACGTGTCACGCAATGCACTGCCCCCCTCCTTTTTTTCAAAGAAAGCAAAGAAAGGCCAGTCTTTCTAGCTTAGTTGTATAGAAAACGCTAACAAATTTGACTTGAAAGGTAGACACCCAAATGTGATTAATATAATTAGCCAAGTCTTTAATATTCAAATTGCATTGCTTCCGAATAAGTGTCTCTAACAAGAAAAGTAACGGAATGTTCAATCACAAAGTTTGAGGTGAAGTCTTTTGGTTGTTGTTCCAACACAAAGTTCTTGTACTGTATCTGACTGGTAGTCTTCTCTGGCTCTGAGGTCTTTCAAACCGTGGCGGTCCTGGTAGCACTGGTGTGGCTGGTATGCTAGGCAGTCTTGTCTGGTAGGCTACAATATCTTTGTGGATAGGAACTGCCTTGTTCCTATTTTCTGAGCTTGCTTGTGCTAATGGCGTACTCCTGGGCAGAGGTTCACTTAATGGTGTCACTGATATTGCTGTGGTTGGTTCACCCATAGCTTGACTTGATGTTGTGGCATGTGCTGTAGTCTTCTCCGTTCTTACTGGTGATGCTTCAAGGGTGGGGTGGAATCATCTGCCACAAACGTTTTTTAAATGGGAGGTATTTCTTGAGTATTGAGTCCAACTCGGATCTTCATCCACAACAACACTGTTGCTGGTCTTTCTGATATCTTGGAATGGTGTTGGGTTAAATGGTGTGGAAAACATATTGTTCTTCTCTTGTCTCACCAGTACTTGATCAACCACTTGAATACCTTGTCTGCATGTTCTTTGTTCTTTGGTTTTACATCTGCATCTCTGTCCTTATTTTCTGGGTGTAGAAGTGACAATCAGCATGCAGTTCCGGCATCTTCCCTCTCATCTTCCTGTTGAACAACAATTCGGCATGGCTTTTGCCAGTCATGGTATGATCTGTGCTACTTTTGAATTGCTGTTTTAAAAACGAGCACCTGTGTTTTGTCAGGTTTTAAAACACGAGGAAACGGAGTGTTTATAGACCCGATATAAAACAAAGGTTCAAACTGTGAGAGAAAGATACCGTAAAAGTCCATGTAAAAGCCGCACCTTTTTTTCTCAAAATTCAAATAAAAAATCGAGGGTGCGGCTTATCTACGGAAACAGCTGACAGGTTAAACTTCTCAAGATGTCACTGAATAAATATATAACAAACTGATAGCATGTTTTTGCCGATCATTGCCTTTTTCATGAGTGGTGGCTCCTGATGGAGCTGCTCATTGCACAAAAAAATAAGCTGGGCCTTAAAACTATTCTTTATCTAAAGAATTCTAATGAGAAGTGTTTTATTGGGTTTAAAGCTAATTAAGCTCATGCACGTAACGTTTTATCGGTGTCTTGATAGGCTGTTAGGCTCATTAATTATTCATAAGTTTTTGAAGTTAACATCAGCTGTAGACTAGCAACCATTGTGGCATGAGTATGATGCTGTAGCAAGAATCCCTTTTCAGGAAGGGGTTCCTCTCCACTAACTGAAACAATAATCTCTGGTAAAGTGGGCAACTGGGGGGAATATTCTGTGTGTGGATGGTGAGTTGTGTCGTCTATTTTGTGCTTCATTATTCAAGGAAAAAGTTCTTCATGGAAATGGTTTGATCCTGAAATTTTAGTTTTGTTGTAGGTGTTTTGTTGACACGACTGAGTCTTTTCTCTTCACGCAGGTAATGAAATAGGAAGGCGTTTTTGCCTCTAATAGCAAATATGTTGTTTGTTTAAAAAAAATGTTGGCTGGAAAAGGTGGCCTTTATGAATTCATCATGTTTTATAATATGCGAGCTTAACTGGATAGTTTTTATGGCCATAGTAAAGCATTTTCATGTCAAAATGAGGTTAGCGTCTTTCTGTTGTGCTAACTTAAAATTTTAAATATAAATATACATTTTGCCTCGTGAGTTTGTTATTCTTGTTAACCAGCAATGGCGTTGAAATCATTGCAACGCAAATGGCGTGCTAGTGCATCTTATGTTGTTTGTTTCAATAAAATGTTTCGCTGGAAAAGGATTCTGTGATATTTTCTGCCTTTGTGAATTATAATATCATGTTGTGTATTGCATTTTTGAGCGTAAGGTTAAAATGTGATACGGGAGGATATTTTTAGTATTGGCCTGTAAGCAGGAAAGGTTCACGAAAATAAACAGGTCTGTTGGAAGCAAGCTTGAGTTTCAACAAAATGAGCCCCAAAATCAGCAAAAAATTGTGACGCCGATGAATAATAAAGTAGCTGCTATTTCCAAAATGATGGAATTACCTGGTGATAAATAACCTCGTCTTGGAGAGTAAATGTTTGACTTTGCAGAAACAATGGTCAACCTCAAGAGTTTGGCCGATTGTGATCTTTGTTTTGACTTCGCTCATTTATTGTCAAACTTTAAAACACTTGACAGAAAAAGAAACTTACGAAAACCCGGTATCTTGCCATCATTTGACACAGATGCTTCACTGTTTGGCGAGTAAACATGCCGCAGTAACTTAATCATGGCGCCCGCTGAATTCCGCCGATGTCACTTTCGATTTTGCGATTTATTTGTGCAACCAAAAGTACAATAACAAAATTGAACGTAGCAAAAATCTCCCAAAATTGTTGTCGCTGATCGTAACTTTTTATATTCTATATTCACGGTTCAAAATTAATGTTGTTTTCATGTCGTAAAAATGTTATTCTCAAGCGACTATCCTGGAAACGTCCTTCAGCTCTTTCTAAAAACTGTGTATAAATTTACTTTTGCATCAATTGTTTTTGCATAAGGCAACCTAACAAAATCTGTAACTTGCTGAGTTCGCATTTGTTAGCGTTAATAGTATTTTCGGTCCAATGCTTCTGTTTTACAAATGGGTATATGTTTGAGGTCACTCATCTTTAGTAAACTTTAGTATTGCAAAGCTGTCAGATGCTCAGAGGGCACGCTTAAACTTGTGGTGAAAGAAGTTGTGAGGGAGCTTGAAAATTATCAACATGTCAGCCGAGAAGCCAATGTTTCTCACTTCCATTTATTTTCTTCAATCTTTCTGGCCTCAGTACTTTGCTAGTAACCACATGTCTTCTCAGGGTATTTACCCAAGACTTCTACCATGGCACAACAATGATAGACAATACCAAAGCAATATCCTGCACTGTTAGAGCTACATATTATGCAAGGACAACTTGAATCTCCTGGAAGACGACACACAGCTCAGTTGACATTTTATACAGTGTATGGAATAAATCGCTATGTTACTTCACTACCACACGTAAGCAATGCGTGTCTATTTTGTCTAAAGAGGACAGGAATTTCTTCTTTCTGACAAATGATTAATTAATAGGCCGGTAGCCAGGTTTTTAACCTCAGAAAAGGATCTGTTTTGTCGTACGAACGTGTGAGGACCTGTGAGCCAAAGGGCCTCTGCTGGTATGACTTCTGGGTGACCCGTTAAATGGTCTTAATGACCCCCCAACTTGAAAAAAATTGTCTGGAACGGTGCACGTACCACAGGCAACCCAGTGTATCCTCACGGAGGGTCTAGTTTAATTTTTTTCCGTGTCGGGAAAAGTCTTGCCTGTCACTCCCCTGCTAACTGGTGTCTGTGCATAGAGTCTTCTGTGCCAATTTTGTTAGGTTTGAGGGGGATGGGGTAATGCGTTGATTTCCCTGGTGCACACAGGAGAACATTTAAGTAAACCTGCAATGGCGTCGAAAGTCATTGTAACGCGCGTGGTGTTTTAGTGCATCTTTAAACAAAATATACCCTTATGGAGCTCAAGAATGGAACGTCAATTGGATAAACAAGACAAATATATCTGGAATCTTAAAAGTGGTGAGTAATGGACTTCGACAATAATCTATCGCCCGTCGAGCCGAAATGAAAGTGAGCTGTATTTCTAATCTTTTACCAAGTGTGCTGTTATGTGGAACAGTGAAACCAAATGGAAAATCCTCTGATAACTTATGGGTTTAACATAGACAGAGAAGGAATTGAACAACTTGGATCTGCACAGTCTTCCGGTAACCATGGGAAATTTCACTAATTCTTGTTAGGCAAAAATTGTTTGAAGGAAAGCTTGTTGCCCATTTTTTGCGTGATAATTCAAGTAAAGGGTTTGATGCTGAACACTGGTGGGAAAATTATTTAGTTGCGTTTTTGACACGGAGTGTAATTTGACACGATTGAGTTTCTTGTCTTCACGCACGTAATGAAATAGAAGGGACTTTTGCCTCTAATAGCAAATATGTTGTTTGTTTCAAAAAATATTTCACTGGAAAGGTGTCCCTTATGAATTCATCATGTTGTGTAATATGCGAGCTTAACTGGATAGTTTGTGTGGCAATAGTAAAACATTTTCGTGTCAAAATAAGGTAAGCGTCTTTCTGTTGTGTTAACTTAATTAAATATAAATATATGTAACCATGTTATTCTTGTCTGCCGTAAACTAGATTTCCAATCTCAAAATTACCTCCAGAAGCTACTTTTTGCGTAGAATAAGCTTTTAGAATGATGTTCTTGTCTCATACCTGCCAACTCTCCCAGTTTCCCCGGGAGTCTCCGTTTTTCATCAAATCACCCGGTCTCTCGGTTAAGCCACCAAATCTCCCGGGAACTACCTACCGTGGCTTTTTTCCAATTAATTTTTTTCTCACTAATTTCGTTATTTTCGCGATTTCAAAAAAAGAAAATAAAGCAAGAAGTGGATTTAGTGCTCTTATTTAGTGCTTTTATTTGATCAGAAAACGTAAATCAGCGGGGGCAAATTCTACCTCGTTATCGTGCTGTGAGATCACATGAGATCGCAGCGCATGCGCCAACTCAGTGCAAAGCTTACGCCATCTTGGTCGAAGCACGTTTTTGCTCTAAGGGCAAAACGCTGCAAAATTTTCACCATGCAGGAATGCAGTCCATCCTCAACCCCCACTTTAGCGGTTAGGGGTAAGGAAAAACCCTCTAAGGAGGAACAGGGCACGAATGAGGTGCGAAAATCGGCTGGAACTTCAGCTTCACAAAAAAGCGGGAAATAGCCCTCTGCACCGAAGGACAACACGAGCGAAGGAAGCTCGAATATTACTTTAAACGCGGCAGCCCTTGGCTCCGCTCTGGCTGAAGCCCTCAAGAGTTCATTCGAAGGCCTAAGGGATTCAATGAACGCTGGTTTCACCGGCCTGGGCGACTTGATTGCCTCGCACTCTGTCGACGAAGAACCGGACGATGGCAATGATGACGGTGATTCGAACGGGTCTAAGGACGACGACGAATCATTTATCGACGGTGAGCCTCCCGCTAAGAAAAGCCGACTGGCTGAACCGGGGAACAACAGAAATCCCCTAATTTCCTAGTTGACCAAAACATTGCAGTTTACCGAGTATGTTGGCCCCGCCACCGACGGGGATCTTGCATCCCTCGTGGATAAAATCATGAGGGAGAAAGCCAATGAAGACAAAATAACGGGTCTGAAAAAACAACACGAAACTCCCGAGAATTGTACCACCTTATCAGAGACAAAGGTCAATCAAGGTGTATGGAATAATTTGAATGAGTCCGCTAGGTCAACTGACCTGAAATTCCAAAAGGTACAGAAAAGTCTGGTCAAAGGAATAATAATAATTGTGACAGAGGTCAATAAGCTGATGGGGAACTCAGGAATTCAGAATGTTGATGACACTGTAGGTTCCCTCATGGATGGGGTGCTACTGTTGGCAAATGCTAACCAGGAGCTGAATTATCGACGGAGAGAGTTGATGAGACCTCAGCTCAATGCCAGTTATAGGCATCTCTGTAGCCCATCAAATCCTGTAACAAGTTTACTGTTTGGGGATGACCTCCCAAAGGCTGTCAAAGATATATCAGACACCAACAGACTAAGTTCCAAACTGACCAAAGACACCAGCTCCACACGCTCCGCAAGAAGCAATCAACAACGCACTCACTGGCAGGCTAAGAGAAGATATGATGGTGGCCGCAACTACAACAACAAGCAGTCAAAAAACTACCAGAGCCCCATCCACTTCAAAAGGAAGCAGGAGGGGAAGAAAAAGAGCGACTGAACTCGAATCCTAATCAGGTTAGTCTAAGCCCAGAAAAATTTGCTGGTAGGCTAAGGCATTTTTTACCAGCTTGGTCGAGTA
>BLFP01004842.1:222730-257730 GCA_014634505.1 Montipora efflorescens | reverse complement strand
GCTTCGTTTTCGACTTAGGGTCCTTCGTTTTCGATCTTTTGGGTGCTTCCTGCTTAATTCCTCGTTTTCGATACTACCCATTCAGTTGTGACTGACGCACGCACGCAGAAAATCCACCTCTTATTCCTTAACTTATTTGCAGTGGTGTTTATTATTCCTGCTCAACTGGTTGTAAAGAGGAACATTGCAAGGTAATAAGTAATATTAGATTGGTGCAAGGGTGTAGTAAATAATTATTTGTTTGTTGTTTGATCGATCTATACTACCCTCTATTCTTTCCTTTGTACACCGAGAAAGTAAGGAAATGATGTATCTTGACTTTTTTCTAAATGGAGATAGTTTTAGTTTTCTTATCGCCTGAGATTCCAAATGGAGGGAAGCAAATGATGAGTTAGAATGAGTAAGAATTCCTGACAAAAAGTGTCTGTCGAGGATACAGAATCTAAGTTACAAACAACAAAGATAAACTATGAAAAGCTGTTGGGTTGAACAGTTTTAAAAAACCCAATTTCCAATCCACTTTAGTCTTCTTCAGTTTGGCCTTTGCCCTGCCTCCTTTAACTTGTATTTGATGTTTTATTTCAAACTTCCTTCAATGTTTTAAGTAGATACAATGTATTTTTATATTTCGCTCGATTTGGTATCCAGTTCGCAGTCGCTAAATTGGGCTAATTATAAAATTCGTAACACAGTCCCTTTAAAGCAAAGCAAGGGTAGAGCCTTATATATTTTCGTTTTCTTAACGATCATCAGTAGTTCGGAGCAATGGAACAATTAACCCCAATTAACTATTTGGGTAACAATCACTTGATCTCTTTCCGTGCTGACTAGCGTCATTAACTTGCACAGTTTGTTCGACTATGAAATGACTTCTTGTTATATATTCCATTTGTTAAATTTCCGGCTGTTGAACTTTGCAGTTTTCAGCCCCGGGCCAGATCTACTAAAATTTGCGTTAAGAAATTTAACACTTTTCCTACAAAATAATGTTTCACCGAGAGACTTGATAATGGAATAACCACGTAAAATTAAAATGTCAGAGTCACGAAGCCATTGCTTGACCTCACTCGAAACTTTTGCTTTTGAAAAACATCCGTCTCGACCAACACTGCTCCTTCTTACTTTATCTTATGTATATATGACTCATGGCGGCTGATGGCGGTTCCGATTACAAATGATTACATATTTTTTCTCCTTTAACGTAGTTTAAAAGCCCTGAAGTTAACCAAGAATCCTGGACGAAAATATGAAGACATTCATAATGTCCAGGTCCCACATCTAAAACACTATTGCTGCATGAATTAAATCATATTAGGGAGCACGAGACATTTTTGAGCCGCAGAAGGAGATCGGAAGTGAACATTTCTCACTGCCAAAACATTAGTTTCTTATAGGTTTTTTAACCAAGCTTCTCTAATAGTGAAAATATACTAGGCAATACAAATGTCAAGGCAAATTATAGGGAAAAACTGAACAAATTGCGATCTGTTGGACCCCATAGTATTCATGTTTATGAATCAGAATTTTGTGATACACGCTAACAAAGGCCTTAGAAAGATAAAAAAAAAAACAAACACTTAAGGCATGTTCAACACCATGAAGGGCAAGAAAATTTTCTCTTGTACAGCTGAATAAAGTGCTGAAGAAGTAAGTGGTTCTTTCTAAAAGCAACCCTTTTGTTACGTAAAAAGTCCTACGCAATGTTGCGAAAACATAAACTTAGTGAAATGTAATGTAATGTTAATGTGATTTATTACGTAAATACTAATGAAGTACTAGGATTTCCTTTTTCTAACGAAACATATCTTCACCACGCGCTGTGAAGATATTATTTTAAGGATGCGGGTGTCGTCATGTCGTCATGGTAACTAACAGGATTAGCCAATAAAATGCGAGCTTCCCCTTCCCTGTAAAATACTTTTGTGCTGTACTACATGTACTAGTCATAGTTGAGACTAAAGCTTCCCCCGCTGTTAAATATAGTTACACACAGAATTCAATGTGTACAGGGCCCGGGTAGAGGAGTGGCTGTTTACAAATGAGCAATTGATGTTAAAGCAGGGAGAAAACAAATCAGTACCGAATATGAAAAGGGCGTTGTGAGTAGACGGTTTGATCATGTCAGACACGATGGTGTACCAGTCGAAACAGACTAAAAGAAACGCAAGGTCAATTTTTACCGCAATGTGGCCACCACTTTTCAAAACTGTAACACTACAAGGGATGAAGTTTTTCAGTCCTGAGTAACGTAAATAACGACTGATGTTGTTGCGTATAATGTCAATGCTTTATTTAGATGTCCTTGATCTGGATGATAGGATTAAATGACCGGACGAGAAACGGTATCACGGTATTATTAATAGGTACATCGAGTGCCGGAAAATTTGTGTAGCAAATTCTTCTGTTAACAAAATTAAAATTCGGAAATGCTGAAGTATCCCCAACGATGCAGCTTCCCATAACATGGGTTTGCATAATTAAGAGTTCCTATATTGCGATAATTTATTCCAAAGTTTACTAACACTTTGAAAGAACTGAAACTGACGGTCTCAAAACTCCAGAAAAATATGATAACTTGTGGCCTTTTTCTTCAATCCAAAGTCGTGTTCAAGATTGGTTCTTTCTAAACAACAACCTCTTCAGGACACAATACTTTCGCGAGCTTTTAATATGTTAATTTTTGCGGGAACAACACGAATCGTTTGCCTTGTAAATACGTTAAGAACCACTTATGTTTGCATGTATCGTCAATCTTTTTCTAACAACGTTTGCTGGTGGGTGGACTGAGTCTTTTAATCTCTCAAAAGTGATTTGTGTCTGTGACAAATCGTTTCCCGAAAAAACTTCCCCCTTTTAGAAAATCAATACTTTAGTAATTCTCCTTTTTAGAGATTCCCTATTTTAGTAATTCCCCGTTCCCCAATACCCGTTCCCATTCACCGTTCATTATTTTAGAACAAGCCATTTATTTACCTGCTTCCTGTGTTGAAGGCAGAGTTGTAAGATGCGCTACGGTTTTGTTCGGTGGGTGTTAAATATGGCGTTTAAGGCGCCTGTTGTGAAGCCTAAAACTTTGGATTACTCTGGTCAAAGCGATCTTCCAATGGAAAATAGGGTGCTTCGTTTTCGAGTTGTGAGTGCTTCGTTTTCTTGTTTTGAGCCCTTCATTTTCGACTTAGGTCCTTCATTTTCGATCTTTTGGTTGCTTCCTGCTTAGTTCCTCGTTTTCAAGAGCTTCGTTTTCGATACTACCCATTCAGTTGTGACTGACGCACACATGCAAAAAAATCGACCCCTTATTCCTTAACTTATTTGCAGTGGTGTTTATTATTCCTGCTCAACTGGTTGCAAAGAGGAACATTGAAAGGTAATTAGTAATAATAGCTTTGTGCAAGGGTGTAATAATAATTATTTGTTTGTTGTTTGATCGATCTATACTACCCTCTATTCTTTCCTTGCTCATCGAGAAAGTAAGGATATTATGTATCTTGATTTTTTTCCTGAATAGAGAAGGTTTTAGTTTTCTTATCGACTCAGATTCAAAACGGAGGGAGTTAAGAAGCAAATGATGAGTAAGAATTCGTGACAACAAATGTCTGTCGAGCGCACGGAATTTAAGTTACAAACAAAGAAGATTTTTTTGAAGAGCTGTTGGATTGAACAGTTTCAAAAAACCCACATTCCAATCCATTTTAATCTTCTTCAGTTTTGCCTTTGCCCTGCCTCCTTTAAATCTGTAAATTTTATTTAAACCATCCTTCACTGTTTTAAGTAGCCGGTTATTTTTACGTTTCCTTTGATTTGGTTGCCAGTGCCCAGTTGCTTAATTTGGCTAATTATAGATTTCGTAACATATTCCCCTTTGAAGGTAAGCGAGGTTACAGCCTTATATTTTTTCGTTCCTATAAACGACCTGAACCGCATAGGAATAAACCATCAGTAGTTCTGAGCAATGGAACTATTAACTATTTGGGTAACAATACTTGATCTCTTTCCGTGTTGAACTGATTCATTGATTTCCAGTTTGATAAAGTTTGAAATGACTTTTTGTTCTTCCTGTTCCATTTGTTACTTCTCTTAAGAACTTTTTAGTTTTACGCTCCAATTCTACTCAGATAAATTTCTGTTCAGAAAGTTAACACTTTTCCCACACGATGTTTTACCGAGCGACTTGATAATGGAATAACCACGTAAAATTGAAATTTCAGACTCACGAAGCCATTGCTTCATCTCCACGAAACTTTTGCTTTTGAAAAGGATCCGTTTGGACCAACACTGGTAAGTCGCTCCTTGCTCCGTATGGCCTTATATCATGAATATATGACTTATGCGATGCAAACCAGCTCCGATTACATATGGCTTTTTTTTCTCTATTAATGTCATTTAAAAGCCCTGAAAGTAACCAAGAATCAGCTCCCTCAAGATTTTAAAGTTAGAAATGGCGGACCCTTGAATAAGAAAATTCCAGTTAAAACAAGCAGGTGTTTCTTTTTAATCAAGGTCTTAAGACTTGGGTCACTTAGTGTTTAGTTGATATAGTTTTGTTCGCTAAAGAAAAAAAAAAGACCTGATTTTTTGGTCACAGTGGCAGTTCAATAACAATGAGCAAGGTATTTTATGCGTAATGAACCAGTTTTGATCCCTATTCTCTTGTTTCCTGTTGTTTTCTCCATACCTCCTTTATATTAAAGCAAGGAAGTATGACGGTATTGTTTTTGTGTTTATTTTGCAAAGCGGTCACCGTCATTCATTTGTGACTGAAGTACGCACGCAAAGAATCTACCGATATTGCTTATCCATTAATTTATTTTTAGCTGGATTCCTTGTTGATGTTCACCCCGTTCCAACAAGAGAATTGCAAGGTATTTGAATATACTAGGTTACTGTGTATAATATATTGTTAATTATTTGTTTGTTGTGCGATAGAAGTATCCTGCCTTCTATTCTTTGCTTTCACATCGAGAAAATAAGTTAACTAAGGGCGCGTTCGATTGACCCTATTCCGGAATGAGAATACGTGGAGTGATGATTAAAAGGGTATGTTTGGCGGATTTCGAAGCTGCAAGGATGATAAAAAGATCTTTAAAATAGCATATCAGCAAATGTTTGACAATTTTAATGTGAATCGCCGCAAAAATGAAGGATTTCCAACTTGTATTTCATGTATTCCTATTCTGGGATACGGTCAATCGAACGCACCCTAAGTCTTTTATGGTAAGGTGAAGTGGAGGTGTTTGAGCCTTCTGGGCCATCGTAAAGAAAGGAAATTTAAGGGAGAACTGAAAATTTTTCCAATTTTTTTTACTTTTTCGGAAAACCTAACATAAGTGAACTTAAATCTGTGTAGATATTTCTTCTCGTGTCCTGCTTTTTTTTGTTTTTTTTTTTTGCGAGCAAAATACGTTGGAAGTTGGGATTTCTCCCCTTTTTGGGTCTTTTCAGTGTGGGCTCCAAAACTAAATCAGCAGCTTGCTGTGACGTATGATATGTGAAACGGAGATTTCGTAATCTAAAGAAACAAGGTAAACACAAGTGCTGTTGTGGATAAATTCCTCGTTGTTCATCTACATCTACATCGCCCACTCAATATTCAAGATAAACATCAGTCTAAAAACTGCTTCTCTAATGTGGCGCTCTCGCGTGTCTTCCCCATATCATACTTCATAAGCTGCAAAAATGACCGCTGACTCCTCCATTCGGAGCCGGAATGCTGATGGCCCAAAATCGGAAGAAAAGTTTTTTTTTGGTGAAAAAACGACGCATATGCCATAAAACAATTTGAAGACATAATTGTGCATGATCTAAAGTGTAAATAAAAAATGCTTATTTTTTGCCTTCATTTCCCTTTTAAGTGTTTAGTCGTTCTCGCGCTGGAGCACTAATTGGAGACACTGTAAACTGAAACTAACGCAAATCAAGTAAAATGTTGGTTTTTGAGGAGAGGGGAAAACCGGAGTACCCGGAGAAAAACTTCTCGGTGCAGAGAAGAGAACCAACAAACGCAACCAACAAATGTTGCCGAGTCTGAAATCGAACGCTTTCCGAAAGGACGCTTTTCTTTCGACAGAACTGACTGGCCAGACCAGGGACTAACTCGAAGGACTAACTCTACAACGCCTTCTTCGAGGATGGTAAGACACTCCTCCAGAAGAATGCGAGGGATTATTATGCAAGTGTTCCTTCAAATAGTCCATTTTACAGTTGTGTGCTTAGTTACCTGGCCTATGAACGAAAGTGAGGCTGGAGTTGACCTTGTTTTGATAGAAACCGCACTGCTTCTCTTATGTAAATTATCACTAATTAGCATGACACTAACATCATTAACATAAGAAAAGAAGGGAGGTCTGTATCATAACAAGGTCAACACCAGCCTCACTTTCATTCAAAGGCCACGTAATTAAGCACAACTGTAAAGAGGTCTATTGTTGCTCGTGCTGCTCTTGCGGCATGCATTTTAGTATATATTTTTGCGGTAGGCTGCTCAAAAACGACCACCAAATTTGATGTTTTCACGACAACGTGAGCGTATAAATGAAACCTGTCATTCTATATTTTTACTCTGAAACCCCACGTATCAATTTACTTTTAGGATATTTCGCTCACATTGTACGACGTAAAGGAGATGGAAAAATCACGAAAGATTTATGACAGTGTAGAATATATTTTGAGGTGACGTTTTTGTTGACGTCGCCGTCGTAGATCTTAAAGTCGTGACAACAATAAGGGAAACCGCAACACGTGACAATTATTTAAGATGGCGGCGCCAGGGAAATTTAAAGTGAAAATAAGTGATTCTGAACTTCATTTTGTTCGATCAGAAAACCTTTTTTGGAGAAAATTGTCGAGCAAATTTGATTGCAAACATTATTTTTTTAGGTTTAAAATTATTCATTATTCGGAGTGGAGGTTCCCTTTAGGATCTTTTCCGTTTTCTACTCCAGGTTTACTCAGATTTTTGTTAAGAAAGTTAACACTTTTCCTACACGATAATGTTTTACGGAGAGATTTGATAATGGAATAACCTCATCAAATTAAAATTTCAGAGTCACGAAGCCATTGCTTGACCTCACACGAAACTTTTGCCGTTTTGAAAAGCAGCCGTTTAGGCCAACACTGGTAAGTCGTTTATTGCTCCTTATAGCCTTATCTTATGAATACAAGACTCAGCCACGGCAAAGCAGCTCCCATTACATACACTCTCTTTTTTAGTAAAAACCTCTAATTATGGAGCTGAGGCTGAACGTTGTTATATGTTTTTGCGATGTGAAGCTAAAAACGCTTTTAAGATGCTGTTAACTTACATGGTATAGTATTTCAATAAATCAATGCGGACGTGACCAGCCTGGTGTAGTGGTACCATTCATTGAGTTCTACAACTCAAAGCTGAAAGAATGCAAGGTCAACTACCTTGATGATACCTCAGACCTTTTTTTCACCTGATAACTTTGATGGTGTTGAAGTTATTTTGGAACGATTATAAATAGGAACTGCTCAATATTACAAACTGAGATGTGTATCATGCAATAAGAAAGCCATCGTTATTTTATACAAAATGTGCCCTTAAGTATTTGGATTAAATTTACATTTATTTACCTTTATTTTACTGTCATTTAAATTACAAATGAATAAAATAAAAGCGTTCTTTATCGACTCTCAGCCTGAGGAATGTTCTTAATATTTTCTCAAAATTCTGGTTAATCTCAGCCACAACGTTCTTACAAAAAAGGTTCTTATAAAAAGAGCGTATGCCTTGTTTTTATTTTTAATTCTCTTTTAATGTATTTTAAAAGCCCTGAAGTTAACCAAGAATGCTGGACAAAAATGTTAAGACATTCATAATTTCTGGTCCACATTTGAAAAACTATTGTCGCATGAATTAAATCATATCAGGGAGTTTAAAGCACGAGTCGGTTTTGAGCCACAGAAGGAGACCACAAGTGAACAATTTTCTCATGCCACGACACAAGTCTCTTATAGCTTTTTAAAGCAAGCTTCTCTAATGGAGAAAAGATACTGAGCCATTCAAATGCCAAGACAAACTAAAAGGGATTACATTTCCCTTCCGGTTGCTGTCCGTGACTCAAGAACCGTCACGTGGTTAAGTTTCCTAATCAAGAGACTTTAAGATTGATGTACATTGTGAAAAATGTATAGTTTTGCACTACCGTTACCTCTTTCGCGATAGATCCATCTCGTTCAAGTCGCGCGACGTGATCGAAGTATACTAAAAGTAATTTGGTGGTTTAAGAGTACAAGTATTATGGGATAAGCGGCGCACATTTGGATGCTTACGTTGTCATCAAAACCCAGGCAAATTTAGTGTTTTCACTTCGTTGTTATGAAGAGCACCGCAAAGATATTTGCGAAAATGCGTGCCGCACTGCAGCACGACTTTTCCCCTCCGTCAACCAATGATTTAGTATTTTGTGACGATGCTGTTGCCCTACGGCTTCAGGGACTTTACGATCTACCACGCCGACGTCGACGTTGCCGTGGGGGACTTTAAGATCTACCACGCCGACGTCGACGTAAACGTCACCTCAAAATCTAACTTTGCAATATCAGTCTTTCGCGATTATTCCACATCGTTCACGTCGTGCAATGTGGACTAAGTATCATAAAAATAAAACGGAACGAGCCGTTTCAGAGTAAAAATAGAAAATGAAAGATTCACATTTTTAAGCTTTTGTTGTCGTCAAAACCTCAAATTTGGTGATTTTACATCGTTGTTTTGAAGAGTACCGCAAAAATATGTACTAAAGTACGGCTTATAGACGAAATGCAGAAGTGATCCTCGTACTATGTAATGGTATTTTGGGTTGTGTCAGGAAGATCTTCTGTTGAAGTGCCATCTAAAAACCAAAAGTTCCTAAGTGGTTAAGTGGAAACGTCGACATCCTTTTATCTCTCTAGTAGTCTTGGCTGGTTCTATGGTCTTTCACACCTTGGCTGAGCTGGAAGGACTGGCGTGGGTGGCATGCTAGGCACTGTTGTCCGGTCGGTCACACTATCGCTGCGGATAGAAACCTCCGGGGGAGGGAGGCTCCGCCCCGAGGTCCGACCCCTTACACCTTTACATACAATTTTTGTCAGAAAAGATACCCCTTTCGTATACCTTCCATTGACAAATGGTACCCTATTTGGTATACTTTCCACTGGAAAATAATGCAAGACCCTTTTAAATACCCAAATGACAGATTTCCCTACCCTCTAATATACTTCGACTCGTGAAATCCCTACCCTTTCATATACCTGAAGAGTGAAAAAGGTACCCCTTTCGGGCAGAGCCTCCCCTTATAGGCCATTCTAGAGAGTACACTTTCTCCCCCCTCCCCCCCACTCCCGGGATAGATACTGCCTCGTCTCTATTCTCCGCACCTGCTTGTGCTAAATGGTCCATTCCTGGTCAGAAGTACACTTAATGGTGTCGCGGGTATTGCTGTGGTTAGTTCAAACATAGCTTGACTTGGTGTTGTGGCATGTGCTGTAGTCTTCTCCACTCTTACTGGTGATGCCTCTAGAGTGAGGATGAAATCATCTGCCACAACCATTTTTTATATGGGAGGTATTTCTTTAGTATTGAGTCCAACTCGGATCTTCATCCTCAACCACACTGTTGGTGGTCTTGCTGATATCTTGGAATGGTGTGGAAAACGTATTGTTCTTCTCTTGTCTCACCAGTACTTGATCACTTACTTGAATACCTTATCTGCATGTTCTTTGTTCTTTGGTTTACATTTGCATCTCTGTCCTCAGTTTCTAGGTGTATAAGTGACAATCAGCATGCAGTTCCGGCATCTACCCTCTCGTCTTCCCGTTGAACAACAATTCAGCATGGTTTTTGCCAGTCATGGTATGATCTGTGCTACTTAATGAAGTAATCTTTAAAAAGCCAGCAGCTGTGTTTTATCGGGTTTAAAAACACGAGGCATAGCAGAGTGTTTTTAGACCCAAGAAAACAAAGGTTCAAATTGTGTTGCACCTTTTTCCTCAAAATTCAAATTAAAAAATCGAGGGTGCGCCTTATCTACGGAAACACCTGAGAGGTTAAACTTTTTTGAAGATGTCACTGCATAAACATATAACAAACTGAAAGCATGTTGTTGCTGATCGATGCCTTTTTCATGAGTGGTGTGGTTCCTGAAGGAGCCGCTTCATTTGCACTTTTTGTTCTCCAATAGTTCTTTCAAGCGATTAATTTTCTGTCATTTTACTCGAACAACTAAACACCAACCTACAGGAAATCTCCATTCCTCTACATTCCTTTTTGACGCCTGCTTTCAGTCACTTTCACGGATATCTTTCCACCACGTGCAAGAAAATACCAAGATATTCGCGAGTAGTCGGGAGCCAAATCGCCGACCGTTTAATTGTCATGCCCAGACTCCTCTCCACATTTCTAAGCTTAGCTACTAAGCACTTGTGCGTATTCAAGAGCGTTTCAAAGTGATTTAAAAACTGATATTGAAAAAGAAATCGCGTGGAGAGAGCAGCTTTAGTTTTTTCTAATAAACTTACAAGATAAAGGTATGACAAGTAAAATTTCGGTATCTGAAGACTTATGGCTATGAAAGCTCATAACAACCACCGTGTCAGTGTTTTGAAACCAAAGTTGGAACTTCAAAGTTTGTTGTCTCTTATTTTTTTCGAAATTCAAGCTTCTAAACTGGGGGTGCGGCTTATACATGGAATTTAAGGTATTAGCATCTAAAAAAACTTTAAAACAAGCCGGGCCATAATACTATTCTTCATCTAAAAAAATCTAATGAGAAGTGTTTTATCGGGTTTAAAGCTCATGCACGTGACGTTTTATCGATGTCTTGATAGGCTGTTAGGCTCATTAATTATTAATGAGTTTTTGAAGTTAACATCAGCAGTAGAATAGCAACCTTTGTGGCATGAGTATTTGTGCTTTAGCAAGAATGTCCTTCCAGGAAAGGAGTTCCTCTCCACTAATTGAAACAATCTCTAGTAAAATGGGGCAACTGGGAGGAATACTGTGTGTGTGAATGGTGAATTATGGGAAAGTCATAACCAAAAGTTAGTGTTAGTCTGTAAAATAAAGTTTTTTTGTTCTTAAGAAACTGCCGTGGAGGCAGAGAAAAGGTAAAAAATAGGAATAATGAATATGAAAAAACTGTGCACTATAATCTTCGTTCGTAAAAAAAAATATGGAAAGGGGTAGTTCGAAAAAACTAAAGAAATCGCATGATGCAAAATGAAACACTGGTTGCACGAGGCAAACCCAAACAATCCGAACGTAAGGAAAAGCTCAATGCGACACCATCAGGCTCATAAAAATGGCTGAGAAAATTCAGGGATAGAGCGCAACTGAGCAAGGGGGTTTCTAGTCCAGTGCCAGACCTCTACTCGATCCCCTCGTCCCGATTTAGGTTTAGGACTGATGCAACCAACCAACGTGGAATACACCCTCCAGAGTGGACATTTTTGAATCTGCTATGAATCCAGAACCTTGTGGACGCTAAATCCGGAAACTTTTTTATCCGGATAGCGTAACAAGATCGAGCTCAGTTCCTTGTCGTGAGATCAATTCTCAAGATGGCTGCCGAATGCAATATTATTTCTTTTATGTTCATGCTTTGTTACTTCCGTTTCCTTGAGGAGTCCTGAGCACTAGCGTGAATCCGGATACGCTTCGGATGCGTGTACGGGCAAATTCGATTTGAATACGCTACGTTAGGATGGGAATATCTTTGGTTTCTATTTTTCGTTTCTTCGATCATTTCTTTGTTTAGTTCAGGTGTTTTCAATCACTGTAAACCACTGAAATGCGAAATAAAGTTGTTGTTGTTGAATCCAGAAAGAAAAAGTTGCGGATTCAAAAATATCCGTAGAAGCGTGGACTAAGAAAGGACGACGATGACAACGGCTTCGAGAACGCAACATAACAATAAGTTCAATGAGCAAAAACAATATTTTTGCACGCGCTGCACGTGAGTTTTTCATTTTGATACATTTCTTTGCCGTTCTCGTCTTGACAACGACGTGAAATGATCAAATTTGAGGTCTTGTGGAGGACGACAGCACCTGACGATGAATTTTCAATTTTCTCCCCAAACACTAACAACGCGTTCATGACAAATTTAATTCTGGAATGTTTATGTGCACTTTTCACGCCAAACGACTTGGAATACTCACGAAATTATTACAATAATAGTAAATGATGTTTTTACATAGAGTTCTCGAAGCCTTACTCGTCTCCCTATTTCAAAGTGGGTGCCATACAATTTGATAAATCTGAAGGGTATTCTAAGGCTTTAGTTTTGTTTATTTCCTGTTTTCATTGCAAAAAAGGGAAGTATGCATCAATTTAAACCGCGTTTCTTCTGCCACAAGCGTTCTAGTTCTTAGAAGTTAACTGAAGTTGCGAAGAATAGTTCTACAGAGTTGAAGGTGAAAACCATTCTTAAAATCTAGTGAAAAAGTCATAGACGTGGTTTTCAATAGAAAATTATGAATAAGACCCTGATGGTGGAAGAGGGTGTTCACAATGATACATAAATTTACCCAGTTCTTATAATCTAATATCCGAAAATTTGATAGTTCTAATTCTTTGAAGATTGGGTCTCAGTGATTGATTTTGGAACTATTTTGACTGTACGCTTTGCAAAGAGACAAGACTACGAAGATTGGATTTGTACATGCACAATAATACAATAATGACTATAAGGATAAACTAAACAGTAGTACAGAGTTCTTAAACAAAATTTAGAAAAACAACTATACCAGAAATTAAATGCTATAGATTCAGAGATTTTGAAAGCCAATTGAGAAATACAGGGTTTCCAAGAAGGATGTTAGTCAAGCACATCCCCAAGAAAGACCGTTCTACGATTTGTTCAATTCTTTAATCATTTTTGCAGATTTGAATTAAAAGATGTCTTTTGTCTCGAGACTTAAATAGAACAAAAAATTAGTTTTCCACAAGTTTTTAGTGGAAGTTTCTTTGCCTTCAACTAGGTTACCAAATAACTAGACCTAAGAGACAACCATCGTCATATCAGTAAAATCAGGTCTGGTAGTTTGAATACATCACTGAAGTCATGAACATAGAATAAGAAAAATGAGGGAACCAGAATGGATCCTCCCGGAGCGCGGGTGCGTATATTAATGACCGTTAAACCAAAAAAATTACGGCAACGTAATGGACCTTTTAGTGTTCACATTTATGAAACAGAATTTTTTTTTATGTACCATAACAAAGGCCTCAGAATATAAATAAACACACACCTATGAGATGTTCACTGCCATCAAGCGCAAGATGACTTCTTGTGCAGGTCAATCAGTGGTAAAGAGATAGTAAATACGCAATGTAGAGAAAACATAAACTTAGTGTAATGTATAATGTGATAAATGTGACGTAATTTATTTAAGCTACTTACCGGACGGTTATAGATAATTACTTTCTAGAGCAACTTTGAGATTCCAGGGGACATTTAGAGCAGTCTGTATGTCATAAAAAGTGATTGACCACCATCTTTAAACACTGGTATCACACGAGCAATTTGATTTGATCAGGAAAATCTGATGACAAAAGACAACAGTATTACTTTGACTAATATGGGACAAATTTTTGCCATGCATTTAAATACGCCTATTTTGTGCGGTCAATTCTGGCTTTAAAAATTCAGTTTAAATCAAACGAAGGCCTCAGCAAGAGAAGTAAAGACTTTGGCGTCAATAGCAAAAAAAAACTTAATCGGCTAACTCAATGTTTTACCCAATTCAAACCCTTTGGGAACAGAACGTTTTGTTCCAGGTATTTTCATATCATTTAAATATGAAGGCTACATTATCATGCAAATACAATGCACAAAGACTGATCTTGAATTGGGTACAACACTGAATTAGCCGATTAGGTCTACTGTCTTTGTTAGACCCATAATGACATGCGGTCTCTTTTGTGTTGGTTTGGCTACGTACCTGCAGCATTTGTGGTCGGTGCATTGAACTTCTCATGCTTTCTTTTGTATTTTTCAAGGAGCGCCCTCACTTTCAAAGACGACCTTCCTTGTTCTTAAGAGTTCTTGTAATCAAGAATGGCAGAGAGAAAGATGAACGTTTTCGAGCAGCATATACAAGAGCTAAGCGTTGCCAGAAAAAAGGGAAACAGAAAAGGGGAGAGTATTGCAGATTTGAATTTAGGCAATTATTATTACGGCTTGGCTTGTTTCAAACAGGCCAAGAGGGATTACACAGAAGCATTAAGGATTTTTAAGGAAATAGGTTTCAGCGCTGGAGAAGGAAAAGCCTGTGGCAATTTCGGCCTTGCTTGTCACAGTCTGGGATATTTTAAGCGAGCCATAGAGTATTATGAACAACATCTTAGCATTGCAAAAGAAGTAGGGGATAGGGCCGGGGAGGGAACGGCCAATGGTAACCTCGGCAACGCTTATCTCAGTGTGGGCAATTTTAAGCGAGCCATAGAGTATCACGAACAAGATGTTAGCATTGCAAAAGAAGTAGGGGATAGGGCCAGGGAGGGAATGGCCAATGGTAATCTCGGCAACTCTTATCACAGTCTGAGGAATTTTAAGCGAGCCATAGAGTATCATGAACAACATCTTAGCATTGCAAAAGAAGTAGGGGATAGGGCCGGGGAGGGAAGCGCCAATGCCAATCTCGGCAGCGCTTATGACAGTCTGGGCAATTTTAAGCGAGCCAAACAGTATTACGAACAAGATCTTAGCATTGCAAAAGAAGTAGGGGATAGGGCCGGGGAGGGAAGGGCCAATGCCAATCTCGGCGCAGCTTATCACAGTCTGGGCAATTTTAAGCGAGCCATGGAGTATTACGAAAAAGATCTTAGCATTGCAAAAGAAGTAGGGGATAGGGCCGGGGAGGGAAAAGCCAATGGTAATCTCGGCAACGCTTATCGCAGACTGGGCAATTTTAAGCGAGCCATAGAGTATCACGAACAACATCTTAGCATTGCAAAAGAAGTAGGGGATAGGGCCGGGGAGGGAAGGGCCAATGGTAATCTCGGCAACGCTTATCACAGTCTGGGCAATTTTAAGCGAGCCATAGAGTATCACGAACAACATCTTAGCATTGCAAAAGAAGTAGGGGATAGGGCCGGGGAGGGAAGGGCCAATGGTAATCTCGGCAACGCTTATCACAGTCTGGGCAATTTTAAGCGAGCCATAGAGTATCACGAACAACATCTTAGCATTGCAAAAGAAGTAGGGGATAGGGCCGGGGAGGGAAGGGCCAATGGTAATCTCGGCAACGCTTATCACAGTCTGGGCAATTTTAAGCGAGCCATAGAGTATCACGAACAACATCTTAGCATTGCAAAAGAAGTAGGGGATAGGGCCGGGGAGGGAAGGGCCAATGGTAATCTCGGCAACGCTTATCACAGTCTGGGCAATTTTAAGCGAGCCATAGAGTATCACGAACAACATCTTAGCATTGCAAAAGAAGTAGGGGATAGGGCCGAGGAGGGCAAGGCCAATGGTAATCTCGGCAACGCTTATCACAGTCTGGGCAATTTTAAGCGAGCCATAGAGTATCACGAACAACATCTTAGCATTGCAAAAGAAGTAGGGGATAGGGCCGGGGAGGGAAGGGCCACTGGTAATCTTGGCAACTCTTATCACAGTCTGGGCAATTTTAAGCGAGCCATAGAGTGTCACGAAAAACATCTTAGCATTGCAAAAGAAGTAGGGGATAGGGCCGGGGAGGGAAAAACCTATGCTAATCTCGGCGTCGCTTATCACAGTCTGGGCAATTTTAAGGGAGCCATGGAGTATTACGAAAAAGATCTTAGCATTGCAAAAGAAGTAGGGGATAGGGCCGGGGAGGGAAGGGCCAATGCCAATCTCGGCGCCGCTTATCACGGTCTGGGCAATTTTAAGCGAGCCATAGAGTATCACGAACAAGATCTTAGCATTGCAAAAGAAGTAGGGGATAGGGCCGGGGAGGGAAGGGCCAATGGTAATCTCGGCAACGCTTATGGCAGAATGGGTGAGCTTGAAAATGCTCTTCTCTTTCACGAACAACATCTTACTATTTCCAAGGAAACGGAGGATCCAGTGGGGCAAGGAATCGCTTGCTATCGGCTTGGTCTTTTTCATGAACTTTTAGGCTCGTTGTGCAAAGCCCTTAATTTTTATCGTCTAAGCATAAAACATTTTGATGAAACAAGGCGTCTTCTTCAGGCCGAAGATGCATGGAAAATAAGCTTTCGTGATACAAAACAAGTGGCGTACACAGCTCTGTGGACAGCACTTTTAAAGAATAGAGAGGTTGATGAGGCTTTGTTTGCTGCTGAACACGGACGTGCACAGGCTTTGACAGACATTTTGAAGGTGCGATTTCGCGTTGATGAAGAACCTACCTCGGCAATTGCGAGGACGGAAACTATCTCCACTCTTATGAAATATTTGCCTTTACAAACAGTTTTCATAGCACTTGCAGGGAACACTATCAGTTTTTGGCTTCTGAGAAGAGCAAGCGGAATAAACTATAGGGAGAAGGAAATCGAAAATGGAAGTGCTGACTCACTGATAAAGACTACTTTGAAACAGATTGGCGCGGGGGCTGTTGTCCAATGCGAGAATCGCTCGGTACACAGAAATTGTAGTCGGTTCTCTTGCAGTGGAGTAGTTGTTGAGGAATCTTTTCAGTCTTTCAGCGTGTCCGACAACCCCTTACAGTCCTTGTATGATTTATTAATCAGTCCCATTGCAGACTTGCTCCAGGATGATGACTTGATCTTTGTTCCTGATGGACCATTTTGCCTGGCTCCTTATTCTGCATTGAGTGACTCTGTCAGGATCCGTACTTTTCCCTCGCTAACCGCCTTAAAAGTGATCTCTAGTGCACTTGACGACTTCAATAGTAAGAGTGAAGCGCTACTTGTGGGCGATCCGTGCTTGAAGGAAATCACTTGGGGCACCGGTGGACCCATTTATAAACAGTTGCCATGCGCGAAAAAAGAGGTGGAGATGATTGGAGAACTTCTACAGACCACGCCTCTCACTGGCGAAAATGCAACGAAAGCTGAGGTCCTGAAAAGAATGAAATCAGTTGCTTTAATCCACATTGCGGCTCATGGAGATGATGAATTTGGAGAAATTCTTTTGGCCCCAAATCCCAACCGTGCATCCCGGATTCCCAAAGAGGAAGATTACATGTTAACAATGAGAGATGTTCATGCAGTTCGTCTTCAGGCAAAGCTGGTTGTGCTGAGTTGCTGTCATAGTGGTCAGGGAGAGGTAAAATCAGAGGGTGTGGTGGGAATAGCCAGAGCTTTCCTATGTGCTGGTGCCCGATCTGTTCTGGTGTCACTCTGGGCAATTGATGATGAGGCGACCTTCTTGTTCATGAAGAGTTTTTATCAACACTTGGCAGATAGGAAAAGTACAAGTTTAGCTCTTCACCATGCCATGAAATCTCTTCGGGAGACAGAGGATTATTCCGCCATTAAATACTGGGCGCCATTTGTTCTAATTGGCGATGATGTCTCGTTTGAATTTGGGCCACAACAACTCGAAAAGAATGGTAAGTGCTGTTCGAATATGATTTTAATTACTGAAAAGAAATATGATGTACAGGTTTCGTGTCGGAAAGTTGTCGAGAGAAAAAGGTAAGGTGGGTACCAAAGGTTTTTTCTCGCGCGCGGCAGACGAGCGGGTCAAAATAGAGACATGGCCGACACCGGAAACAGTTCAAGAAAAACCTCTGGCACCCAGGGTAGGTAAGTTCCTCACAGAGAAAGGGTTTAAAATCGGTCGTCAATGTAGTTCATTTACAAACTGCTTTGGCTAAGGACTAAAATAAATATTAATTGCATTCACCGGCTGGTCTTTTATATACCGGATCCGAAAGAATTAATATTCATGAAACAAAAGAACAAAGCGAATATAATAATGCATAATTAGCAAGGCCTGATCGGAATAACAATGGTTCTTTTGTCCTCTGCCATTTTAGTCCGCTGTATGAAATTCTACCCCATTCACCGGGTCGGGTACGTGTAAACAGTGCAATGGACTGAAAAGAAATCACTAATTGCCGGTTCCCGCCGTAAAGTAAAGTTAGATAGGGAGCTTAAGCACGCGCGTTTTTGAGGCGCAGACGGCAACCGTAAGAGAACATTTCGCGTGCCAGGACATTGATGTCTCCCAGATTTTTATGCTAATAATCTCTAAAGATACTTAGGAATGTAAATGTGGTTCTTTGAAGACGAGGTAAAGGGGAAAACTGTTCAAGCGCGTGCTTAAGCTCCCTATTAAGGGCTTATAGACTACATCATGTCACAGTTATACTTAGTTGAATATGAATTGTTGCTCTCTTCCTAAGCTTATCTATGTAAAAACGCTTTCACGGATGAAATAAATTGTCTTAAGTGCTACTATGATCAAAAAAACATTTCCTTTTTTTTCTTCAGATTTTGAAAGTGTTTCGCTTAACACCTGACTGGCAAAATTTCACGGATTTCACGGTCCGCCATTTCTCAAGTTCAAAATTGACCGATTGGACCTTGGAGGGTTGGATCTAGGGAAAATGACGTCATTTACTCACTAGCTTAAAGCTCAACTTACTATATATGCAAGACATGAGTTTGAAAATGTGAAAGCCCGAAACTCCCGTGCTGCATATTAATTCAGCAGCATACACACGCATTGCGTTCTTAAAGAAGTGAGTGTTTGACGTCATTTTCTCCTCGACCCAGCTCTCTGAAGATTTTAAAGCTAGGAATGGTGGACCAATAAATAAGAAAACTCCAGTTAAAATAAACAGGTGTCTCTTTAAAATCAGAACTTAAAACTGGGGTCACTTAGTATTTAGTTAACAAAGTTTTGAAATTTAAAGAAAAAGAAGAATTCGGTCTTAGTAGCACTTTAATAATCATTTATCAATCAGAATGAAATTCCTAATCGTCATTTAACCCGCTATCTTTTTTCTTTTCTTTCCTACTTTTTTTTTCAGAAACGGCGTCCAAAACTTGAGATAAATACTTCTTGGACTGTAATGCGTCAATATGTCAATTTCCTTACTTCAATTAAATGAGTTATTGTAAGCATTCAAGCATTCAACCTCATCATAAACGGTAAAGGAATATGGTGAACTTTCCATTTAAGTCCAAGACAGAGTTTCCAGGAAGAACCGTTTTTCATGCATACTGGAAAGGCTAGATATCAATGCTGTCACATGTTATGATTATCCTTTTTTTCTCAAAAAAGCAAAAATTTAAGACAAAGTTGCCAGGTCTTCTCATTAGTCTTTCTGTGAAAAAAAGGTGCGAAAGACACCTTATTCCAAAATGGCCGCCATTTAAATATTCTTTTGCTTATACAAATTTGCCCTTGATGCCTCGTTCTTAAGCCTAAAATTCAAAAGAATATTTTTTGTTAAACGAGGCAACAAGGGCTAATTTGTATGCGCATAAATCAGCTGCCATTTTGGAATAAGGTGTAGAGAGCCCATGGACAAAGAAATGGCAAGTTTTTCTGAAGAATCTAAAATGTAGATTTCCTGAGATTTTTAAAGAAGGCCAACGCAAAATAAAAATATGTCCGACTACTGGGACAAATTCCTAGAAGCTAACAAATTAAGAAAGTAGAAATTACTTGATGTCCTAATTAATATACACAAAGGTTTTAAGACTCGAACTTTTATATTCAAGAAATTGCTAGAAAAAGGTTCCAGAATCAAACAAATAGATAGTTTCTCAGAAACGCAGATTTTCTAAGATATTACCACAGAGGTGCAAGGCAAAATGTTTTTGAAAATGGGCGATTTCTGAGGCAGATTTCTAGAATGTAAAAGACTAGGAAATGAACTTCAGGATTTGAGCGATCTCTTTGGGCAATTTCTTAGAGAAACTTCAAGAAGGTTAATAACTAGGAAATAATAGCGATGTTTGATCTCTTATTTAGCATGCATTGAAAGTTTAAACTGTAGAAATATTTCCTCTTTTAGTCGTAAAACTTTCAATGCATAGATTGATTGGTGCATACTAACTTCTTATTAACCGAGCGCTAGGGCCGTACTGGGGAATATTGGCCCGAGGTCGTGGCAGTATGGACCGAGCACAGCGAGGTACGTACAAAAACGACCGAGGGCCAATATTCCCCAGTACGGTCCCAAGCAAGTGAGGTTAGTAAGTAGTTTATTATATGGCTTCTTAATTACTTTTTGCTTTGTTTGTGCAAGCCCGTAATCGGCCCCTGGGCATTACGGGAGAATAATACCCTACAATTCAGTCACAATTAGCCAATCAGAGCGCGCGTTATATCGGTTACAAACACAAGCCATATAATAATAAGTACTAGTATAAATACACAGGTGATTATACAAAATCGCGCACTCTCATTGGCTCGCTATCTCGGATTATCAGCCGATAATCACCTCGACGGACAAAATGGCTGCCAGTAGTCGTTTTGCCACTGTAAGTGAAGATGATTTCGCGTTGAAATGTTTTTTTTTTTCTCTTTTTTGAAATAATCGCCTTTGTATTTATACTAAAACAATTATTCGCCTCAGGCTCAGTGATTATAGGTGAATATTCACCTCGACTTCGTCTCGGTGAATATTCACCGATAATCACTTCGCCTTCGGCGAATAATTGTTAAGTAATCCTCTTAATCCAAACGGTCGGTGTCACAGTAATAAATAATCTTAGGCATATACAAGACTCATAGTCATAGTCTCTTTGTTTTGTAAATAAACATGAAACCTCAAATGTGGTTTACAAAAGAAAGCTCTGAATGACCAGTGCTTTACTTATTCAGAGTTTCGATACAATCGTCGCAAATGGCAACTTGATGCGCAGATTGGCTACCGAAACTACAGAGGAGAGTATTATAGAGTGTTTTCACTCACGTGATGAGTAACCTTGTTTTTTTTAACCGAAAGAAAAAGAAAAAGTTTGCATGATAATAGAGCTCAATTTCCGGAGGATTAGTTGGGTGCAGCAACTTGGCCGCCGTTCCATTGTTTAGGTATGCACCAACATGACAGCCGTGACGTCACGAGAAAACACTCTATATTTACTCGCTTTAGAAACAAGGAGTGTCCCTTCACCCGTCACAAAGCAACTAGTTTTCCATCCTTCTCATAGCCTGCATAGCTGGAGGGAAAGTGTATCGCAGGATTCTGTCCACCTCTGTAAATATGTTTGGTTTCAGTGACTTGACCCTCCTGCTGTCCATAATTGGTTATTTCTTTTAAAGCACAGAAATGATTGACTGGTTTTAATGTACTAAATTCTAATTGCATTTGCCTTTGATTTTTATCCTTTGTACCATTAATTGTCGTATTTTGAGTCAAAATTGAACCAAGGAAACATGCTAAACCTAGTTTTCGTTTGTCCGGAAAATCCCAGACGATCGGGGATTTCGCAGTTTCCCCGACCTTCCCAGTGTTTGTCGACTGATGAAAACCATCAATGGTAGACAACCCCGATAATCGGGGGTGGTCGGGGACGAATCGGCAAAATAGAGAGCGTCTCTATTTTCCCAACATGTCCCAGATTTTTGCGATCGTCGACGATCATTCCCGTCATATGAAAACACAAATTTGTAATTTCGGGGACGTCGGCTATGGTTTTCGCTCTTTATTGATGTTTTAAATTGCGTGTTTCAATTTTTGGCCCACTTTCCATTTTCCGCCAAAGTCAATATCGAGAGAAGCTAGGACAAGCGTTTGGCAATTTTCCGATATGTGGGCAAAGTCTGGGACGATCGGGAAAATGCTAGACTCCCACGCAAACACTCTTAGGGCTTCGTCACGTTCCTCCCCAACGAGGGGACGAAGCCCTCAGAGTGTCTGCCTGGGAGGCAACCAAAAAAGTGATCATAGATCTTTGCTGATTTTTTTGCTACTCCATGAAGGCTCCATTCTCCGAAAAATGGTGATCACCGTATTCGTACAGGAGAAAATAGCCATTCTTTGACGGATTAAGCATGGCGCCTGCGTCAATGAAATTCCGCCATTTAATCAATGTGCGCGAGTTTGTGCTCACGCCAATGATGCAAGAAGGGTTGCGCAATGTAAAACCAGGAAATCACCTTAAATATCCACTGTTTACACTGTAATGATGGTGTTTCTAACACTGTGTATTTTGCAATTATCATTCACTTTTAGCTTAACTAAGAAGGACTAAGAATTAAGAAATAAAGAAACTGAAGGTTATTGTACAAGATCCGATCACGGAGTTGAAGTTACCATGCTGGTCCAGTGTCAACTGTTTCTTTGCCGAAACCACAAAGAGGAAAATGCATGAAACCAAGCGCATCTTAGAGGACCATCCCAGTTTAATCAATTAAGTATTTTTTCCAAACAATTTGGCAATCAAAAAGGCAATAATGTTATACCTTTTTCCCCACCTGAAACACGGCGCGTGGCTTTTGTTAACTTCAATCTGAATGCACTAAAACTGTTTCAAACTCAAACACCTAACGTCAAACCTGAAACTCTTGTTTGCGATCTGCGGTAAACTTAGATCTTATAAGAGCTATATTACTTATTGAAGTGAATGGTTATGAACTTACACTTTGAATAATTCAAATATTATCCCATCTTCTTCGACAATTAAGTCATGGTGGTCACGAGAGAAAAAGTTTCACATCCAGTTTTGGATTGACGAACTACAGGTATGCGAAAGTTTTCCACCTGAAATTTCTGGGAGTGAGCAGATATTGCATGGAAGCTCTGTCCATTTGCCAGGAAGGGCATTAAAGACGGTGTGTACAACTACACATTGTGTAATTTGTCTGGTCTCTGTTGTGGTCTTCACGGAGGACTGATTGCTGCAATTGTGTTCCTCTTATCCCCACTAGAGTCACCTTGAATTGCTGGACAGAAGTCAACTTCATTCAAGTGTCTACCTTGGCGCCCCGCTTCAAATTAATTGTTTGTCCCATAACCATAACTGCTAGTTAACCACCTGCAATTAGCCCGCGTGACTTGTCATTTTTCTGACGGTATCCCTTGACGCAACCCTCCATCAATAAAAAGCTTAAGCAACGACAACAGCAACGCGAACTTCATCTCAAAATACAAATTCGTGTTATTTGAATCGTTTTGTGACTAATGATTTAAATTTTTTTTAATATAACAAGGGAGCGGTAGTTCCTCAAAGTGACACTCGTCTGAACGGCCTAATTTAGGGGAGAAAATGAAAATTTATCCTGAAGTGGTGACGTCCTTCATAAAACCTCCAACTTGGCTTTTTCACGTTGTTGTTTTGCTGAGACGACAAAGAAATGGACAGAAGTGATAAAACGCACGTAAAAGGTTTTTTTTTTTGCCCACTAAATATGCAAATTAGTGACGTTCTTGTTGCCGTCTCCGTTGTTGTTGCTTAAGCTCCCTAATGTTAAACGAGGGTACAGGCGTGTAGGAAGTGCCGGGGTTTCAAAGGGATCTAACCAGCCCCAAACTGAAGCCAAAGATGAAATTTGTATTTTTGATGGCCTGTAGTTGAAAAGGGGGAAAGTAAGCTGTTGATGTTATGCAGGATTCAAAAGTGCCATCCGGGATAGTATAACCACTGATTCATGCACTTGGTATCCTGTCATTCGGATGATTACAATCCTCTCACATTTTTTAGGACACTCAGTGCAAGCGTTTAATCGTCATGATGCAAAGGCTCAAAAATTCAGTACATGAGATGTACCATGAGTGAGAGTAGGCTTTCTTCATTGGCTCTCGAGCATATATTGAAACTGGTACCTCTAGATCTTGATGACGTTCGAAACTTGTATTGTTGGTGGTCTATGTGTTGAGGTTGTTATCATAGACGTTCGAGGCATAAGCCTGGCAAAAATGCAAGGACCTTTCAGTGTTTATTGACGTTTAAGTACACGCTTGAAACTTCTAGAAGGCACATTAATGTTCATTTACTTTTCCTTGGCTAGGAGCAATGTCTCTTCGACCAACAAAGTTGTTGACAGGTAGAGTGAGCCGCAACTTTCATCTGGATTGTTATCAATTTCACAAATACTACAGCTACCTTACATCGTGAATGCAGTAACAGCAAGCGAGAAAAGATAATTGACACCAAAAAAGGAGCGGGTTGCAACGAAAAAGGGTTTATATTCGAGTCCTTTTTTGTACTGATTAATATCGCGGTAATGATCCAATTCAAAGAACTGGTTGGGTTTCTTAAAAGTAAGTTGAAAATAATAATAAAACGAACGTTACGCTCTCTCACATGTTCTAGCATTAAGCGCATGTTTTGTGGTTGATAAGGCTTGTAAATGACTGGGACGGTTTTTGTTGAATGTGCTCAATGTTGATGAACTATTTTTATGGGTAGTTAAGGCGTGGAATCTCTTTTTCGCTTCAAGTTTAAAATTAACAATGGATGATGTTATACGAAGCTCTTGAACATTACTATTGCGCAATCGTTAGTCTTCCCGATGTATCATCTCTTTTTCACGAGAATTAACACGCGCTCTTTACTTTTCTGAAGCGTATGATGCGTATGTAATGGGAAATAAATATATCCCTTGCAAGACTCCGATCAAACTTTAAATAAAGCTGTGTTTTTCAGAACACTCTTGCTACACATCTTGCCTGGACATTCAGCCTGCACCCGAGATAGCCTGCACACAGGCTCCCCATTTAGGTTATTCCGAGAGTTAGGCCAGTCGATTTGCTCTGAAATAGCGCGGTCAAAGGTTGGCTTTGACCGCGCGCCATTCAAAAGCAGACCGACTGGACCATGTCTTGGAAAAACCCAAATGGGTGGCCTGTGAGCAGGATACAGCGCAAGATTAAATTTTAAAAAAATTCCGTATCGACGGAGTCCCCATTTATAAAGTGCACTCACAATAGTTATACGGCGCGCTAAAAAATGAAAGACGAGATTTTTTAAGCCCACCTTTGTAACAGCCTAACCTGAAAGACGTGTAAAGTTAAAGTTCCCGAAGTTTGACAAGACAAAACAACACAAGATGATTTATTAAACTCAGCTCAGTTTCAGATGATATTATATAGGTTAAATTTACATAGACAACAAAACAGAGTTCAACTAAGGGGTAAGAACAAAATAGGGAGCTAGTTGGGATCATCCAAACAGCAAAGTTAATCTAGTGGATGACCCTTACAATAAAATACAATTACAGACAGAACAAAAAATATATTTTTATATAAAAAGAAATTTCTTCATGCGCTAAGGTTAAGCATAGAGTTTTTAAGGGTTTTACGAAATATTTTAGGTCTCGACTGACTGCCCCTGAGTCTCCGAGAATGATCAGCATGCCAGATAAGTAGTTGATTTACTGAACGAAATGATATATGAAATGAATCATACTGAACTGCGGATATGAAATCAAGTAAAGCTATGATCCTCGCAATTATGGAGGTAATTTTAGCTCAGGCCTCTGTACGCAATTGCTAAAATTACGTCCATAACTGCGAGGATCACAGCTTTATTTGAGTTGATTTACTGTTGATGGATCTGAGCTAATATCAATGCTTACAAAGCACTGTCTCTCTACCTATCCTTTATCTATTCAATCAATTTTATGATAGGAAATGGGCCAACAGTTTTCGAATTGTTTGAACACCTACTGTGACACCTAGTTTATGCTAAATTAATATATACCACACAAGTGCGTAATACTTGGTATTAGCTATGCTTTGGTATGCTAGTCACTTAGCCTATGTGTGGTATATGCTAAGACAATAGTAACTGAATATTTAAAACTTTTTAACCTCACTTCCACTTTCGTAAATAATAATTCTTAAACATGAAATTGAGATGTCTCCAAAAGTGAGACAATGTTTTCCCTACATTTACTTCTATTCATTTACAATTTCCAAGATCATAAAAGGCATTCTTTAAGAGATTTGAACAGAGGTTCAGAATGGAATTTTAGTTCAGAGAAAGATACCATAAATAAAGAGCGCTACCAAAATGATCCATGGCTTTCAATTACTCTGAGCTTACCTAAGTGAGCCAATGTTACGGAGGTTTTAGTGATCCCTTAAAAAAGGCTAAATCCCTTAAGATACGCTAAAATTCCCAGGGCAGCTATCCCTTACCCCTAGAAATATTGAGACAGCTATCCTTAAAATTACTTATCTTTGGAATTTGACAAAAAGTGGCAATTTTGAAAGTGTTTTTTTAACAGATAAGCTAGTACAGTCAACTCTCTCGTAAGCAGACACCCGCTGGGATTGGAGAAAATGTCCTTTAGTGGAGCTGTCTGCTTACGAAAATTATTCTCATAAGCGGACACCAAAAAAAAATAGGATGGATATCCGCTCAAGGGAGAGTTAATTGGTGGGCGTTAATTGTACATGTGTTATTGGGTAGCTAGACATAGCAACTAAAACTCTTTATATATTGATGTTAAATGTTAAAACTCGGAATAACTTGAAAGAAATATACAATATAGCTGTTCTATATTAATATTCAACAAAAACTTTAACGGGAATTATTGCTTCCGTCTGTATACCTGTAACTTTGGTGCTAAAAGAACATTCAAACATTAACAAACAAGGTACTATCGTGACTAGAGAAGGTTTCCTTGGACCTATGACAGTTTGGAGAAATAGTCCGTTATGGTTGACTGCCTCCTTCCTTCTCTTCTAAGTTTTGTTGACCTTGGTAATTGCCTGGACTAGTGGCTCTTTTCCTCAGTGCAAGTCAGAAAATGCCGCGAGCCTTCCAACAAGTTCCAGTGCCTGTTCTGCGCAAAAGTAACTTAAATACAAATTTCATTGCCAAGAGTCAATTATTGAACGTGGGGTGTCCGATTAAGAGAGAGAGAGAGAGTAACCAAAAGAAAAAATCCAATTTTCATTTTCAAAAGTGTCCGCGTCCGCTTACGAGAAAGTGTCCGCTTATGGGAATGTGTAAATACAGAGTTTGTCTGGGAGGTAAAAAGGGGAATAGAAAAAAGTGTCCGTAAATTTAGCTGTCCGCTTACGAGAGTGTCCGTTAGCGGAGAGTTGACTGTGCTGCATAATTCTACGAAATCTGTTTAGTTTTATATGAAGTCACCTAAAAATAATCTCCTTTCTTTCTTAAACTGATTACTTAACTCAGAGTCTTGTGCGAGTGCTGGACAATCCTAGTAGGCACTTGGTTAGCTGCGATTTTTGTAGGATACCCAACTCGCAGAGCAGAGAGTTTTCCGTTCTCTTCATCGTCACGATCTTTACATTGTAAGCACCAGTCGTAATTTTAACACTTTACGTCCCAAATGCTTGCTATTTTTAGTTATTTTTTGGTGATAGACGGTTTGCTTCAGTTGGCTTCACCGTATAAGAAGTTCTCATTGAAACATGTGCGGTTTTGGGTTAATGTGGGCTCAGGTTTGGGCATGACGTAACAAATGTCAACGGTCCGTATTCGTGGAGTCAGCGATTTGGCCCAAATCTGGTAGGTTTATTATTTATTAAGTGATTTTCGGGTCATTCGCGTCTGCAGAAGCTCACAGGCTAGCATCATTAAGCTAGAATGTGGGAAAAGGCAAGCCTTTGAAAGAACACAGAGGTGAAATATGGTTTCGTGCAGACTGGGACGCCTATAATGCTTTAATGATGAAATGGTGTATGAAATGAATCATATATGAACTGCGGACATAAAATCAAGCTATGATCTTCGCAGTTATGAACGCAATTTTTACAATTGCATAGGGAAGCCTGAAGAATTTAGGTCTTCAACGGGGTTTGAACCCGTGACCTCGCGATTCCGATGCGACGCTCTAACCAACTGAGCTATGAAGCCATGCACTGACGTTGGGATCTGGTCATTTGTGGGTTCTAATGGTCCCGTGAGGAATGAATCAATGATGAAATGGTGTATGAAATGAATCATATATGAACTGCGAATATGAAATCAAGTGAAGCTGTGACCTTTGTCAGTGGCTTCATAGCTCAGTTGGTTAGAGCGTCGCACCGGAATCGCGAGGTCACGCGTTGAAGGTTCGCGTTGCACTGAAGCTCAAATTAAGCGAAGGTATGAGGACATCCCTAATCGATCGGATGCTAGTGTTTTTAACGTGAGAATTTCACCGGTTTGGCGTCAGTTCCGGCTTGAACAAGACGAGGTCACTGGCCAACGGCTTGGTGTTGCCTGCCTTGTCAATTTTCTTGACTCTCTAACTGGTGGTCGAGAAAAGATCTCGTAAATGACGCCCAAAACCGCTCGGAACGACCAAAAAAAAAATAATAAAAAGAAAAAATAAAATAAAATAATAATAATAATAATAATAATAATAATAATAATAATAATAATAATAATAATAATAATAATAATAACAATAACACAGGACCCAGTTGACACTTTGTTTGATCTTTCATTGAATTATTTGCTTTCAAACTTTATTGCCGAGCAAATCGCAACCGCCGTAGTGTATTTATCCTTCTACAGATTGATAACAACAACAACGACTTAAGGTGGTCCGCCTGTGACCGATCATAACAACATCTGCCAGGGAATTCGTGTATGAACGAAGCAGGTTTTGTAACAAAGACCTTCAAAAAGGCATTGATTTAGCAAATCAGCCTGAAAAAGAAACGATAACATGTCGTACATTATGTTTTTAAGGCAATTGAGACACTTACCAACGTCTTTCTCCATTTTTCCTTCTCTTAGTGTAAGAAAGTGCGCATGTGATGTTTCGACACAGTCCGAGAGGCACAAAAACGGAAGCGGGGAAACATATCGCCCAGAGGTGAATCACTTTGTGTGATCTCTTCTCTAACACGTTTTTATACCTTTGGTCGCGAGGAAATGTAAAATTATCATGCGAAGTTTCTTTAACCTACGCACACTACTCACCGGCAAAAAATGTATTATTTATTTCCTTTCTTAAAAGACTTTCCTCACATCCCGCTTTTTAGAATATTCCGCATATTCCGCGTTTCAAAATATTCAATATTTTTCTTGTTTTAGAATATTCCACGTATTCCGTATTTTAGAATATTCCGTGCATTCTACCAAATAGGGTCACTCATATCATGTGTCCCCACATGACATACCTTCCTACCTCTTTCCCAGGGTCTCTCTTATTCTCGGATTGTTGTGGGAATATTACCTCTCAGCAAATCCTCTCAGCAGTTTATCGCAACACAGACGTTTTGGTTTCTCTTTTCTCAGTTGTCCGTCATTTGTGATAGATAAGGCAAGTAAGAACAGATTGGAAGTTTGTGGTTGGAAAATTGAAAGGATACGAAAACACGTTTCGCTCTGGAAAACTACATGTACGTAAGTCCCACCAAGCAACTAGCAAACTAATTGTACATGTATAAGTAAGTCTTATGTCTCGCTTTGCGACAGAACTGAAACATCATTGATCCATGTTAAACTCTCTCATAAAGTTACAGAATTTGATCGTCGAATTTGAAGTTACTTTGAGTTATGTGTAAGGATAAACCCTCTACATATTAAACATGATCGTTTTATCGTGATACTAGATAATGTAATAACCACATCAAATCGTAATTGCAGACTCATTTCTTTTCGTTGACGAAGGTATTGCTTGACCTGGCGGCATTCTGCATCCATTTGGAGCGACAGTGGTAAGTTGCTCATTGATAACCATTTCTTAATGAACAAGAACAACTACGTGTAATTTAAGCGTAATCAGCCAGTTTTGATGAAGCTTACTTTTTACTCCCTTCCTGTTATTTTCTCAGAACTTTTGCAAGTATGTTGGTACTTGGCTAGTTCTAAAACGGGGAATGGGAAATAGGGAACGGAGAATCTCTAAAATAGAGAGTCTCTAAAAGGGGGAATTACTAAAATGAAGAATCTCTAAAAGGGGGACTTACTAAAATAGGGAATCTCTAAAAGAGGGAATTACTAAAATAGGGAATCTCCTACATGTAAAAGGGGGAATTACTAAAATATGGACTCTCGAAAAGGGGGAATCTCTAAAATGGGGAATTACTAAAAATTATTAGGGAATGTCTTAAAGGGGGAATCTCTAAAAGGGGAAATCTCTAAAAGTTAAATTTTTCAATTGGGGGATTATTTATACCATTTGACGGGTCACCCAGACATTTTGTTGTAATATTTAACTGAATATTTAAATTTCATCTGTCGAGTCAGGAACCCTTCTTTGTCGGGTTATTGACTCTTATCTGGAACACTGCTTCAGTGGGGAATCTCTAAAAGGGGGAATCTCTAAAAGGGGGAATCTCTAAAATGGGGAATCTCTGAACGGGGGAATCTCTAAAAGGGGGAATCTCTAAAAAGGGGAATCTCCGAGACCGCGAAAATTAAGAGAGGTCTGATTGGTTGATTTTAATGACAAGCATCCATTTTAACAGTGCAATTGTTGACTGCCGGTACAATTCACACAGAAATGCCTGCTACTAAAATATCAACGAAGTACTGTTACTATCGTAAAACTGCGGACGAAACATACATATGAAAGAAACATACAATGTGAAAGTTGTAAAGCTGGAACAGAAACTGAAGACAAGTTATGGCTTTAAAGTCAGAAAACCTTGCTCATTACATTTTGAAAAAACGTACAACGTGAGAGGAGTAGAGAAGTGAGTCCTTCTATATAAACTGTTACAATATTCACCAGTTTTGATTGGTTGATTTTCTAAGTTCAGTGCTATCCCATTACTCGAGTATGTAAGGTTCGATTGAATTAGAATAAATGATATATATTTAGCCACATGTATTAGCGTACACAACTTACTGAATTCACATCATGGTGTCAGAAGTTTAAACCACAAGATTTACGGCCATTACGCCTTCATAATTCGTACAAATTCTCGCCAGGACGACAGATCCGCGGAAGAACGACAGTTTAGGTGAGATATGACAACTACAGAAGAAAACGCGACAACGGGCAGCGCCCCACGCGTGCTCCTATTCACATCGCATTTCCCTATCCCTTCGCCGATGAATGTCAAGGGTGATCTGGTTAATAACTGGGAATTCTTCAAGCAGCAGTGGCAGGACTATGAAGTCGCCACAGGCCTCGACAAGCAAGAACAGAAAATACGTTTGGCCACACTCCGCTCCGCCATGGGTAAGGACTGTTTACAAATTTTCCTTAACCTGAAGCTTAGCTCTGAACAGCAACAGGACATGCATGAATGCATCGAGGCATTAGAAGCCTACTTTAAGCCGAAGCGAAACGTCGTCTATGAGCGCTACCTTTTCAATATGTGCCAACAGAATCCGGACGAAACCGTGGATGGTTATGTCAATCGTTTAAGAAAGGCAGCATCGACCTGCCAGTTCGGCACGCTAACAGAAGAACTTATTAGAGATCGATTGGTTATCGGTTTGCAAGATCACGCAACCAAATTGCGACTTCTAAAAGAAGACAGCCTGGATATCAATAAGGCCTTAAACATTTGCCGTTCAAGTGAAGTTGCCACCTTACAGCTAAAGGCAATGAAATCAGAAGAAACCAAAAGTACCGAAGAGGTCCATGCTATTTCCGGCCGACAGAACAACAAAGTCAAGTCACGCAATCAATACAGTGGAAAGAAGAAAACACGCAATCTGTTTTCGGATCCAAGGAAGCATCGAGAGCCAAATTCCAAACAGAGGGCCTATCAGTGTTATCGTTGCGGAGGAAAACAGAGGCATACACTCGAAAAATGTCCAGCATTTGGGCACGAATGCAAAGCGTGCAAGAAACCCAATCACTTCGCATCAGTCTTCAGGTCATCGCAGAAACGCCCGATTAAACAGATGACCGAGTTATCAGATGACGAACAAGAAACCGACACCGACGAATTTTTCTACAAACTCGAAGAAGTCTCATCAGTACAAGCAAGGGGAAAACAGCTGTACACCTCACTCGAATGTGCCGATCCTAACGCGCGCTACAAGACTAAATTGGATTGCCAGCTAGATACAGGAGCGACATGTAATGTGTTAACTCATCGCGACCTGTCAGTTATCTGTCAGACCGGACATCCGGCTCTTCAAGCAAGCAAAGTGAAGCTCCGACTGTTTAATGGCGCAGTGATGAAACCAGTTGGTGAAGTGGCACTAAATGTTCAGAAAGAAGGTCAATCACCGCACGTGCTAAAGTTTCAAGTTATTGAAGGGGACAGCAAGCCCTTATTATCCGCAGAGACCTGCGAAACTCTAGAATTGTTGAAGATAAATTGCAACCCAACACCACAAGTAAACAGCATATGTGAAAACCAGACAAACCTCACCAAGGAAAAGATTCTGCAAGACTACAAAGATGTCTTTGAAGGTCTCGGGAACATTGGAAAAGCAAGCCTCACAGTTGACCCGGAAGTCACGCCAGTACATCACGCACCCCGCCGCATTGCAGTCACGCTTCACAAAGAAGTTAAAGCTAAGTTAGAAGAGCTCGAGAAGAAGAACATCATAGTCAAGGAGACTGAACCTACTGACTGGATCAGCAGTATGGTAGTTGTTGCCAAGCCAGGGAAAATCAGAATCTGTCTGGATCCAAAGGACCTAAACAAAGCAGTAAGACGGCCGAAGTATCAGATGTCTACGCTAGAAGAGGTTCTCCCAAAGCTCAGTAAAGCCAAAGTTTTTACGACACTGGACGCCAAAGATGGGTTTTACCAAATAAGTCTCGACGAAAGAAGCAGCAAGCTCACCACATTCTGGACGCCCTTTGGCCGATTCCGCTATCTACGGATGCCGTTTGGTGTCAATGCTGCCCCGGAGGAATTTGAATGCAAGCTCCATGAACAACTCGGTGACTTAGACGGCGTGGAAGTCCTACGAGACGACATATTGGTCACCGGCACCGGCGATACCATAGAAGAGGCTAACGCAGACCATGACGCAAACCTGCTTGCACTCCTGCAAAGAGCTCGGAAAGTTAATTTGAAATTCAACAGCAAGAAGCTCAACCTCCGTAAACCAGAAGTGAAGTACATGGGTCACGTACTCTCTACTGAAGGCCTCAAGCCAGATCCCGACAAAATACAAGCCGTCAGCAAGATGTCCAAGCCAACCTGCAAGCAAGAAACGCTCAGTCTGCTAGGATTCGTCAATTATCTAGCCAAGTTCCTCCCCCGCCTATCAGAGATTGCACAGCCAATACGCGAGCTGACTACAAAGAACGCAGTTTTTGTGTGGTCAAGGCAGCATGATGAAGCCTTTGAGCAAGTCAAGAAACTCGTGACAGAACATCCAGTCCTACGGTACTACGACATGAACGAAGAAGTAACAGTACAGTGCGATGCCAGCGAGAAAGGAGTAGGAGCCACACTTCTCCAAAATGGGCAACCCGTGGCATTTGCCTCAAGGACACTGTCTCAAGTAGAACAACGGTACGCCCAGATCGAGAAGGAATGCCTGGCCATCGTCTTCGCCTGTTCCAAGTTCAGCCAGTACATCACAAGAAGAGAAATCATCACTGTCGAGACTGACCACAAGCCCCTACAGTCCATCTTCAAGAAGTCTTTCCTAAATGCTCCGAGCAGATTACAAAGAATGCTGCTGCGACTTCAAAGGTACAACCTAGAAGTGAAATACAAGCCCGGTTCTCAAATGTACGTAGCTGACCACCTCTCAAGAGCATACCTAAAACAGACAAGGGACCAGCCGCACGATGACTTTCAAGTATTTGCTCTGGAGCTGGAGGAAATCAACCCACTGGACACAGTCAAGATCACCAGTGAAAGGTTGTCCCAACTGCAGAAGGCCACCGAACAAGATCCTGCTATGCAAGCCCTGAAGAACACCATTCTGATTGGGTGGCCAGATGCGAAAGAGCAAGTCCCTCTCCCCATTCAAGACTACTGGAATTTTCGCGAAGAACTAACCCTTCACAACGGGGTACTCTTTAAAAATCAGCGAATCATCATTCCACGCTCACTAAGATCTGAGATGATATCACGACTGCACTCCAGCCACCTTGGAATAGAAGCATGTCTCAGGAACGCCAGGGACCGAGTATATTGGCCTGACATGAACAGCCAAATCAAAGAGGCACTAGCCACATGTGAAGTATGTGCTGAATATCAAGCAAGCAACCCCCAACAGCCAATGCAGACCCACAAGATTCCGGATAGACCATGGAGTCGACTCGGAGCAGATCTGTTCACTCTTCAGTCTAAGGATTACATAGTCCTAGTGGACTATTACTCCGACTTTGTGGAAGTCAGCCCGCTCAAGGACGCCAATTCGAAGGCCATAATCAAGTTCATGAAAGCCCAGTTCAGCCGTCACGGTATTCCTGATGTCCTTGTCTCAGACAATGGACCACAGTTTACCAGTAGGGAGTTTGCAGAGTTCGCAACACAGTGGGAGTTCCAGCATGTCACCTCATCACCATACCATCCAAAGTCCAACGGAAAAGCTGAGTCAGCCGTGAAAATAGTAAAAGGCCTATTCAAGAAAGCCAACAGAGACAACAAAGATCCGTGGCTTAGTCTCTTAGACTACAGAAATACACCTACAGCCGGAATACAGACAAGCCCTGCACAACGTCTTATGTCGAGAAGGACCAAGACCCTACTTCCCATAGCAACCTACCTGCTGTACTCTGAGGTTCCCGAAGGAGTGCCAGATAAAATACAGCGAAAACGCCAGCTAGCGAAAAGCTACCACGACCGAAAGGTAAAGGTGTTGCCTGACCTTGACATTGGTCAAGAAGTACGTCTAGCCCCGACGCACAGAGGCAGTTCCTGGAAAACAGGAACTTGTGTACAGAAGCTCTCTGACAGGTCCTACCTGGTAGAGACAGCTGGAGAAGTATCCCGGCGAAACAGGCAGGCCATCAGGCCGTTCAAGGAAGCTACTGAAGATGCTAACCAACCAGCTAAGGAAGATTCTGCGCAACCAGAATCCGCATCAAAACCATCCAGTTACGAAGCTGATGCGGACATTCCACCAGTACGAAGAACAAGCTCTCGAAATGTTAAGCGACCTGCTAGATTTGAGGACTACGTCTGCTAGAACATTAATCGTTTTTTAGTGACAGTCTATGGACTTTTCTTTCTTTTGCTCAGCTTCGACTTGCCCCGGTTTTATCTTGTAATCACTTATTATATATTTTTTTATTTTGTTTTTTATAAAAAAAAAAAAAAAAAAA
>BLFP01004842.1:184712-199712 GCA_014634505.1 Montipora efflorescens | reverse complement strand
TCGTGTCACATTCCTTACAAAACTGGGTATACTGCTCAATGATTCTTTGTGGGATCATTGCTCGAATCACATTCGGGGTTTCTAAAACCTGGCCGTTTTCCAAATGTACAGGAGGTATCGCTTACCAAACGGAAGGTCTTGTACCACATGGGAGCTGGTTATGAAAGTCAAGAAATGATCAAGTTGGTTTTCATTGACCCTCATTCTTGGACTTTTCTTTAAAGGGACAGGAGCACCACGTCCATACTTCAAGATGTGCAGCCGAGCTTCCTTAACTCTGTAATCAGTTAGACCAGGTATAAACTTCTTGATTTCACAAACGGGAACTAAGTCTGCCATTATAGCCAGGACCTGCCTGCGGGTGTCCCAACCTGTGGCATGTTGGTATGTTTCAGCGAATGCCTCTAGATACTTTCTATCTGTGTGCAGCTGTAAGGGATGTTAAGTGCTGTCTTCATGGCAACATCAGGAAGAAAATATAATAAGAGGACAAGAGCAAAGAAAGGAATTCAAAAAGCTCTTTTGGCAGCTGAGCTGCAACTGTTCAGTTGCTATGTAGGATCAAAATCAACTTACGCGTGCCAACATGTACTAACTGGTTGGTTAGATGGAAGATTCCTTTTGACTGAAGACTTCTCAACCCACGATCGCCCTTTAATTTCTTGGACTTGTGTGGCGCCCAATCTACAACGGATTCCATATGATTCTCTGTGCTGCGGACAAATGCTGATTTTTAGGTTGTCTTCAGTTGCATCAAGGAGACCTAAAGACGTAATGATGATGATGATGATGATGATGATGATGATGATAATGATGACAATGATAATAAGAGAATAACTCCCTTTCTCCCTTTTAAAATTGGACAATCAGTCCCACTCAGTATCGTTGCATCCCAATAAACCTTCGTTTTTCAACACATATGTCCCTACGTTATGGCGATCATGCATTTGAAAACGTCGACCGCATGATGATTTCCAAAAAGTGAAATTTTTGGTTTACCCTTTGATTGAAAAATTCTTACAGGACCTCAATGCAAACGTTTACGTCCCCAGCTTCAATGTTCATTGAATACATTATCACTTAATAAAAAAAAATGAAATGAATGCATTAGTACAAGTTGTATACACTGCATGGGCGTCAGTGAAATTTGCACTTTCCCACGGTCTCCTAGCACGTGATTAATATATGCCTCAGACCAAATTTCATATGGAAGAAAATTTGATAAGGAATAATTTATGAGATTTAAATAACTTTTTTTCAAAAGCATTAGTTTTATAGAGAGCACGATCTAATGGCACAGTTTTGTTCTAACCAAGCTACAAGCTTTTCACTCTGCAAATGCTACTATTTTAGCGTCCTCCTGTGGGAAGGTGTAATGAAGCGTAATCGCAGGTGATAATTTGTGATCTGAAATGGCATAGAACCAAGGTCGTGAATTTCGTGGGGGAGTTGAAAATAAGTATATTTGCTTCAAGGAATAAATACCTGTGATTTGTACTTTGGTGAATAGAAAACTGCTAAAATAAATATGAAAATGCTCATACTATACCTGCCCTTGCTAGGAGCAATTGTGTCTCGGTTTTCAAAGATGAATCCCAAACGTTTAGTGCTTTTAAATGAAGGCTCACGTCCCCTTGGCAGTCACTCAGTAGGACGCATGTACATTTTTATGGTTTTGGATACTGGATCCGCAGGGACCTCCAACATACGACGAGTAGCCACAGGTGGCCATGACCAGGAATTCTCCACTGACCATCGGCTTAATTAAGTCAAGTGCGGCTAGTAAGCCATTCACTTTAAGCGTGTCACGAAAAGAATGTACGAATTAAAATTGGAAACAATATGTTTTGATTGACACATATTTGTATGGTTCTCTTTTGCAACCCAAACGACTAAAAATATTAAACGCGAAATAAAATGAAAAGTAGCCACACCTATGAAATTTAATTTGACGCAGTCATTATATAAATCTACTACGACCGGCTTCGCGTTTCCGCAGCGCAGTTTGGTCACAGTGAGAGAGGAAAACAAACATGAAACGATTTGTCTACGAAAGTTCAAGAAGCTCATTTTTGCACCTAGATCTACCACAAAATATTTTGAACTCATTGGAAAAGGTACCCATCTAAATAAGAGACCATGGTTGTTTACCATTTACCGAAAAATCCGGAAATTTTGGTTGGAATGTAAATGGTAAGCCTATTTTGGTCTTCCCAGACGAAAAATTCCCGGAGAAAACGGGATTTCTTGAAAGGTAGTCCAAAATTCCCAAACGGAATTTCCAAATGGAAAATGTGTTTACCATTTGCATTCCTCCATGATTTTGCCTCCCTCCAGACTCTCTCGGTAACCTCGAACGGATTTTGTAAATGGTACACGCCGATCCCAACTTTTTTGCTTACCATTTGAACAAACCTAGTACCAACCGGTCTCTGCTTGTAAATGGTAAACAACCCATAAGTTTACAGAGGGTACTTCCTCCTACGCCCAATGCCAGAAAAAAATTATAACCTACACAAATTCTCAACGTTCCCTAAGGGTACTAGTCATGTTCCATTATTTCGAGACAGGTGTTTTATTTATAGCCCCCAATAGGCGAAGCATGGCTAACGCTTTCGCAGCATCTTGCAAGCTAAGGTCCGTGACATTTTTAATTTCCACCCCACCCTCACCCCAACCCGTCTGGATGTGCGCGTGTTTCTGTGACGCAATCTCATTGTTTGATTATCGCGGAAGGTGAACAGAACATAAACGATTTCTTGACGAGAATCTCCACTTCAAAGCAGGATTTAAATGGTTGCTAAAAGAATTTTTGGTCATTAAGGATAACAAAGAAATATTGGACACCCTGCACACGGCAGCTTATGAGGCGAAAGACAGTTTTTTTGGCTGATGGTTGTCCTGACGGGCTTTGAAAAATTAACGGCTGTGGTGTTATTACAGTGATTTCGCACAACAAATCATCAAAAATGCGGCTGTATCCGACTGGAACTATAATTTGATATATTTTGAAATATTCAGTTCTTGATATTTTACGAGGTAAGTGGAATTTATCATTATATTCTTCAGTAGTAAATCGTTATTTTGAGGTTGTTATGCTAATTACGAAGGCGGTGTTTGTTGACAGAAGTACAGTTAAAACTTCTTCTATAATTTTGTCCTTTTAACTGCCCAAAAATTTTATTGCATTTTCTTACAGACGAAACATTGCTCTTTAACGGGGATGCTGTTTTAGGATGCCAACTAATGTATCTTTAGCGATATTTTCCTTTAAACTCGGCCATTTTTTTGGCACTTGAAGAGTAGTTCAATTGGTAAGAAATTAAAAATTTTGTAATCAGATTTCGATCAAATTCCCAAAAAAGCTTCTTATCCTAACAACAAACATTTGCTTGTCTCGAGTAATGCGATTTTGTTCGGATTTGCACCGTTTTCTTTGTAAGGCAAATTTTAAAAAGTGTGGTCAAAATGGCCGCTGAAAGTCCTCTCAGAGCGGCAAAACCAAGATGGTCGCACTACAGCTAAAATACGAATCGAACTGAGCTTAAAGTTATATTTATGTGAATCACTTATATAGACCATTCTTTTGAGAAAGTTTGAGGGATTTCATTTTTTCTCGTCCAAACGACGATAGTCGATATTTTTAGAGGGCGGCTCTTAAGCTAGTTACAAAACTGTTATAGATAATTATTTTCTAGAGCAATTTTGAGAATCCAGGGGTCACTTAGAGCAGTCTGTATGTCATAAAACCACCACCAGCTTTAAAGAGTGGTATCATGCAGGCAAGTTTGAGTTTGTGTGGTCAATTCTGGCTTTACAAATTCAGTTTAAATCAGACAAAGAGCTCAACAAAAGAAGTAAAGAGTTTGACGTCAACAGCCGAAAATAGTTTTTGTTAGACACAATGACATGCGGTCTCTTTAGTTTTGATTTGGCTTTGTACCTGCAGCATTTGTGGTCAGGGCATTGAACTTCTCATGCTTTCTTTCGTATTTTGCAAGGTGGGCCTTTACTTTCAAAGATGACCTTCCTTGTTCTCAAGAGTTCTTCTAATCAAGAATGGCAGACAAAAAGATGAACATTTTTGAGCAGCATATACAAGACCTTAGCGTCGCCAGAAAAGAGGGAAACAGAAAAGGGGAGGGTATTGCATATTTGCATTTAGGCAATTATTATTATGGCTTGGCTTATTTTGAACAGGCCAAGAGGGATTACACAGAAGCATTAAAGATATTTCGGGAAATAGGTCTCAGTGCTGGAGAGGGAAAAGTCTGTGGCAATCTCGGCATCGCTTATAACAGTCTGGGCAACTTTAAAAAGGCCAGAAAGTACGTCAAGAAACAGCTAAGTGTTGCAAAAGAAGTAGGGGATTGGCACCAGGAGGCAAGAGCATATTGCAATCTCGGCTGTGCTTATCACAGTCTGAGCAATTTTAAGCGAGCCATAGAGTATCACAAACAACATCTTAGCATTTCAAAAGAAGTAGGGGATAGGGCCAAAGAGGGCAAAGCCAGTGGTAATCTCGGTTGTGCTTATCACAGTCTGGGCAATTTTAAGCGAGCCATAGAGTATCACGAACAACATGTTAGCATTGCAAAAGAAATAGGGGATAGGGCCGGGGAAGGCATTGCCAATGGTAATCTCGGCAACGCTTATAACAGTCTAAGCAATTTTAAGCAAGCCGTAGAGTATCACAAACAACATCTTAGCATTGCAAAAGAAGTAGGGGATCGCGACCAGGAGGCAAGAGCATATTGCAATCTCGGCTGTGCTTATCACAGTCTGGGCAATTTTAAGGGAATCATAGAGTATCACGAACAACATCTTAGTATTGCAAAAGAGGTAGGGGATAGGACCGGGGAAGGCATTGCCAATGGTAATCTCGGCAACGCTTATTACAGTCTGGGCAATTTTAAGCGAGCCATAGAGTATCATGAAAAACATCTTAGCATTGCAAAAAAAGTAGGTCATAGGGCCGGGGAGGGCAGTGCCAATGGTAGTCTCGGCATCGCTTATCACAGTCTGGGAAATTTTAAGCGAGCCATAGAGTATCACGAAGAACATCTTAGCATTGCAAAAGAAATAGGGGATAGGGTCACAGAGGGAGGGGCCTATGGTAATCTCGGCATCGCTTTTCACAGTCTGGGCAATATTAAGGGAGCCATAGAGTATCACGAGCAACATCTTATCATCGTTAAAGATGTAGGGTATAGGGCCATGGAGGGCAGAGCCAATGGTAATCTTGGCTGTGCTTATAACAGTCTGGGCAATTTCAAGCGAGCCATAGAGTATCACGAAGAATGTCGTAGCATTGCAAAAGAAGTAGGGGATAGGGCCGGGGAGGGCATTGCCAATGGTAATCTCGGCATCGCTTATCGCGGTCTGAGCAATTTTCAGCGAGCCATGGAGTACCACAAACAACATCTTAGCATTGCAAAAGAAGTAGGGGATAGGGCCGGGGAGGGTGGGGCCAATGGTAATCTCGGCATCGCTTATCACAGTCTGGGCAATTTTAAGCAAGCCATAGAGTATCATGAACAACATCTCAGCATTGCAAAAGAAGTAGGGAATAGGGCCTGGGAGGGAACGGCCAATGGTAACCTCGGCAACGCTTATTACAGTCTGGGCATTTTTAAGCGAGCCATAGAGTATCACGAACATCATCTTAGCATTGCGAAAGAAGTAGGGGATATGGCCGGGGAAGGCATTGCCAATGGTAATCTCGGTAACACTTGTTACAGTTTGGGAAATTTTAAGCGAGGCATAGAGTATCACAAACAAGATCTTAGGATTGCAAAAGAAGTAGGGGATAGGGCCGGGGAGGGCAGGGCCAACGGTAACCTCGGCTGTGCTTATCGCAGTCTGGGAAATTTTAAGCGAGCCATAGTGTATCACGAACAAGATCTTAGCATTGCAAAAGAAGTAGGGGATAGAGCCGGGGAGGGAGGGGCCAATGGTAATCTCGGCATCGCTTATTGGGGAATGGGTGAGCTTGAAAATGCTCTTCTCTTTAACGAAAAACATCTTATTATTTCCAAGGAAACGGAGGATCCCGTAGGGCAGGGAGTCGCTTGCTATTGGCTTGGTAGTGTTCATGAATTTTCAGCCTCGGTGTGGAAAGCCCTTAATTTTTATCGTCTAAGCATAAAACATTTTGATGAAACAAGGTGTCTCCTTCAGTCGGAAGATGCATGGAAAATAAGCTTTCGTGATACAAAACATTGGGCTTACACAGCTCTGTGGACAGCGCTTTTAAAGAATAGAGAGGTTGATGAGGCTTTGTTTGCTGCTGAACAAGGACGAGCACAGGCCTTGACAGACATTTTGAAAGTGCAATTTGGCGTTGATGAAGAACCTTCATCGGCAATTGCGAGGACGGAAACTATCTCTGCTGTAATGAAATATTTGCCTTTTCAAGCAGTTTTCATAGCACTCTCTGGGAACACTATCAGTTTTTGGCTTCTAAGAAGAGGAAGCGGAGTAAACTACAGGGAAAAGAAAATCGAAAAAGGAAGTGCTGACTCGCTGATAAAGACTACTTTGAAACAGATCGGCGCGGGAGCTGTTGTCCGATGCGAGAATCGCTCGGTACACAGACATGGCAGCCACTTCTTATGCAGTGGAGAAGCTGTTGAGGAATCCTTTGAGTCTTTCAGCGTGTCCAACAACCCCTTGCAGTGCTTGTATGATTTTTTAATCAGTCCCATTGCAGACCTGCTCCAGGGTGATGACTTGATCTTTGTTCCTGATGGACCATTTTGCTTGGCTCCTTATTCTGCATTGAGTGACTCTGTCAGGATCCGTACTGTTCCCTCATTATCCGCTTTGAATCTGATCGCAAGTCGACCTAATGTTTTCAAAAGTAAAAGTGAAGCGCTACTTGTGGGCGATCCGTGCTTGATGGAAATCACTTGGGGCACCGGTGGACCCATATCTAAACAGTTGCCGTGTGCGAAAAAAGAGGTGGAGATGATTGGAAAACTTCTGCACACCGCACCTCTCACTGGTGAAAATGCAACGAAAGCTGAGGTCCTGAGAAGAATGAAGTCAGTTGCTTTAATCCACATTGCTGCTCATGGAGATGACGAATTTGGAGAAATTGCTTTGGCCCCAAATCGCAACCGCTCATCCCAAATTCCCAAAGAGGAAGATTTCATGTTAAAAATGAGCGATGTTCAAGCAGTTCGTCTTCAGGCAAAGCTGGTTGTGCTGAGTTGCTGTCATAGTGGTCAGGGAGAGGTAAAATCTGAGGGTGTAGTTGGAATAGCCAGAGCGTTCCTTTGTGCTGGTGCTCGGTCTGTCCTTGTGTCACTCTGGGCAATTGATGATGAGGCGACCTTGCTGTTCATGAAGAGTTTCTACCAACACTTGGCAGATAGAAAAAGTGCAAGTTTAGCTCTTCACCATGCTATGAAATCTGTTCGGGAGACAAAGGAGTATTCCGCCATTAAATACTGGGCGCCATTTGTTCTAATTGGCGATGATGTCACGTTTGAATTTGGGCTACAAGAACTCGAAGAGAATGGTAAGTGCTGATCGAATATAATTTACTGATTGAAAAGAAATATGTTGAACAGGTTTGTAATCGGCTAGTGCTCAAGAGAAAAAGGGAAGTTTTTCACAGAAAAATGGTTTCAAAATCAGTCGCCAATATAGTTCTTTTACGAACTGCTTTGGCTAGCGAATCACCACGTCGGGTGCTTTCCTTCCTGCAAAGAGCTGTTTGCAATGGACTACAACAAAATCACTAATTGCCGGTTACCTGCATAAAGTGAACTTAGATATTGAGGGTTTGTAGTCTACATGTCACAGTGAAACTTGTTGCTATTAACTAAACTCATGTCTGTACAAACGGTTTCATGGATTCACTGTATTCATTTATCACTCAGAAGGAAATTATTGGTAATCACTATTTAACCCGCAATTTCTTTGTTTTTCTTTCTTCCTTTTTTTTTCCAGAAACGTCGTCCGGAAGTTGAGAAAACCACTTTTTGGAATCTGATGCGTCAACATGTCATTTTCGTTACTTCAAATATATGAGTTATTGAGAAGATTAAAGAATTCAGACCTCATAAGTGGCGAAGGAAGAAAAAAGATATGTAATTGCTGTTTAAAAGTGTGGCGACAATATTATTCATGTTAAGTTCCTCATGCGAACTTCCCTTTAAGGCAAAGACAGAGTTTCGAGGAAGAGCCACTTTTCATTCGTATAATTGAACACCAAATGTCAATGGTTTCTTCTTATTCTTCTTCTTTTTTCTTTTTTTTTTTCTTTGTTTTCAGAAAAACAAAAATTTAAAGTTATGGTGTTTTAGTCAGTAGGCTTTTTAAGTTTAAGGACTTTAGGATCTTTCTGTGAAAAAAGGAACAGGAAAAAATGCATGGAGAAAGAAAGGGCAAGATTTTTAAGTGTCTAAAATGTAAATTTTATGAGATTTTTAACAGTATGACCGGGAAAACCGTGAACACCTAAAATATATTAGGAATGCTTTTTTTTTTTTTAAGCCAATCATGTTTGAGGACTTTATACGCCCAAACCGCAAACTGAATAAACGTTGTGAGTACTGTAGCAGATAACACAAGTATTCGCGACGCGGCGCCACATGTTTAAAGCAACAATTGCTGTGGAGTGCCAGTGATATTGGTGAAAGTCTCAGAGCTTAAACGACCAGAATTAGCTCAAATTAAATCCATTGCCCGGTAAATCTAAAGGCGACACAGCTCTTGTGGTGCAAACAACAGTAAATAAACACTCTGCGGTCGAACGGGTGATTGTACAGAAATAACATTCCTGACATATTTCAGGTGTTCACGGTATTCCTGGTCGCACTTTAAGGGGGGCAATGCAAAGTAAAAAAAAATGGCTGACTTCTTGAGCAAGTTTCTAGAAGCAAGTAGGCATTTACTAATATCCTAATTAATATGCATAGGATGTTTTAGGGCTCAAGAAATTGCTAGAAAAACGGTCCAGAATCAAACAAATAGAAAGTTTCTCAGAAACGTGGATTTTCTAAGATAATAGGAAACTTTATACCGGAGGACGAGGACGAGTACGAGTCTTCCGTACTGAGCATGCGCGTAAGGTTTGGAATCCGACATTTTTCGAAGTGCGCATACTCAGTATGGAAAACTCGTACTGGAGGTGGTCCTTGTCCTTCAATCTAAAGGTCCCTATTTCCACAAAGGGTTTCACAGACAGAGGGGCAATTTTGAAATGGGCGATTTATTGGGCAAATTTCTGGCATCTAAAAAACTAGGAAGTGAAAGTTACCTGATCTCGTAATTAGTCTGCATTGAAAGTTTAATGACTAAAAAAAATCATCTTAGGCAAACTTCTGAATTTGAGTGATCTCGTTGGGCAATTTCGTAGGGAAACTTCCAGAAGGTTAAAAATTAGGAAATAAGAGTGTTGCTTGATCTCTTAATTAATATGCATTGAAAGGTTAAGGAGTAGAAATATTTCATTCTTTAGTCTTAGAACTTTCGATGCAAACTAGTTAAAAGATAAGGCATAGGTTGATCAGTGCACACTAAGTAGGAAACCCTTTACTCCCACCAATCGGAACTAGCATACTCAAGTACAATATGATATAATCATAGTCTCGTTATCTTGTAAATAAACATATGAAACCTCTAATGAGATTCAGAAAATAAAATAAATCCTGACTGCCCCCAGTGTTTTGAAATAGTGTGTCAATGAGAGGAGCGATCAATTTGGCACACATTATGGTAGAGACATTATTTTATAGTGCTAACAGTCCGTTCTTTAACAATCAGTCGAGTCGCCCTCTTTACATTTCATTCTCTTTTCATTCTTCCCTTGGCTCTTTGGCTTTCATGACTAAAACGAGCGGCTCGACTGGCTGAGGAGGGACTGCTGGCAGTGTATTATTTTGATGAGGTGCGCATCGCCATATTCATCTGTACATCCATCGGAGAGCTGATCAAGGAGGCAAGAATTTAAAAACTGTTCTGCGTAGATGTTTCACTGCCACGCTTGCCGCAGCATTTTGATTGATGCCAGCCTCTTGGAGACAATGGAAACAAGAACTAAGATACCAAGTGTTCCCACTATGAACCAGTAATCAAAGTCCTCTTTGAGCACGTCACCCTTGCCCTGAACAAGTCTAATCCATATGCGAAAACAAGCAATGTTGATTCCAGTCCAGACTCCGCAGTGTAGATTCCATTTACGTTAGAAACTGGGAAAAGACAAGAAAGGTATCAGTTTTTGAATTAAAATGACACATTTGCCAAACAAAATTCTAGCTTACAGGTAACAATGGCCTTGTTATCATCCCATTGTTGGGTGGTAGTACAATTGAGGAAAAATGTTAATAGGAGGTCTCTTGTTCTTAGCACAGGTCTACATGGCAGCAATAATGTAACATGTTGCAACATAGAGATTTAGCATGTACAGTAAATTTGGGCTTGGTCAAATAATGTTACAGTATTTTAAGTCGTAAATGGTTTGACGAACCCAGGTGTCATGTCATAATTAAGTAAAGTACGATCGTCCAGATGAGTGTAGTCCTGAGAAGGACTGTTAGAGATGATATTAGGGAGCTTAAGCAACGACTACGGCAACGACAACGGGAACGTCATCTCAAAATATAAACTCGCCGTATTGCTATCACTGTGTGATTACTTCAACCTTTTTGTGGAGGCGGTGTGGCCGAGTGGTTAGGGCCTGTGCATTGAGATCCAGAGATCCCGGGTTCAAGACTGCATTCTGTCCACTCGCTGGATTTGTTTCAGGTAGTCCCTGGTTCAATTTCCTGGCACACTTGTAAAATAGCCAACTGGTTTGCCTCCCGACAGTTAGGATTCTTAACAACTGTATATGTTCAATGCTCGGCGATATTAGCTACTTGCTACTCTGAAATCCGAGGGTTAAAAAAGTGATTATTATTATATTATTATTATTAATGTGACAAGGGTGTGGTAGTTCCTCAAAAATGACACCGGTTGGAACGGCGCTTAATTTAGGGGAGAAAATGAAAATTTATCCTGAGGCGCTGACGTTTTACATAAAACCTCAAATTCGGCTATAGTATTTTAAGTCGTAAATGGTTTGAAACCAGGAGTCATGTCATAATTAAGTAAAGTACGATCGTCCAGGTGAGTGTCGTCCTGCGAAGGACTGTTAGAGATAACATTAGGGAGCTTTAAGGCCGGGACACACTAGGCGATAAGTCGCTGCGACACGGCGCGGGGACAAGTCGCCGCAATAAATCGCCTTGTGTGACACAGTTAATTTCATAAAAAAAAACATTGTCGCTGCGGCAGAATTTTGTCGCCGCGATCAGTCGCACGAATTCAAACCAGTTTGAATTCGTGCGACTTATCGCAGCGACAAAATTAGCGAAAGCAGTGTTGTCGTATCGTGTGTACACTTCCGGCAACAAGTCGCTGCGACAAAATATAAATGAACCAATGAGGGAGCGTCATATGGTCAGCCATATTAAGTTAGAAAACTAGTTCACATTCCCCATACGAGATCACTGGCTGTGCACCGAACAGGCGTCGTGTCGCAGCGACTTGTTTTGCAAGTAGAACACATGGAGCAACTTGTCGCAGAGACATGTCACTGCAACTTGTCCCCTAGTGTGTCCCGGCCTTAAGCAACGACGACGCCGACGGCAACGGGAACTTCATCTCAAAATATAAACTCGCACTCTTGCTATCACTGTGTGATTGTTTCCACCTTTTTAATATGACAAGGGTGTGGTAGTTCCTCAAAAATGACACTGGTCGGAACGGTGCTTAATTTAGGGGAAAAAATGAAAATTTATCCTGAATCCCAGACGTTCTTCATAAAACCTCAAATTCGGCTATTTCACGCTGTTGTTTTACTGACGGCGGCAAAGAAATGGACAAAGATGAAAAACGCACGTCGGGTTTGCAAAGCTATTGTTTTTGCCAACTAAATATGCAAATTTCTGCAGTTCTCGTTGCCATTGCCGTTATCGTTGTCGCTGCTTAAGCTCCTTATTGACTGACGTTTCGACAACCTGACTGGAAGTCATTTTCAGAGCAGATTGATTTGTGTAAGTTGACCAATGACATCTACGACCGGAATTTATATCGTATCTACTGACGTTGAACAAATCACTTGACTCTGAAGATGACTTCCGCTCCGGTTGTCGAAAAGTCAGTCAATGCCATCTCAAACAGTCCTTCTCAGGACTACACTTATTCCCCTTTCCCGTGTTTGTGATTGATTTCCGTAAAACTGTGGAAACCAGTATGTAACCGCCCCAGCCATTTCCCTCGAAAAACAAAAGAACTTGTTTGATTGTATCTCATTACTTGCCTGTTATCTACAAAATGATATCAAGTATTAGTATATCCTAAAAAAGTGGATAGCGTTCAAAGCGCGCTTTGACTGACTGCTCAAACTCGGGATATCCCGTGCTATTCACCTCCAAGCAACTAGCGCGGGATTTGCGCCCGAAAATATTGTAATCGCTGGAGGAATAATGAGTTAAAATCATCTTTTTGTGCTATATTATTCCAATGTGTTAGTATATACTAAAACAACTATTCACCTCAATGTCAGTGGTTAGTGGTGGATATTTATCTCGCCGCTTTGCGTCTCGGTAAATATCCACCACTAGCCACCTCCTCTTCGGTGAATAGTTGTTAATTATTACTATAATTATTATCATCTTCATCATCATCATCATCATCATTATCATTATTATTATTATTATTATTATTATTATTATTATTATTATTATTATTATTATTATTCCAGGAAAAACCTCTGTATGCACAGCTACTAAGTAGCTACATAGGGTGCAAGCGCGTAATCTACGCACTTAATACGGAAAATGTACTAAATTCACATATAAATTAACTTAAAATAAGATCCGAATGAATCCCTAAAAATATACAATATATACCATTTACAATAAGAAAATGAATTCAATAAAACGTAAATTGATAAGTTATCCAGTATTCTCATATTAATTCGTGTCATTAAATCTAATTGCTCTAAATGTTATTGCGATACTACTTTAAATGTTCGTGTGATGTTTAGAGTACTTGAGATAATTGATTTCTGCATCCTGTTTAGTACGACTTTCGAGACTTTTCAGAGAGCCTCTATAACCAATGTCACCACTGCTACTTCTACCTGGTGTATCCACCGTACTTCAAAAGCTAACTCCTGGTACCGCTCATTCTCCCAAGCCTCAGTCGTCACAATATTTCGGTTATTAATTTTATTACTATTATCATTATCATCATCATCATCGTCGTCGTCGTCGTCATTAAAATTATGATCATGATGATGATGATGATGATGATGATGAGGATGATGATGATGATGATGATGATGATGATCATTGTTGTTATTATTGGCCTTTCCGAAACCTTTGTTATCCAACATGTAAGTTAAACCTAGCAATCATTAGTTAGGACAACGCCGGCATCACAGTTTCTTTGTAACTATTTCTGAACGTACAGTCCGTGCAACATCGTTGGCCAACATGTTAAAGTGTAAAGGCCATGTTGGTTGAGGTTTTGGCAACATTTTTCGTTGGATAAGTTTGCCCATATTGTTGGTACGCATCACTAGCCAATATGGTCGCAACCAAGAGATTTAATCTCTTGTCGCAACATATTAAGCCACTGCGTAACATTATTGTCAGATATTTCCTTAAGCCTACCCTTGTTAAGCGTAACCTGGATTTCGTCTCATTTTCGTAATACAACGGTTCGTGAATTTAGATGCAATGTTTTTGTCTCAGATTCTGTCATGCGTATTAAAGACAAAAATTATGCTTATTTTATCTTTGGCTTGGACTTGGGCAGAGGCAAAAGCAACGCACGCAAAAGTGTTGGGACAAAAAAGTGTTTTGGTCTGGTGTTCCTCCACATAACCTCAAACTTGGGGCCCGTTTCTCGAAAGTGCCGAAACATTTTCGGGCCCGAAAAGCCATTTGTGAACCTGCCAACCGCTTGTTTTTGAAAGCCGATCTTTTAGCATGTTTCCGAGGTAAGAAAAAGAAAAATGACTGTGAAGTGTGACGACTTAAATGCTCTCCGTTCTTGAGATACAAAGGGAATGGTTTAACCCGAAAATAGCCCGTAAAGTTTCGGCACTTTCGAGAAACGTGGTCTCCACAAGAAGAGAATGGCAACTGAGAAATGTACCAAAATGTAAAACGCACATGCCGGGCGTGCAGTACCGCTGTTTTAATGTTTGTTGTTGTTTTTTTTTTCTTTTCACATTTAACTTGTCTTTTTGGCGTTTTCAACTCTTATTTCGCGCGTAATATTCAGGCCTGATGGAAATTATCCTGGAAAGGTCTTTTTTCACCTTCTATGGCAGAGTTAAGTAAACAACAACAAACTTTGATGGGCTACAGAAGATAGAATGGTGGCAGTTGAAAGATGAAAGAACTTGGTAAGAAGCCTCAGGTTTCAATTAGAGAATAATAGAAGAGACGTCATTTTACCCCCAACGCCTCGGCCTTGCTGCGAAATCTTGCGCGCCCCAATTTTAGTAAGGTACTTTAAAATCTAAGAAACGTCGACATGAATCAGAACGTCACAAGACAACTGAAAAGGAAATGCCTTTCGCACACGCAGCACGATTACTTTTCCTGTTTTAACCGATAATATTTTTGCCCTTCTGTCATTGTTGTCATTGCTGTAGCCATCTTTGTTTCTTGAACTCCCTGATATCATTTGATGAGCATTACAATGGTGAATATGAAAGGTGAAATGACGGCCAAATCTCAATGGAAGACATGAATACAACAGCATTTCTTAAAGTGTATAACACCAAAGTTTCCTCCGAGTCCAGTTTGTGTCTATTTTTGCTCGCTTACAAAAGTGAAACAAATTGAAGTAATGACAAGAAAAGTCTTTAATCGGTGAAGTTGCAATTTTAAATGACGTTAAAATCAATTTGTGTAATTTGTTTTGCTGTACAAGAAAGTTATTAGGGAGGTTAAGCATGACGTTTACGCCAAACGGCAAACGTCG
>BLFP01004842.1:169712-177212 GCA_014634505.1 Montipora efflorescens | reverse complement strand
AAAGGTGACCTTTGAGGGCATGTTTACATGGAGGTTCTCTCAATTTGGAATCAAGAGTAGTACGGAAAGGAAGAGAATAAACTTTTTTCCAATGACTGTATCTGAGTATTTGTCTGATATATTTTTTTTGGGCTGTCGGAGGGATTTGTTTTTTGCACAAAAAGGAGTCGTATATCTGTTTAGAAGTGACATCTGAGATAGGGAAAGGGTCACAGTTTAGCCTTTAATGTACGGTGTGTGAGGGATGGATCTTACTTCATTTTTACGGAACGGAGATCTAATAATTGTTTTCCAGTCCGATGGAAGAGAGTGAAAAAGTCCCATAATATAAAGAAACGTTGTTCAGGAGAGAGCGTCACATAAGGATCTTCGTGGAGGAAAAGATTGTTATCCGTAATAAGGTCACCCACCTTTATGATTCCCAAGTTAACTAAATCACTTCTATAGACAGAATTTTTATCAATACATATAAACCTATGGTTCGAAATGATCTTGCAATTGTTCATAACATCGTTATTAAAGAGTGACAGGCGTTCTACTATTTAAACCTGACCATGCGTCGAAGCATTCTTTATAGTATTTCGGAAACTGAGTTTTTAATTTGACGGTATCAAAGTTACAATGCAAAATTTGACTCTCACCAACAGAAAAAATACAACTATCCAGAAAAGAAATCCAGGTACTCGGGTAGTCCTCTAAGAATTTCTTTAAACAAATGACTCGTCTTGCACTGACCATAGACTCAATATCCAGCATCTTCAGTCCACCTTTATCAATATCTGAGATGAGCGCACAGCGCTTTACTTTATCTTTTCCATTCCAGATAAAAGCGTAGAAAATCGAGTTAACCTCTTTTACAAGATCATTTGGTATCGGAATTACCGATGCTCTAAACATTAACTTGGGAATTGCAAAAGTTTTGATAATTTGGATTTTACCCAAAATAGATAAGTTCCTCCATTTCCACATATGTATTGATTTTTTTAATAGATTTCAATGATCGTTTCTCTGTTTTTCGTCATACCCAAAATACACTGCCAAGATCTTGATAATTTCCCAAATCTTATGGTCCTTTAAATCCTTCTCGTGTAGAATAATACTGCCAAGCGCTATAACCTCAGATTTTTCGTGATTTACGCACAGACCGGAGCATGATCCAAAGGAATCCAGAATGGCGAAGAGGGAGGTGTGAGATTCTTTGTCACGTAAAAAACAAGTCATGTCATCCGCAAATAAGGAAAGTTTCGTGGTTTCATCTCCAATACAAAAACCTTTGATTGAATTGTCATTTCTAATCTTAACAGCTAGGGTTTCTAACGCAATTATAAACGCTGCAACTACAAAGAGATAGGGAGAGAGTGGGTCGCCTTGACGTACCCCTCTGCTCAACGAAAAGGGGCCTGTTGTAAAGCTGTTGTTCATTACACAACTCGATATATTTTTTATACAGTGTTCGAATCCACTGAATAAAAGAAGGGCCAAAATTAAACTTATGTAATGTTCTTATTAAAATATTAAAGTTAAGCGCGTCAAAGGCCTTTTAAAAGCCAATAGCCACTAAAATTCCAGATAGTTTTTTCTCTTTGGTATACTCCATCACATCATGAATTGTTCTGATTGTATCAAAAATAGGTCTCCCTTTAACAAACGCGTTTTGATTTGAATGTGTTCTTTCAGGCAACACCTTTTCCAAACGTTTTGCTAGGATTTTAGAGGCAATCTTCGCATCAACATTAATCAGGGATATGGGGCGCCAGTTTTTAATCATCTTTTTATCTTTCCATTTCTTCTCTCCTATGGTTATTATGGCTTGTTTAGCTCTCCAAACTCAAATGCATAATTTAGACTATCTACTAATAGCCTCCCGAACAGAGGCCAAAAGGCGAGAGGGAATTCAGTTGTCAGATTCAATACAAAATTCTAAACAACATTGTCTTTACAAAGGATAAATTATTTCGTTTTGGCCTTTCGCGATCTCCAAATTGCACTTTTTGCAATGAAGAACCAGAATCCCCAGAACATTTACTCTCTCGTTGCAAAGTGTCTTCTGAATTTTGGAAAAAAGTCTTTTCCTGGCTTAAAGAAAGTAACATTGTTATAGAATCCTTCAACGAGATAGGTTTGTTTTCAGGGATTTTTGAAGAAACGGAAGGTTTCTTTATAATCAATCATGTTCTGCTTGTAGGTAAATATTATATTTATGTAAAGAAATGCCTTAGAAGTTTACCTTCGTTGAGAAGCTTTATTGCCAGGATAAGCCGTGTTTATAATATCGAATTCCATATTGCGAGAGAGAGGGATAAACTCGCTACTCACTTTAAAAAATGGGAAAAGTTAGTAGCTGCTTTAAACACTTAGTAGAAAATAAATCTTGTCACATTCTACATTTAGTTGGTCTTCTTTGCTTTTAATTATTGTAGTTTATTGTAAGTACTGTTTCGTTTTTTAAGTAAGTCATTCTGAGTACTCTTTTGTAAATTGTAACTTTTCTTTTTTTTTTCTCCCTTTTTGTAAGTTGTAGATAAGTTTGCAAATTGTAATTAGTAAATCAAGTTCTTTTAGTATTGTAACGTAACTGTGGCAAAATAAAAATAAACAAATCACCCAAAAAAAATGTTTACATGGAGGTTTCAGCCTCACGTTTACATGATAGGTGAGGTAACCCGCCGAGGCGGGTTGCCCGGTCTTCCAGACAGGCTAACCCGACCAGCCGGGGTCGCATTTTGCCATGTAAACACTTGAAGATGGTGTCCAAACCCTGAAATCACATGGCATCACGACCGATGCCCGCGAAACATATTCGGGACATTCGTAAAAAGACACGATTAGAATGCGTTCTCCTTCGTCGGAACGCAATAATCCAGTCGCAGTTTCTACCTAGTATATGGTAACTAATTCCAACAACATTAGAGAGATGGCGCATCGTTTGTACATCTTAAGATTTGTTTCTACAGCGAGATCCGAATAGTTTGTGGGTTCTTTAACGCCCCACGGTGTTTATTAACAGGAAAGGTTGTGACACAGAACATACGCTTTAGAGTCCTTATCCAAGAAGACCTAAACTGAAACCACATGATTTGGGGGTGTAATAGGGGAGTCTCGTATTCTCACGGTTAGCCTGGAGCTAGCATGAACTGCAGCTTTATGAAAACAATCCCCCCGCATTAGCCTCCATATCTCGCTCGATCCAATCCAACCCTTAGAATTTGAAACTGGCCTATTACAAAGGCAGAACCTCCTCCTCAGTTAATTTAAGACCCTGAGTGTAGGTCGAACGCACGACCTCCCGCATGGCAACCCGGTGCTCAACCAACTGAGCCACCGGTGCGCGATTTACAGTCAAGTTGTATTTACTACTTACTCTATGGTATCTACTTTCAGGGTTCACAATCATGCAACATTAGAGAGATGACACATTGTTTTTACATTTTAAGATTTGTTTCTAGTCGGTGAGATCCATGCAGTCGAAGACCTTAGTTTCCCTCAGCCCCCCAATCACATTTCGCCCATCTTCGATCCCTGTTAATCAGGTTCACGCAACTTGAACTGTAGGTTTACGCGGGGAAAACTCTTCAAAGTGCTCAAGAACAAATGGTATTGTAGACAGCAAGGGAAAATTCCACAGTTACTTCACTAAAATGTGTGCTCTTGAAAAAGGACAGGGCTGTAGGTTACTGTCCAGTCGGTGAAGCAGGTGTAATTCCTGCCAGTACCTAAATGTATTGTTCAATTTTTATAGGGTGGTACATTTTAAAAAACATGCAGAAATCCAACATGTCATGCTCTACTGTGCCACAGCTTATGTGTTACAGGATAGTAAAGTTTATACTACATAACTGTGCCGTCTATTATCACTTCAATGTCTATAAGGTTCAATAATGAATTAAACTCTTTAACCTTTTACCCGTGTCAGGGTGTCTCTTTGACGAGTAAAGTAAATTGTCTTGAATGAGCCCCTCTTACACGTTGAAACCTTTATCGGAGAATTCTGTGCAACGGCATCAGCAGGCGTTGCACATTGTAACATCGTCGGTTTCATGAAACTTTGTGTAACTTCTATTGCGACACTAGTTTCAGGAAACGTAAACGCAACGGTCGCAACGATGCGATCATCCTACACCTACTACAGCTACTAAACCTATTATACAGCTACTGCATGTACTACAGGCAGTACACGTACTATAGCTACTAGACCGACTACACCTACTACACCTACTACATCAATTTCACTTCTACTCTACACCTACCACAACCTACTTTTGGGACAGAATGTGTTCCTATACATGACATACCTATCAGCCTCGTTCCCAAGGTCTCTCTTATTCCCTGATTATTGTGGAAAAGTGCCTTCAGCATTTTGTCGCAACACGGACGTTTCTCTCTCTCTTTTTTCAGTTCCATCGATCTGATTGTCTGTCAATTGTAATAAGACAAGTAAGGAGAGACTGGAAGTTTGTGGTTGGAAAATTGAAAGGATCCCAGAACACGTTTAACAAATTTCACTGTGGAAAATAACTACGTAAGTACCACCAAGCAGCTTCATGTACGTGTAGCAGACTAATTGTACCTGCGTTTGTACGTCTTATGTCTCGCTTTGCGACAGAACTGAAACATCATCGATCCGTGTTTTAACACAGAATTTGATCGCCGAATTTAAAGTTACTTTGAGTTATGCGTAAGGATAAACTCTCTACATATTACAGTGAGGACACTCGAACCATGAACACTTGATATTTGTTTGTACATTTTTTTAGTAAATGTGGGCTCGTCCTTTTGACAAGAGTATTTAATATTTTTACACTTACAAAATGCTATATGTGTAACACTATACATCATGAGAGAGCCTTTATTTCTTAGTAGTCGAAATATACACAAAAATGTCAAGTGTTCACGGTTCAAGTGTCCTTACTGTAAACATGATCGTTTTATCTGGAGATAGACTTGATAATTTAATAACCACATCAAATCGTAATTGCAGAGTCATTTCTTTCCGTTGCAGACGAAGCCGTTGCTTCACCTGACGGCAATCAGCATCCATTTGGAGCGACAGTGGTGAGTTGCTCATTGATACTCATTTCTTAATTAACAAGAACAGCTGCATGTAATTATGCGTAATCAACTAGTTTTGATTAATCTTACTTTTTACTGGCGTCCTGTTGTTTTCTCTGAACTTTGGATTAAAGCTAGCAACTCTATATTGGTATTCCTTTCACGGGGTATCTTTATTTTGTAAAGCAATCACGGTGACGAAGGCACGCAAACAATCTTCCTGTATTGCTTCAGCTTACCCTTAATTTATGTGCAACCGGATTCATTATTCCTACAAGGAACATTGCAAGGTGATTTAAAAATTAATCAAGACTTAATGTAAGGTAAAGTCTTGATTGGAATTCTGCTGAGTTACAGCACTTGCCTTGATGGATTACACGAGATAGCAAGTGCATGCGTTAACGTGGGTTGTGTCTGTATAGCAGGCACAAAGGTTAATCAAGACCAGAAGGGTTGGGAGGGAGGACTGAGCATGTAATCCCTCAAGGCACTGTTTTTTTTTAAGTGAATTTTAATTTTGTTATGTATTACATAAATCTTACACACTGATTTATGAACACGCAGGAAAAATTCAAGAAAAAAAAAAGAAAGAAAACTAAATATATCTACATTACAGATTCACATACAATTACATATTAAAAAAGAAAAGACACCCCAGCACCGTCTTCTCTATTTACATAAAGATATAAATAAATAAAATTAAAAAAAAAAAAATTAAGAAAAGCGAAAGTAAGCGGTGAAAGGATCATGTATGCTAGGCACAATTCCAATTATTTTGTAACAGCGACATTAACAACATCTGTTGCAAACTGTTTCTTGAACAATGGGCTTACGTGTATGACAGAAACAAGAAAATGTGGTCGTAGAAGACCGACCAGTTTTATCAAGAATCTCTTGGGGTGCAGGGATGGTGCCATGCAGGGATGGCGCAGAAGTGAGAGCACTCACCTCCCACCAATGTGGTCCGGGTTCGATTTCCAGACTCGGCGTCATATGTGGGTTGAGTTTGTTGGTTCTCTACTCTGCACCAAGAGGTTTTCTCCGGGTACTCCGGTTTCCCCTCTCCTCAAAAACCAACATTTGACTTGTTGTGTTAATTATTGTTAATTTCAATTTACAGTGTTTTCAATTTAGACACTTAAATAAAGTTCCTTTCCTTTTTCCTTTCCTTGCAAGCTGACTGAATTCCTTCTAGCTGCAGTAGTGGATGCTGCTCTGGCCATGTGTGGATTAAACTGCATTGTGTCTATTGCCAGCAGCATCCAGCGAAATCTTAACCCATCTTCTTAGAGTATCCCTTCTGATCCTTTTGTGAGGCTTGACAAAACTGGTATTAAATTCTGTATCTTCTGAGTTCGGTGCAAGTAATTTATTTAACTGCATGAAATCGCCATTGCAGAGTTCTTGCCATTGACGAAGCTGTAGCTTGACCTCACACGATAAAGCACCTGTTTGGACAAACAGTGGTAAGTCGCTCATCATGACTTAAATTTTTGTATTTGTAGATGACCCATGCAGGGCTTCTGATAGGATGCGGAAAAAAATTAAAGATTATGCAGAAAATTATGGCCATATTATGCGTAAACATGCGTTGATTATGCGGAAATTTAAACATAGAACTAATGATTAATCCCGTCCAATGTATTTACATGCTTATGGCAAATCAGGACTCGAAATTGCGACCAGTACAGTCGCATTTACGAGTGATTTTTTTCCCTTTGCGATATCGCCAATTTGCGACCAGCTTTCACCGTTAAAATAAAAGGGTTAGTAATTGGCATTTTGCTGAAACTTTTGCTAAAATAAATAAAGGGATAAAAAAATATTTTGTTTCTCGTCATGAATTTGTTTGAATTTTGAGATATGGAGCAAAATTGTGTTGTGGTTGAACCACGATCCATTCCCTCGAGCATTCACCATTTTCAGCGGTTTTCTACACATATGTATTGTGGGCTCCTATTTTGTTTTGTACAACTTCATCGCAATGATTCTCTCTACTTTTACAAATGATCAATTTGATTTGTTACTATAACTTGCGGCTAAATTTTCATACCTTGTTGCATAGATCTTTTTTTAAAAATTTCGAGCCTAGGGTATGTTATGAAAACGGTTTAACTAGAGTCCAGGCTCATTGCCGAAAAATGTGATTCGCATACGATTCAAATTTCCATGTTAGATGAACAAAGAATTCAAAGTTCACTTCATTCTGAGGTGCTCAGGGTTAAGCTAATTGAGGCAAATCGAGATTGGCTTATGAATAGCGTGTGTAGTTACTATATATTCCTTGTTCTTCAAAGGCTACTGCTGCAAGAATACAATAGTGTCCTGGTATTGTATTACAATAATAAGCAATTGTAGTTTCCAACCTCGGACTGGTTTTGATTTTAGGTAGTTTTCGACTGCATTTTATCCTGTAAATGCATGCCTTCCGCTGATTAATTTTGAGGGCTT
>BLFP01004842.1:158319-160215 GCA_014634505.1 Montipora efflorescens | reverse complement strand
GGGGGGGGGGGGGGGGGGGACTCCCATATGAAATAGACGGGGATGCTCGTCGGAAATTTTGAATTTAACCCCTAAAGGAGACCAATCTAGGCGTGGCTTAAGCAAATTTTGCCCCCTAAAAGAGACCGTTTAAAAACACAAAAATACGACACGGAATGAGTTTTAATGATAAAAAGGCACAATCATCGAATGCTGTTATCTAAAACGAAAATTTAAAAGGAAATTTGACTTCTGTTTCTCTTCGCGTAATTCTGTGTTACTTCGCGGAACCCTAAACGAGACCTTGGTGGCATAAAATATTGACGCTTTGCCCGGAACACCCTAAGCGAGACCAATCCCCCCGGGGAGAAATCCCCTGCCCCGGCCCTTAATGACAGCCCCGTTGCAAGGGGCACAATTCCATTCTGCTTACAGTATTCCTGACATTCATTTGAGCTGAATTGAGGTTCATTGTCTGACTTCAATGTTAAGGGAAGACCATGGTGGCTAAAATTATCTTCTACATTGTCAATTACTTTCTCACTGGTGGTTGATGCCATGATCATGTACTCATAATAACAGCTGTTAACAATGACCATAAATAGAGTGTCCAGTTGGGAGTGGTTTATTTACAAATAATAGCAGCAGCAGTTTCAATAGCAACCTTTGTGGCTTCCTTAATGGTGTTGACAAAAGATTCCGCCTTACAAGAAGGGGTTCCTCTCCACTAACCAGAACATTCACTAATTAGCAAGTAGTTTGTGGGGAATATTGTGTGTGTGGATGGTGAGTTGAGGAAAAATCATAGACAAAAGTTAGGGTTAGTCTGTAAAATTCGGGGGGAGCAATTCACAAAGCAAACTCTCAACCCCACAATAAGGTTAACAAATGAAACAAACTCTGTGTGAAATTAAAAACCTTAATTTCCCTATTTCAAAGTGGGTGCCATACAATGTGATAAATCGGAAGGGTATTCCAAAGCTTTAGTTTTGTTAATTTCGTGTTTCCATTGCAAAAAAAGGGAAGTATGCATCAGTTTAAACCTGTTTTCTTTTGCCACAAGCTTTCTAGTACTTAGCTAGAAGGTAGCGGAAGTTGCGGAGAATAGTTCTACAGAGTTTAAGGTTAAAAACATTGTTCAAATCTAGTGAAAAAGTCATAGACGTGGTTTTCAATAGAAAATTATGAATAAAACCTTGATGGTGGAAGAGAATGTTCTTAAGAATACACAAATTTACCTAGTTCGTGTAATCTAATATCCGAAAATTTGATAGTGCTAATTCTTTCACGATTGCATGGATCGTAGTAATTGATTTAGGAATTATTTTGACTGTACGCTTTGCAAAGAAGCAAGACTACGAAGAACGGATTTGTACATGCACAACAATAATACAGTAATGATTGGAAGGATAAACTGAACAGTTCTACAGAGTTCTTAAAAAAGATTTAGAAAAACAAGTATACCTGCAATTATATGCTATAGCTTCAGAGATTTTGTAAGCCGATTGAGGAATTCAGGGTTTCTAAGAAAGATGTCAGTCAAGTACATCCCCAAGAAAGGCCATTCTACGATCTGTTCAATTCTTTCATCATTTTTTTCAGATTTGCGTTAAAAGATTATGTCTTTCTCTCGAGGCTTAAACAGAATAAAGAATTAGTTTTCCACACGTTTTTAGTGGACGTTTCTTTGTCTTCAACTAGGTTACCAAATAACTATAGACCTGAGAGACTAGCATCGTCATATCAGCAATTGTTCTAATTCTTTGAAGATTGGTTCTGAGTGATTGATTTAGGAATTATTTTGACTGTACGCTTTGCAAAGAGACAAGACTACGAAGATTGGATTTGAACATGCACAATAATACAACAATGACTATAAGGATAAGCTAAACAGTAGTTCAGAGCTCTTAAACAAAA
>BLFP01004842.1:148319-153319 GCA_014634505.1 Montipora efflorescens | reverse complement strand
GGAGATGATGAATTTGGAGAAATCGTTTTGGCCCCAAATCCCGACCGCACATCACAGATCCCTAAGGAGGAAGATTACATGTTAACGATGAGCGATGTTCAAGCAGTTAGTCTTCAGGCAAAGCTGGTTGTGCTGAGTTGCTGTCATAGTGGTCAGGGAGAAGTAAAATCTGAGGGTGTGGTGGGAATAGCCAGAGCTTTCCTGTGTGCTGGTGCCCGGTCTGTTCTGGTGTCACTCTGGGCAATTGATGATGAGGCGACCTTGCTGTTCATGAAGAGTTTTTACCAACACTTGGCAGACAGAAAAAGTGCAAGTTTTTCTCTTCACCATGCAATGAAATCTCTTCGGGAGACAAAGGAGTATTCCGCCATTAAATACTGGGCGCCATTTGTTCTAATTGGCGATGATGTCTCGTTTGAATTTGGGCTACAACAACTCGAAAAGAATGGTAAGTGCTGTTCGAATATGATTTTAATTACTAAAAAGAAATATGATGTACAGGTTTCGTGTCGGAAAGTTGTCGAGAGAAAAAGGTAAGTTCTACCCTGGGTACCAGAGGTTTTTTCTCGCGCGCGGCAGACGAGCGGGTCACAATAGAGACATGACTGACACCGGAAACAGCGCTAGAAAAATCTCTGGCACCCAGGGCAGGTAAGTTCCTTGTAGAGAAAAGTTTTCAAATCGGTCGTCAATGTAGTTCTTTTACGAACTGCTTCGGCTAAGCACTAAAATAAATATTAATTGCATTCACCGGCTGGTCTTTTACGAAATAATTAATGTTCATGAAACAAAAAAACAAAGCGAACATAAGCAAGGCCTAATCGGAGTGACAATGGCTCTTTTGTCCTCTGCCATTTTAGTCTGGTATATGAAAGTCTACCCCATTCACCGGCTCGGGTTCTTTCGTTTCTGTACGCAACTTATTTGAACAGTGCAATGGACTATCACTAATAGGCCTTTTGCAACAAACGATCACAGGTACAAAATCCGCCATGCTGTGCGGCAAGCTTATTATTATTCCCGCACTGGGATATTAAAACAAAGAGACCTGAACCAGTCAAGCTTGAATTGCCTTTGTTTTAATGTCCCAGTGCGGGAATAATAATGAGCTTGCCCTCCAGCATGGCGGATTTTGTACCATGTGATCGTTTGTTGCGAAAGGCCTATTGCCGGTTACCGCAGTAAATTGAAGTTAGATAGGGAGCTTAAGCACGTGCGTTTTTGAGGCGCCGACGGCAAACGTGAGAGAACATTTCGCGCCAGGACATTGTAGTCTCCCAGATTTTTATGCTAATAATCTCTAAAGATACTCAAAAATGTAAATGTGGTTGTGTGAATACGAGGTAAAAGGGAAAACTGTTCACTTCCGGTTGCTGCATCATGTCACAGTTATACTTGGTTGAATATGAATTGTTGCTATGAAGTAATCTGATCTATGTAAAATCGCTTTCATGGATGAAACGAATTGTCTTAAAGTGTTACTATGATCAAAAAATTATTTCCTTTTTCCTTCAGATTTTTAAATTTTGTTCGCTTAACACCTGACTGGCAAAATTTTGAGTTTTGAGTTATATCCAAAGGCAGTTTATTTTGAGTGTAAGGTTTGGATTTCACTGACCGATTGGACCTCAGAGGGTTGGATCTAGGGAAATTGACGCCATTTACTCACTGGCTTAAAATTTCAGCGTGTAAACGCGACTTATTATATATGCAAGACACGAGTTTCAAAATGTGAAAGCCCAAAACTCCTGAGCTGCTTACACAAGCATTGCGTTCTTAAAACTAGTGAGTCTTTGACGTCATTTTCTCCTCGACCCAGCTCTCTCAAGATTTTAAAGTTAGTAATGGCGGACCAGTAAATAAGAAAATTCTAGTTAAAATAAACAGGTGTCTCTTTAAAATCAGAACTTAAAACTTGGGTTACTTAGTGTTTAGTTAACATAGTTTTGAAATCCAAAGGAAAAGAATTGTTTTTTGGTCGTAGTAGCACTTAAATAATCATTTATCAATCAGAATGGAAGTCCTAATCCTATTCCTTTTTTTCCTCTTTTCTTTCGTACTTTTTTTTCAGAAATGGCGTCCAAAACTTGAGATAAATACTTCTTGGACTGTAATGCGTCAATATGTCATTTTCCTTACTTCAATTAAGTGAGTTATTGTAAGCATTCAAGCATTTAACCTCATCATAAGCGGTAAAGGAATATGGTGAACTTTCCATTTAAGGCCGATACAGAGTTTCCAGGAAGAACCGTTTTTCATTCACACTGGGAACGTTAAATATCAATGCTGTCATACGTCATGATCATCCTTTTTTTTCTCAAAAAAGCAAACATTTAAGACAAAGTTGCAAGGTCTTCTCATTAGTCTTTCTTTGAAAAAAAGGTGCGAAAGAGGGTCCATAGACAAAGAAATGGCACGTTTTTCTGAAGAATCTAAAATGTAGATTTCCTGAGATTTTTTTAGAAGGCCAACGCAAAATAAAGAAATGGCCGACTACTGGGGCAAATTTCTAAAAGCTAACAAATTAAGAAAGTAGAAATTACCTGATGTCCTAATTAATATACATAGTGGTTTTAAGACTCGAACTTTTGTATTCAAGAAAATGCTAGAAAAAGGTTCCAGAATCAAACAAATAGAAAGTTTCTCAGAAACGCGGATTTTCTAAGATATTGCCACAGAGGTGCAAGAGAGAATATTTTTAATAGTGGGCGATTTCTGAGGCAGATTTGTAGAATGTAAAAGACTAGGAAATGAACTTCAGGATTTGAGCGATCTCTTTGGGCAATTTCTTAGAGAAACTTCAAGAGGGTTAAAAACTAGGAAGTAAGAGTGATGTTTGATCCTAATATTTAGCATGCATTGAAAGTTTAAACTGTAGAAATATTTCCTCTTTTAGTTGTTCGGAGATTACGATCAATGCATATATTTATTGGTGCATACCAAGTAGTAAACCCCTTAATCCAAACGGTCGGTGTTATAGTAATGAAAAATCTCAAGCATATACAAGACTCATATAGTCATAGTCTCTTTGTTTTATAAATAAACATATGAAACCTCAAATGTGGTTTACAAAAGAAAGCTCTGAATGACCAGTGCTTTACTTACACAGAATTTCGAGGAGAAGAATTAAGTTGTCCATTTTACTCTCCGTCGATACAATCTTCTCAAATGGCACCTTGAGCGCAGATTGGCTACCGTAACTACAGAGGAGAGTATTATAGAGTGTTTTCACTCACGTGATCAGTGACCTTGTTTTCCACCGAAACAAAAGAAAACGTTTGCATGATAACAGAGCTCAATTCTCGGAGGATTAGTTGGGTACACCAACATGGCCGCCGTTCTATTGTTTAGGTACACCAACATGGCCGCCGTGACGTCACGTGAAAACAATCTACATTGACTCGCTTTTGAAACAAGCAGTCAACAGTTTTTCTACCACTTCATGATTTCCTTTGGAAAATGGACTATGGGTGCTTTTCATTTGATGGAAATAACTTGACGTGCAATTGCGTCACTGAGCTAGCTATCTAGCCATCTGGGAGCTGGTCATTGGGGAATTCGTATTATATCCCATAATTCACCTGCCTAAGACTGTCCCTTCACCCGTCACAAATCAACTACTTTTCCATCCTTCCCATAGCTTGCGTAGCTGGTGGGATGAGTTTATCGCAGGATTGGAGGATTCCATCAATAACTACAAATTCATTGATTCTGTCCACCTTTGTAAATATGTTTTGTTTTCGGTTTCTCGACACTCCTGCCGCGTCTTTCCATAATTGGTTATTTCCTTTAAAACATAGAAATGATTGACTGCTTTTCATGTTCAAGCGTTTCTATTTTCCCAACATGTCCCAGATTTTTGGGATCGTCGGCGATCATTCCCGTCATATGAAAACACAAATTTGTACTTTCGGGAACGTCGGCGATGGTTTTAGTTCGTTATCGATCTTCTAAATTGCATGTTTCAATTTTCGGCACACTTTCCATTTTCCGCCGAAGTCAATATCGGGAGAAGCTAGGTCAAGCGTCTGGCAATTTGCCGATATGTGGGCAAAGTCTGGGACGATCAGGAAAATGCTAGCCTCCAACGCAGACACTCTTAGTGCTTCGTCACGCGTTCCTCCCCCACGAGGGGACGAAGCCCTCAGAGTGTCTGCGTGGGAGGCAACCAAAAAACTGGTCATAGATCTTTGCTGATTTTTTTACTACTCCATGAAGGCTCCATTCTCAGCAAAATGGTGATCACTGTGTTCGTACAGGAGAAAATAGCCATTCTTTGATGGATTAAGCTTGGCGTCAATGAAAATCCGCCATTTTATCAATGTGCGCGAGCTTGTGCTCACGGCAATGATGCAAGAAGGGTTGCGCAATGTAAAACCAGGAAGGCACCTTAAATACCCACTGTTTACACTGTAATATTGGTGTTTCTAACAGTGTGTATTATGCAATTATCATTCACTTTTAGCTTAACTTCCTTTATGACGATGGAGAGAAATAAAGAAACTGAAGGTTATTGTACAAGATGCGATCACGGAGTTGAAGTTACCATGCTGGCCCAGTGTCAACTGTTTCTTTGCCGAAACCACAAAGAGAAAAATGCATGAAACCAAGCGCATCGCAGAGGACCATCCCACTTTAATCAACTAAGTATTTTTCCAAACAATTTGGCAATCAAAAAGGCAATAATGTTATATTTTTCCCCACCTGAAACACGGAGCGTGGCTTTTGTTAACTTTAATCTAAATGCACTGAAACTGTTTCAAACTCAAACACCTAACTTTGCGATCTGCGGTAAACTTAGATCTTATAAGAGCTATATTATTTATTGAAGTGAATGGTTATGAACTTACACTTTGAATAATTCAAATATTATCCCATCTTTTTCGACAATTAAGTCATGGTGGTCACGAGAGAAAAAGTTTCACATCCAGTTTTGGATTGACGAACTACAGGTATGTGAAAGTTTTCCACCTGAAATTTCAGGGAGTGAGCAGATATTG
>BLFP01004842.1:130546-133046 GCA_014634505.1 Montipora efflorescens | reverse complement strand
CAACGGCAACGAGAACTTCATCTCAAAATACAAATTCGTGTTATTTGAATCGTTTTGTGACTAATGATTTAATTTTTTTTTTAATATGACAAGGGAGCGGTAGTTCCTCAAAAGTGACACTCGTCTGAACGGCCTAATTTAGGGGAGAAAATGAAAATTTATCCTAAAGTGTTAAAGTCCTTCATAAAACCTCAAACTTGGCTTTTTCACGTTGTTGTTTTGCTGAAGGCTGGTTTTCACTAGCGACGTAGTCGGAGACGGAGTCGTAATCAGAAGTGCAGGGCGATAGGATCTAGTGAAAATCAAACTGTCGGAGTCGGAAGCAAAACACCGATTCCGCTTATGACTCCGCCGCTTATGATCCAGTGAAAACTGCGTTGTTGGAGTCGGAAGCAGAAGCGGAAGAACAAACCAATCACAATACTCGATTCCAAGCATTATGATTGGTTGGTTCTTCCGCAATCTAGTTTTCACTGGATCATAAGCGACGGAGTCATAAGCGGAGTCGGAAGAAAATGGGAAAGTTCTGATTCTTCCGACCCCGATTCCGTCGAGCTTATGATTCCGCTTACGACTCCGATCTTTGATTTTCACTAGGTCATAAGCGCTGTTACGACTCCGACTACGACTCCAACTCCGACTCCGTCGCTAGTGAAAACCAGCCTTGAGACGGCAAAGAAATGGACAAAAGTGAAAAACGCACGTGCAGAGCGTGCAGAGCGTGCAAAGGTATTTTTTTGTGCCCACTAAATATGCAAATTTGTGCCGTTCTTGTTGCCGTCGCCGTTGTCGTTGTTTAAGGGCCTTAGAGGCCCACTGACGTATTTTTTGGGGTGCGTTGCTAAGGATGTAATGGTGAAGTAATTTGAGAGAATTTGGCATTATTTTGGTCAGTTTCCAACTTTTGTAAGCCAATGACCCAAAATATGACGTCATCATACCACGCCCATGGTCACGTGACCAATGAAAGAAAACTCTAAATTTGTCTCGGTGCTACGCAATTTGGGTATTTAATCGATGGTTTGATAATTTGTATTCGTTTTTGCATCCAGCCAAGCATGGTTTTCTTTTTATTTTGAAAAATGTTCTTTTTAAAGACATTAACGATACTGAAATACCCATAACTTTTTCAAAAAAGATGATTTTAAAAAATCAATGCTTAGCTATATTCTGTATTTGGGGGTGAAACGTTCCATGTAAAAAAAATTTAATTCAATTTAAAACCGCCGGAAATTTAGCTTTTTTCTCAAACCGGAAGTCAGTTCGTTTACGCATGCGCAGTTGATCTGAGAACGAGCAAGAGGAAGGGCGAGGAAAAACCTTCGATGGAAACAACAGTTTGTGCGGTGACTTTTGCTTGTGAGTGGGTTTTCTTGTCAGCTCATGATATGATGACGTCAGTTACCGGAGGTAACATTTCACTTCCTTAGTAACGCGCGAAAAATCCGTCTGTGGGCCCTTAAGCTCCCTAATAGGGAGTTTTAGCAAAGACGACGGGTAAGGCTACGGCAACGCCACAAGGCAAGAATATTATTGGTTGAAAAAGGAAAAATGCTCGTGCTGCACGTGCAACACGAATTTCCGTGCATTTCTTTGCCGTACTCCACAAAACAAGAACGTGAAATCACCAAATTTTAGGTTTTGACGACAACGTGAGCATATAACGATGAAAAAGTCCTTTTCAGTTTTGACTTTAAAACCGTTCGTACCCATCCAGTTACAGGATAGTTCGCCTGTATTGTACAATGTGAACAAGACGGATTAATCGCGAAATACTTGCGATATCGCTAAGTTAATTATATTTTGGACTGACGTTTTCGTTGCTGTAGCCGTCGTCTTTGCTAAAACTCCCTAATATAAAAATATAATGTTAAGGACGTTCGCGCCAATTGTTTCTGCGCATCCTTACTGCGCACGCAAATGCACACGCCACGTCATACACGAGCGCGCGCGCTAAGTAATAAAATGAGAAATGATAGGCCAAAAGGCCATTGCCATAGCTTTGCCTGGATTTAACGGTCTTGGACGTTCGGTGACCCCTATTTTTCTTTCCAGAAACGGATTTTATTTACAATTATCTCCACGTTGTCCAAAAATGAACAAAAAATCAATGTGGGAAGTTCAAAAAATTTCAAGATTTCTGCTCACGGGACATCAAATCTTGCCATCTTGCGGCTGCAAGGCGAGTGAAACTGTGGTCGCTAAATGCGAACTTGATCTTTAAGGAACCTCACCAGTTGACTAAATTCACTTAATAAGTCCACTTAAACAATATTTGGCAGAGAAGATTTCACTTCAAAGATTTAATTGCAATATATTTGGGTTTACAGACACTGGCCTTATTCGCTAACGAAGCCCGATTTTGTCACATTTTGGGTGTTTTTCCGGGTATGTTCTCTCCAAAACGAAGTCGGTGACCCCCATTTTTTTTTTACATTTCTGACATAACTAACTCATCATCTTACAGTGATAAAAGTTTCAGAAAAAAATCAATGTTGAA
>BLFP01004842.1:120546-125546 GCA_014634505.1 Montipora efflorescens | reverse complement strand
ACGAAAATTATTCCCATAAGCGGATACCAAAGAAAAATAGGATGGATATCCCCTCAAGGGAGAGTTAATTAGTGGGTGTTAATTGTACATGTGTTATTGGGTAGCTAAACATAGCAACTGAAACTCTTTATTGATGTTAAATGTTAAAACTCGGAAAAAAAAAGAAATATACAATATAGCTGTTCCATATTCATATTCAGCAAAAACTTAAACGGGAATTATTGCTTCCGTCTATATACCTGTAACTTTGGTGCTAAAAAAACATTCAAACATTAACAAACAAGGTACTATCGTGACTAGAGAAGGTTTTCTTGGACCTGTGACAGTTTGGAGAAAGAGTCCGTTATGGTTGACTGCCTCCTTCCTTCTCTTCCAAGATTTCGTTGACCTTGGTAATTGCCTGGACTAGCGGCTCGTTTCCTCAGTGCAAGTCAGAAAATGCCGCGAGCCTTCCAACAACTTCCAGTGCCTGTTCTACGCAGAAGTAACTTAAATACAAATTTCATTGCCAAGAGTCAATTATTGAACGTGGGGTGTCCGATTGAGAGAGAGAGAGAGAGTGAACAAAAGAAAAAAATCCAATTTTCATTTTCAAAAGTGTCCGCGTCCGCTTGCGAGAAAGTGTCCGCTTATGGGAATGAGTAAATACAGAGTTTGTCTGGGAGGTAAAAAGGGGAATAGAAAAAAGTGTCCGTAAATTTAGCTGTCCGCTTAGGAGAGTGTCCGTTAGCGGAGAGTTGACTGTGCTGCATAATTCTACCAAATCTGTTTAGTTTTATATGAAGTTACCTAAAAATAATCTCCTTTCTTTCTTAAACTGATTACTTAACTCAGAGTCTTGTGCGAGTGCTGAACAATCCTAGTAGGCACTTGGTTAGGCGCGATTTTTGTAGGATACCCAACTCGCAGAGCAGAGAGTTTTCCGTCCTGTTCATCGTCACAATCTTTACACTGTAAGCACCAGTCGTAATTTTAACACTTTACGTCCCAAATGCTTGCTATTTTTAGTTCTTTTATGGCGATAGACGGTTTGCTTCAGTTGGCTTCACGGTATAAGAAGTTCTCATTGAAACATCTTCGGTTTTGGGTTAATGTGGGTTCAGGTTTGGGCATGACGTAACAAATGTCAACGGTCCGTGTTCGTGGAGTCAGCGATTTGGCCCAAATCAGGTAGGTTTATCATTTATTAAGTGATTTTCGGGTCATTCGCGTCTGCAGAAGCCCACAGGCTAGCATCATTAAGCTGGAGTGTGGGAAAAGGCAAGCCTTAATTTGAAAGAACACAGAGGTGAGATATGGTTTCGTGCAGACTGGGACGCCTATAATGCTTTAATGATGAAATGGTGTATAAATGAATTATGTATGAACTGCGGATATAAAATCAAGTGAAGCTATGATCTTCGCAGTTATGAACGCAATTTTTGCAATTGCGTAGAGAAGCCTGAAAAATTGAGGACTTCAACGGAGTTTGAACCCATGACCTCGTTATTCCGGTGCGACGCTCTAACCAACTGAGTTATGAAGCCACTAACATTGGGAGCTGGTCATTTGTGGGTTCTAATGGTCCCGTGAGGAATGAATCAATGATGAAATGGTATATGAAATGAATCACATATGAACTGCGGATATGAAACCAAGTGAAGCTATGATCTTCGTCAGTGGCTTCATAGCCCAGTTGGTTAGAGCGTCGCACCGGACCCCGTTGAAGTCCTGAATTTTTCAGGCTTCTCTACGCAATTGTAAAAATTGCGTTCATAACTGCGAAGATCATAGCTTCACTTGACTAAACTGCTTTGTTGTAAACATGGCGGTTCATGAGTGAAGTTGTCTCTCGGACCTTTCTGTGCACGAATTCCAGGACCTACCGCGATACAATTGGGCAAGTTTTGAAAGCTAAAATATTCAATCGATGCTGTAGTTTGCTGGTAGGACTAGATGACCCCACACTTGTAAAAATCTGTGAAATGACAACTGGGGGTCTTCCCTTGTGATGGAATGGCAGAATTACCCAGAATTCTTTTTTGCATGAACGAGGCAACTTGAGAAGCAAGAGACTGGCCCTCATCAAATGGCTGAGGCGCGACCTGAAGAAAAAGGGAGAAGAACATTTCTAGCCAGATACTAAGGAGTAGCCCTGTGTGCTATTAATGAGGATGTTTGGATTCTGAACAAAGTTTCGTCATAGAAATATTAATTTCGCGACAAAGTAGTGCTTTTTTTGCTGTTATTCTTGTGGCAAAAACTGGCCTTTCGTCAGTCGTTCTTGTGAAAAGAACGGTATAATGTAAATAAGAGAATACTAAGATTTACGTTTGCAGACATTAACAAACTGTAATAACGTATATGATCTCTATGCAATAAGCGCATTCAAAATTTCTTCATATTAGTATAGGTAATCACATGAGGCCGAGTACTATTAAGGATTAATTGCACGAGTGTTTTGGAAATTTTCCAAAAATGCCCCAGTCGCGAAGCGACGAGGGCAATTTGCAAAATTTCCAAAACACAAGTGCAATTAATCCTTAAAAGTACGAGGACTCATGCGATTACTTGTTTATCAATAAAGGGCAAAATTTATACGTTACTATGCAACGGATTAACCAATCATTGACAGGTAATTAAGCCCTCTCTTGATTACCAAAAATGCCCTTGATTAAGAAAAAATGCCCTCTGTCTCAGCCAATCAGCGCTCAGTAATTTTTCCCTTTATTGATAAATAGTATAAAAGTTTGTTTTTGAAGGATTTTCCTGCTACTGCATATGAAAAACACCGAGTTTTCTCTCCAGTCTTCTTCTCATGATGTTCGTGGAAATTACATTCTGTCCCTCAATAAACCTACAACAACCAGTTATGGTCTTAATTCTTTTTCTTTCTTCAGTATCAGCTAAATTATGGAATGCGCTACCTGATTTTATCCGCACTGACTGAGTTAACAGGTTTTGAAACGAGAATCCAGGCCGCAATTTGTACAGCTGCTTTTTTTAAATATTTCATATTTACTTATTTATCCGTATGGGCTATGTATTTTAGCTGTGAATGTAATGTCTGGAAGATAGTAGCGCTTGTAATTTCTCTGAAATTCGAGATGAAAGAAAGTTTACGCACGTGTGTATGTTACCTTTAATTTAGCAGGGCGTGTGAATATATTGTTGTAGTGACAAAGGCGGTCTGGAGCTTTGAGTAGGAGTGGGATTTGTCACATATAGTTTAGATCGCTTTTCCCCTTAAAGTCCATAAAATTCCACCATTCAGATAAGCCATGGATAACACCATCAATTAAAATGCTCATCAGAGAAGGTCAAAAGGCTTTCCATTCACAGAACACTCCTCTATGGAAATCCCTACGTAACAAAGTCCAGCAGATGATCGCTGAACGCAAACGATCTTTTTACCAAACCAAAGTACAAGATCTGAAAAAATATAATTGCCTTACGTGGTGGGGGATAGTTAATACGATGTCTGGTAGATCTGAGAAGTCCATCTATCTGATTTTGAATTAGCCAACGCGCTTAATAAGTTCTTTACATCTGTAAATTCGGACATACCCCCGCTTGATTTGTCTTTGCTGCCAGCTTTCCTTCCCACGGGCGATACGTTACCCTTTGTACAATCTTACGAAGTATGTAAAAAACCGTTACTGCAATTCAGCCCCATAAGGCACATGGGCCCGATAATATTCCTGGCAAAATTTTTAAAGAGTTTGCTTTTGAATTAGCAACTCCAGCTGCAACTATTTTGAATGTATCTTTGTCGTCTGAGGTTACGCCAATCTCGTGGAAGGAATTTAATATCATCCCAGTCCCTAATATCACAAAGCCCACATGTGAGAGCGATGTAAGACCAATCTCACTTACACCCTGCCTTTCCAAGTTTTAGAAGACTTTGTGGTTTCATGGTTGATTGAGGATGTCAGAGGTAAGATTGACCCTATGCAGTTTGGTTGCCTAAAAGGTACATCCACATCTTACTGTCTGTTAGATATGGTCCATAATTGGCGTTTACAACTAGACAGTCCTAATGAATATCTCCGAGTCTGCTTTTTGGACTTTTCAAAAGCTTTTGACCGTATAGGTTATAACATCCTTGTCCAAAAGCTTATTAACCTTAACGTGAGACTTTGTCTGATCCCTTGGATCATCAACTTTCTATCTGATAGAAAACAACGCGTTAAGTTAAATCAGACATTTTCGAACTGGCTCCCCGTTAAAGCAGGGGTCCCCTAGGGGACCAGATTAGGCCCGATTTTGTTCCTCCTGATGGTCAATTATTTGGGAAGGGCCATGTCACCTAATTTTGGAATGTGGAAGTGCATGGATGATGTCTCTGTCAGAGAACCTTAGTAAGGTTAGCTTATCATCCTCCCGGGCTACACTCGACTACATAAACAGCCAGGCCTCTGGCAACTGGATGCGTCTTAACTCTAAGAAATGCAAGGAGTTGCGATTGTGTTTCTTCAAGGAAAAACCGCAGTTAGCCCCCTTAACAATTGATGATCAACCGTTAGAGGTGGTTAGCGCACATAAGGTCCTGGGGCTTATTATTCAGAATGACTTAAAGTGGAATGAGCACATTGCATCAGAAGTTGCTAAGGTATCGAAACACGTGCATATTCTACGTGTTTTACGTCGGGGCGTTGTCCCAGCAGCTGACCTAATCTCAGTTTACGTGTCTTTGAGTCGCTCTATTTTGGAATATAGCTGCGTAGTTTGGCATTATGCTCTTCCTTTCTATTTGTCTGAACAGTTCGAAAGAGTTCAGAAAAGAGCTTTTGGTCTTATCTTTCCCAAACAAACCTACAGCAGGGCAAGTGAACTTGCTGACTGCCCAAGGTTGGACGTACGCCGCAATGATCTTTGTATTAGAACTTTAAGAAAATTGACGGGAAGGGCCCTCTCTCAAAGCATCTGACAATGACACGGGTGAGCGCGCATGGACGTACGATGAGAAACCCTACCCACAGAACCCTATATAAGTGTAAAACGGAGCGGTTTAAAAGAAG
>BLFP01004842.1:114084-115994 GCA_014634505.1 Montipora efflorescens | reverse complement strand
AGACAATAGAGTGTTTATGTCTCGGAACTATCGGTCTGATAGTTGCCCCTTGGAAATTTGATGTTCTTAAAACTAGCATATTTGCCCTCGAAGCTTCGCTTCTTGGGCAAATATTTGTTTTAAGAACATCAAATTTCCGCGGGGCAACTATCAGCCGATAGTTCCTCGACAAAAACACTCTATTGTTTAAGTAGTACCTCCTACTTTCGGGACAAAATCATGTGTCCCCATACATGACATACCTACCAACCTCTTTCCCAGGGTCTCTCTTATTCTCGGGTTATTGTGGAAAGTGCCTCTCAGCAGTTTATCCCAACACAGACGTTTCGGTTTCTCTTTTCTCAGTTGTCCGTCATTTGCGATAGATAAGACAAGTAAGAACAGATTGGAAGTTTGTGGTTGGAAAATTGAAAGGATACCAAAACACGTTTAACAAATTTCTCTCTGGAAAACTACATGTACGTAAGTCCCACCAAGCAGCTAGTAGACTAATTAAGTCTTATGTCTCGCTTTGCGACAGAACTGAAACATCATTGATCCATGTTAAACTCTCTCATAAAGTTACAGAATTTGATCGTTGACTTTGAAGTTACTTTGAGTTATGCGTAAGGATAGACCCTCTACATATGAAACATGATCGTTTTATCGTAATAGCCATGTGCATCAAATCGTAATTTGCAGAGTAATTTCGTTGAAATTAATTCCGTTGACGAAGCCATTGCTTGACCTGACGGCAATCTGCATTCATTTGGGAGTCAGGGTGGCTTAGTGGTTATCTATCGAGCCTCCCACCACTGCGAGCCGGTGTTCAACCTGACTCGAGGGTTTTTCTCCGGGTAGTCCGGTTTTCCTCCCTCATCAAAATTGACTCACAGCTAATTAACATCTAGCTGTGGTACTGTGCTCCAACATCAAAAATGGACTGTATAGCAGCAGCCAGAGGCGCCTTTGTATGCTTGCAACAAGTAAAGGGTGATTAGCACTGCCAATTATTATTATTATTATTATTATTATTATTATTATTATTATTATTATTATTTGGAGCGACAGTGGTAAGTTGCTCATTGATAACCATTTTTATAGTGAAGAAGAACAACTACGTGTAATTTAAGAGTAATCAACCAGTTTTGATTAAGCTTACTTTTTACTCGCTTCCTGTTATTTTCTCAGAACTTTTGGTTAAAACTAGCAACTATATTGGTACTCGGCTAGTTCTCAAACAGTGAATGAAGAATAGGAGAATGAAAACAGGGAACAGGGAATGGGGAACAGGGAACCTCTAAAATAGGGAATCTCTAAAAGGGGAATTACTAAAATCGGGAACCTCTAAAATGAGGAATTAGTAAAATAGGGAATCTCTAAAAGGCGGAATTACTAAAATGGGGATTCGCTAAAAGGGGGAATTACTAAAATGGGGAATCTCTAAAAGGGGGAATTACTAAAATGGGCAATCTGTAAAAGGGGGAATTTCTAAAATGGGGAATCTCTAAAAGGGGGAATTTCTAAACTGGGGAATCTCTAAAAGGGGGAATTAATAAAAGGGGGAATCTCTGAAATGGAGAATCTCTAAAATGGGCAATCTCTTAAAGGAGGAATTACTAAAATGGAGAATCTCTAAAAGGGGGGAATCACCAAAAAGGGGAATCTCCGAGAGCGCAAAAATTAAGAGAGGTCTGATCCATTGATTTTAATGACAAGCATCCATTTTAACAGTGCAATTTTTGACCGGGGGTGAAATTCACACAGAAATGCCTCCTATTAAAATATCAACAAAGTACTGTTTCTATCTTAAAACTGCGGGACGAAACATACATATGAAGGAAACATACAATATGAAAGTTGTAAAGCTGGAATAGAAGCTGAAAGACAAGTTAATGGCTTTAAAGTCAGAAGACCTTGCTTATTACATT
>BLFP01004842.1:89084-109084 GCA_014634505.1 Montipora efflorescens | reverse complement strand
CAAAATTAAAAGAGTTTAGTATGGAGACGTTATGTTGGTTTATAGCAGAAATACATCAACATGGCGGCCAGAACGTAAGTTTTAACTTTGGCTATCATTAACGCTTTGTTTGCCTTAAGTTTTTTAAGCTTGGGTGCCTTCTTTTACACACTTCTTTTATCGTTTATTCAGAGTTAAAAAACCAAGACAAGGTACATTTGCTGTTTCTTTGAATTGACACACTTCTCTGTTACCAGCCATGTCGAGATAATTTTTAAAAACTGAGCTTGACACTATTAGGACCTGGCCGCCAAGCCGATAATTAATGATCTCTCTGTCAAATTATTAAAATAGTGTTAACTTTTGAGCATCGTTACAAGCTTGTTCCATGCAAATTATAAAGAAAATCTGTTGACCAGATTTTCTGCAAATAAACAAAACCGATTTTGAAGGCCTGTTTACATTTATTCATGTTGCCATGGCAATGAGATATACGTCAGCGTAACTACCAAAAAACCGAAGTTCGATTGCTCAACTAAATTACAGTATTAAAATTATTCAATTAAGTATATACAAAGCAAAAAGCCTTTTTTTCATGAATGCCGTGTCTTACTTGCTATTATAATAACTGTGTAAAAGAGACTTAAAATTACGTAGAGATTCTGCTTGCCTTAATGTTTCAGGAAGACTATTCCACAGAACACTATTACGGAGATAATTTGTGCGTGACTGTGGAATAGTTAACTTGTTTACAGAATCTCGAAAAGTATATGAAGTAGTGTGAGACCGAGCAGTAAATTTCGAACTTAGGTACTCAGGAGCAAGGCCATTAAGAGATTTGAAAAGCATTTAGGCTTTTTGGATATCACGCTGAGTACTAAGGTTTTTCCAGCTTAAATTTTGGATTAGGTGCGATATATCTGCATCATAGCTTGAGAAAGTTAGAGCTCACGCTGCACGATTTTGAAGTTTTTGAAGTTTGTCTGCTAGTTTTACACCACAGCTTCCCCAAACAACATTGCAATAGTCAAAATGCGGCTGAATCAAGGCTTTGTAGATAAGATGTAGTGACTTGCTGGGGGAACAAATTGTCTGACTCGTTTGATAGCTGCAATACCAGAGGCAACTTTTTTAGCCAACTTTTCCATATGACTGCCCCATGTAAGGTTTGCATCAATGAGTGCACCCAGAGATTTTGACGTTGGTACCTGGTTTATGGGAGTACCATTGATGTTCAATACGGGGGAGGCAGTTAAGGTGTTTAGCTTTTGCATCAAGCATAAATTCAGTCTTTGTCATAATGAGTGTAAGTTTGTTGGCGATCAGCCATTCGCTGATATTTAGTAAGTCTTCGTTCAAGCAGGACTGAATGATATTCACATCTTTATCAGCGTAGGTACATGTAAGATGCGTATCATCGGCATACTTTTCACGCCAAACGACTTGCAATACTCACGAAATTATTGCAGTTTTTTTAGATAGCGTTCTCGAAGCCTTACAATTTGATAATTAAGGATATTCTAAGGCTTTAGTTTTGTTTATTTCGTATTTCCATTGCAAAAAAGGGAAGTATGCATCAGTTTAAACCACTTTTCTTCTGCCACAAGCATTCTAGTACTTAGAAGTTAACTGAAGTTGCGAAGAATAGTTCTACAGAGTTGAAGGTGAAAATCATTTTTCAAGTGTAGTGAAAAAGTCATAGACGTAGTTTTCAATAGAAAATTATGAATAAAACCTCGATGGTGGAAGAGAATGCTCATAAGAATACATAAATGCACCCAGTTCTTGTAATCTAATATCCGAAAATTTGATAGTTCTAATTCTTTGAAGACTGGGTCTGATTGATTGATTTAGGAAATATTTGGACTGTACGCTTTGCAAAGAGACAAGACTACGAAGATTGAATTTGCACATGCACAATAATACAATAATGACTATAAGGATAAACTAAACAGTAGTACAGAGTTCTTAAATAAAATGTAGAAAAACAACTATACTTGAAATTAAATGCTGTAGCCTGTAGAGATTTTGTAAGCCAATTGAGCATTTCAGTGTTTCCAAGAAGGATAATAGTCAAGAACATTCCCAAGAAAGGCCATCCTACGATCTGTTGTATTCTTTAATCATTTATACCGATTTGCGTTAAAAGATGATGTCTTTTATCTCGAGGCTTAAATAGAATAAAGAAGTAAATTTCCACAAGTTTTTATTTGAAGTTTCTTAGCCTTCAACTAGGTTACCAAATAACTGGCACTAAGAGACGAGCATCGTCATATCAGCAACTGCCAATAAAACTAGGTGTGGTAGTTTGAATACATCACTGAAGTCATGAACATAGAATAAGAAAAACGAGGGAACCAGAATGGATCCTCCCGGAGCGCGGGTGCGTATATTAATGGCCGTTAAACCAAAAAAAAATACGCCGACATAATGGACCCCTTAGTATTCACGTTTATAAAGCAGAATCTTTTTTTTATCCACCGTAACAAAGGCCTTAGAATATAAATAAACACACACCTATGACATGTTCACTGCCATCAAGCGCAAGATGACTTCTTGTACAGGACATAAACTTAGTGTACTGTATAGTGTGATGTGACGTTATTTATTTAAGCTACTTACAAGACAGATATAGATAATTACTTTCCAGAGCAACTTTGAGAATCCAGGGGACATTTAGAGCAGTCTGTATGTCATAAAAAGTGATTGACAACCAGCTTTAAGCAGTGGTATCACAAGAGCAATTTGATTTGATCAGGAAAATATGATGACAAAAAGACAACAGTATTGCTTTGGCTGAGTTAAGTCTGATATGGGACAAATTTATGCCATTTAAATACGTCTATTTTGTGCGGTCAATTCTGTCTTTAAAAATTCAGTTTAAATCAGACAAAGGGCAGTTTAATTCAGACAGAGAAGTAAAGAGTTTCAGGTCAACAGCAGAAAATTGTCTTTGTTAGACAGGCGGTCTCTTTAGTGTTGGTTTGGCTACGTACCTGCAGCATTTGTGGTCAGTGCATTGAATTTCTCATGCTTTCTTTCAAGGAGCGCCCTCGCTTTCAAAGACGACCTTCCTTGTTCTCAAGAGTTCTTGCAATCAAGAATGGCAGACAAAAAGATGAACGTTTTCGAGGAGCATATACAAGAGCTTAGCGTTGCCAGAAAAGAGGGAAACAGAAAAGGGGAGGGTATTGCATATTTCAATCTGGGCAAATATTATTATGGCTTCGCTTATTTTGAACAGGCTAAGAGGGATTACAGGGAAGCATTAAGGATTTTTAAGGAAATAGGTCTCATTGCTGGAGAGGTAAAAGCCTGTGGCAATCTCGGCATCGCTTATTACAGTCTGGGCAATTTTAAAAAGGCCAGAAAGTACCTCAAGCAACATCTTAGCATTGCAAAAAAAGTAGGGGATCGGGACCAGGAGGGCAGTGCAAATGGAATTCTCGGCTGTACTTATGAAAGTGAGGGCAATTTTAAGCGAGCCATAGAGTATCACGAAAAAGGTCTTAGCATTGCAAAAGAAGTAGGGGATAGGACCGGGGAAGGCTTGGCCAATCGTATCCTCGGCAACGCTTATGGCAGTCTGGGTAATTTTAAGCGAGCCATAGAGTATCATGAACAACATCTTAGCATTGCAAAAGAAGTAGGGGATAGGGCCGGCGAGGGCAGTGCCAATGGTAATCTTGGCAACGCCTATCACAGTCTGGGCAATTTTAAGCGAGCCATACAGTATCATGAACAACATCTTAGCATTGCAAAGGAAGTAGGGGATAGGGCCGGCGAGGGCAGTGCCAATGGTAATTTTGGCAACGCCTATCACAGTCTGGGCAATATTAAGCGAGCCATAGAGTATCATGAACAACATCTTAGAATTGCAAAGGAAGTAGAAGATAGGGCCGGGGAGGGCAATGCCAATGGTAATCTCGGCAACGCTTATCTCAGTCTGGGCAATTTCAAGCGAGCCATAGAGTATTACGAACAACATCTTAGCGTTGCAATGGAAGTAGGGAATAGGGCTGGGGAGGGCAAGGCCAGTGGTAATCTCGGCAACGCTTATCTCAGGTTGGGCAGTTTTAAGCGAGCCAAAGAGTATCACAAACGACATCTTAGCATTGCAAAGGAAGTAGGAGATAAAGCCGGGGAGGGCAAGGCCAATGGTAATCTCGGCAACGCTTATCTCAGTCTGGGCAATTTTAAGCGAGCCATAGAGTATTTCGAACAACATCTTAGCATTGCAATGGAAGTAGGGGACAGGGCCGCGGAGGGAGGAGCCAAAGGTAATCTCGGCAACGCTTATTTCAGGCTGGGCAGTTTTAAGCTAGCCATAGAATATTACGAACAATTTCTTAGCATTGCAATAGAAGTAGGGGATAGGGCCGGGGAGGGCAAGGCCAATGGTAATCTCGGCAACGCTTATCACAGTCTGTGCAATTTTAAGCGAGCCATAGAGTATGACGAACAACATCTTAGCATTGCAATGGAAGTAGGGGATAGGGCCGGAGAGGGCAATGCCAATGGTAATCTCGGCAATGCTTATTTCAGTATGGGCAATTTTAAGCGAGCCATAGAGTATTACGAACAACATCTTAGGGTTGCAATGGAAGTAGGGGATAGGGCCGGGGAGGGAGGAGCCAATGGTAATCTCGGCAACGCTTATTTCAGGCGTGGCAGTTTTAAGCGAGCGATAGAGTATCACGAACAACGTCTTAGCATTGCAAAGGAAGTAGGGGATAGGGCCGGGGAGGGCACTGCCAATGGTAATCTCGGCAACGCTTATCACAGTCTGGGCAATTTTAAGCGAGCCATAGAGTATCACGAACAACATCTTAGCATTGCAATGGAAGTAGGGGATAGGGCGGGGGAGGGCAATGCCAATGGTAATCTCGGATACGCTTATCTCAGTCTGGGCAATGTTAAGCGAGCCATAGAGTATTGCGAACAACGTCTTAGCATTGCAAAAGAAGTAGGGAATAGGGCCGGGGAGGGAAGGGCCAATGGTTATCTCGGCAACGCTTATCTCAGTCTGGGCAATTTTAAGCGAGCCTTAGAGTATCACGAACAACATCTCAGCATTGCAAAAGACATAGGGGATAGGCACCTGGAGGGATTGGCCATTGGCAATCTCGCCATCGCTTATGACAGAATGGGTGAGCTTGAAAATGCTCTTCTCCTTTTCGAACATTATCTTACTATTTGCAAGGAAACGGAGGATCCAGTAGGACAGGGAATCGGTTGCTATTGGCTTGGTCATGTTCATGAAAATTTAGGCTCGTTGTGCAAAGCCCTTAATTTTTATCGTCTAAGCATAAAACATTTGGATGAAACAAGGCGTCTTCTTCAATCAGAAGATGCATGGAAAATAAGTTTTCGTGACACAAAGCAGTTTGCGTACACAGCTCTGTGGACAGCACTTTTAAAGAATAGAGAGGTTGATGAGGCTTTGTTTGCTGCTGAACAAGGACGAGCCCAGGCTTTAACAGACATTTTGAAGTCGCAATTTGGAGTTGACGAAGAACCTTCCTCGGCAATTGCGAGGACGGAAACTATCTCCGCTGTTATGAAATATTTGCTATTACAAACAGTTTTCATAGCACTTGCAGGGAACACTATCAGTTTTTGGTTTCTGAGAAGAGGAAGCGGAATAAACTATAGGCAAAAGGAAATCGAAAATGGAAGTGCTGACTCACTTATAAAGACTACTTTGAAGCAGATTGACGCGGGGGCTGTTGTCCGATGCGAGAATCGCTCGTTACACAGACATCGCAGCGACTTCTCTTGCAGTGGAGAAGCTGTTGAGGAGTCTTTTCAGTCTTTCATCGTGTCTGACAACCCCTTGCAGTCCTTGTATGATTTCTTAATCAGTCCCATTGCAGACTTGCTCCAGGATGATGACTTGATCTTCGTTCCCGATGGACCATTTTGCCTGGCTCCTTATTCTGCGTTGAGTGACTCTGTCAGGATCCGTACTTTTCCCTCGCTAACCGCCTTAAAAGTGATCTCTTGGGCACTTGACGACTTCAACAGTAAGAGTGAAGCGCTGCTTGTGGGCGATCCGTGCTTGAAGGAAATCACTTCGGGCATCGGTAGACCCATTTATAAACAGTTGCCATGCGCAAAAAAAGAGGTGGAGAAGATTGGAGAACTTCTACACACCGCGCCTCTCACTGGCGTAAATGCAACGAAAGCTGAGGTTCTAAGAAGAATGAAATCAGTTGCTTTAATCCACATTGCTGCTCATGGAGATGACGAATTTGGAGAAATTGCTTTGGCCCCAAATCCCGACCGCACATCACAGATCCCTGAAGATGAAGATTACATGTTAACGATGAGCGACGTTCATGCAGTTCGTCTTCAGGCAAAGCTGGTTGTGCTGAGTTGCTGTCATAGTGGTCAGGGAGAGGTAAAATCTGAGGGTGTGGTTGGAATAGCCAGAGCTTTCCTGTGTGCTGGTGCTCGGTCTGTTCTGGTGTCACTCTGGGCAATTGATGATGAGGCGACCTTGCAGTTCATGAAGAGTTTTTACCAACACTTGGCAAATAGAAAAAGTGCAAGTTTAGCTCTTCACCATGCCATGAAATCTCTTCGGGAGACAAAGGGGTATTCCGCCATTAAATACTGGGCGCCATTTGTTCTAATTGGCGATGATGTCTCGTTTGAGTTTGGGCTACAACAACTCGAAAAGAATGGTAAGTGCTGTTCGAATATGATTTTAATTACTAAAAAGAAATATGATGTACAGGTTTCGTGTCGGAAAGTTGTCGAGAGAAAAAGGTAGGTTCTACCCTGGGTACCAGATGTTTTTTATTGCGCGCGGCAGATGAGCGGGTCAGAATATAGAAAGCCGATCTTTTAACATGTTTTCAAGGCAACAAAAAGAAAAATAACTGCGAAGTTTGACGAATTAAATCCTCTCCGTTCTTGAGATACAAAGGGAATTGTGACACCCGAAAACTCCCCGTAAAGTTTCGGGTCTTTCGAGAAACGGGCCCCTGGTCACAATAGAGACATGACTGACACCGGAAACAGCGCAAGAAAAACCTCTGGCACCCAGGGCAGGTAAGTTCCTCATAGAGAAAAGTTTTTAAATCGGTCGTCAATGTAGTCCTTTTACGAACTGCTTTGGCTAAGGACTAAAATAAATATTAATTGCATTCACCAGCGTGTCTTTTACATACCAGATCCGATTTAATTAATGTTCATGAAACAAAAGAACAAAGCGAACATAACAATACTTGATTAGCAAGGCCTAATCGGAATGACAATGGTTCTTATGTCCTCTGTCATTTTAGTCCGGTATTTGAAAGTCTACCCATTCACCGGGTCAGGTACTTTCTTTTCTGTACGTAACTGTTTGAACAGTGCAATGGACTGAAAATAAATCACTAACAGGCCTTTGGCAACAAACGATCACAGGTACAAAATCCGCCATGCTGGAGGGCAAGCTTATTATTATTCCCGCACTGGGACATTAAAACAAAGAGACCTGAACCAGTCAAGCTTGACTTGCCTTTGTTTTAATGCCCCAGTACGGGAATAATAATTAGGTAAAAGGTAAAGGTAAAGTAACTTTATTTAACGTCGGTAGTTCCTTCAGCTGCGAGGCTGATATCAATGGAAGCCGACGGTGCGCCCTTTACCCCCCTCCCTCCCTCTGTCAGTACTCCGTTTTACGGGTATTTAAAGCTATAGTTACAAGGAACAGAGGCAAGTCGAAACAGACGTTTAAGTCACCGAGGATCGAACCTGGGACCTCTCGCTTCGAAAGCCGCGCACTAGCCAACTGAGCTTGCCCTACAGCATGGCGGATTTTGTACCATATATGATCGTTTGTTGCGTAAGGCCTATTGCCGGTTACCGCAGTAAATTATAATTAGATAGGGAGCTTAAGCACGTGCGTTTTTGAGGCGCGAACGGCAACAGTGAGAGAACATCTCGCGCAAGGACATTGGTGTCTCCCAGATTTTTATGCTAATAATCTCTAAAGATACTTGCGGTTGCTGTCCGTGTCCTAAAAAAGCGCATGCTTAAGCTCCCTATTGAGGGCTTATAGACTACATCATGTCACAGTTATACTTGGTTGAATATGAATTGTTGCTATGAAGTAATCTTATCAATGTAAAATCGCTTTCATGGATGAAACGAATTGTTTTAAAGTGATACTATGGATCAAAAAATCGTTCCTTTTTTTCTTCAGATTTTTAAAGCTTGTTCGCTTAATGCTTGACAGGCAAAATTTTGAGTTTTGGGGTTTATCCAAAGGCTGTTTATTTTCAGTGTAAGTTTTGGATTTCACGATCCGCCATTACTCACGTTCACAACTGACCGATTGGACCTCAGAGGGTTAGATCTAGGGAAAATGACGTCATTTACTCACTGGCTTAAAATTCCAGCGTGTAAACGCAACTTATTATATATGCAAGACACGAGTTTGAAAATGTGAATGCCCGAAACTCCTGAGCTGCATACACAAGCATTGCGTTCTTAAACTAGTGAGTCTTTGAGGTCATTTTTTCCTCGACCCAGCTCTCTTAAGATCTTAAAGTTAGTAATGGCGGACCAATAAATAAGAAAATTCCAGTTAAAATAAACTGGTGTCTCTTTAAAATCAGAACTTAAAACTTGGGTTAGTTAGTGTTTAGTTAACATAGTTTTGAAATCCAAAGGAAAAGAATTGTTTTTTGGTCGTAGTAGCACTTAAATAATCATTTATCAATCAGAATGAAAGTCCTAATCCTAGTCCTTTTTTTTCTCTTTTCTTTCTTACTTTTTTTTTCAGAAATGGCGTACAAAACTTGAGAAAATACTTCTTGGACTGTAATGCGTCAATATGTCATTTTCCTTACTTCAATTAAATGAGTTATTGTAAGCATTCAAGCATTTAACCTCATCATAAGCGGTAAAGGAATATGGTGAACTTTCCATTTAAGGCCGATACAGAGTTTCCAGGAAGAACCGTTTTTCATTCATACTGGGAACGTTAAATGTCAATGCTGTCATATGTTATGATCATCCTTTTCTTTTTCTTAAAAAAGCAAAAATTTAAGACAAAGTTGCAAGGTCTTCTCATTAGTCTTTCTTTGAAAAAAGGGTGCGAAAGAGGGTCCATAGGCAAAGAAATGGCAAGTTTTTCTGAAGAATCTAAAATGTAGATTTCCTGAGATTTTTTAAGAAGGCCAACGCAAAAAAAAAAAAAAATGGCCGACTACTGGGGCAAATTTCTAAAAGCTAACAAATTAAGAAAGTAGAAATTACCTGATGTCCTAATTAATATACATAGTGGTTTTTAAGACTCGAGCTTTTCTATTCAAGAAATTGCTAGAAAAAGGTTCCAGAATCAAACAAATAGAAAGTTTCTCAGAAACGCGGATTTTCTAAGATATTGCCACAGAGGTGCAAGGAAGAATATTTTTAAGTGGGCGATTTCTGAGGCAGATTTCTAGAATGTAAAAGACTAGGAAATGAACTTCAAGATTTGAGCGATCTCTTTGGGCAATTTCTTAGAGAAACTTCAAGAAGGTTAAAAACTAGGAAATAAGAGTGACGTTTGATCCTAATATTTAGCATGCATTGAAAGTTTAAACTGTTTAACAAATCGAAAGTGGTTCAGCGTTGTCTGTACTCTTATCGACAACGATATTCGTCATCACGGTGGTCAAAATGTTGTGGACTCGCGAGGCGTAGCCGAGTGAGTCTACAAAAAATTTTGACCAAAGCGTTGTCTATAACTTTCCCGCAGTATGATTGGTGTATTTCCCAAAATGAGCGTTCCTGATTGGCTATTACATTGCGTGACAAAATGGCGCGAGCATGACGCGTACAGCGTTGTCTAGACTCTCATCGACAACGGCAAATTAGCCAATCAGATTGCGAGATTACAAGCAATTGTGGTAAAAAGAAATATTTCCTCTTTTAGTTGTTTGGAGATTACGATCAATGCATAGATTTATTGGTGCATATCAAGTAGTAAACCCCTTAATCCAAACGGTCGATGTTATAGTAATGAACAATCTTAGGCATATACAAGACTCATATAGTCATAGTCTCTTTGTTTTATAAATAAACATATGAAACCTCAAATGTGGTTTACAAAAGAAAGCTCTGAATGACCAGTGCTTTACTTACACAGACTTTCGAGGAGAAGAATTAAGTTGTCCATTTTATTCTCCGTCGATACAATCGTCGCAAATGGCACCTTGAGCGCAGATTGGCTACCGTAATTACAGAGGAGAGTATTATAGAGTGTTTTCACTCACGTGATCAGTGACCTTGTTTTTCCACCGAAACAAAAGAAACGTTTGCATGATAACAGAGCTCAATTCTCGGAGGATTAGTTGGGTACACCAACATGGCCGCCATTCTATTGTTTAGGTACACCAACATGGCCGCCGTGACGTCACATGAAAACACTCTATATTGGACTCGCTTTTGAAACAAGCAGTCAACAGTTTTTCTACCACTTCATAAATTCCCTTGGAAAATGGACTATAGGCGCTCTTCATTTGATGGAAATAACTCGACGTGCAATTGCGTCACTGAGCTAGCTATCTAGCCATCTGGGAGCTGGTCACTGGGGAATTCGTATTATATCCCATAATTCACCTGCCTAAGACTGTCCCTTCACCCGTCACAAATCAACTAGTTTTCCATTCTTCCCATAGCTTTCGTAGCTGGTGGGATGAGTTTATCGCAGGATTGGAGGATTCCATCAATAACTACAAATTCATTGATTCTGTCCACTTTTGTAAATATGTTTTGTATTCAGTGTCTTGACACTCTAGCTGGTCTTTCCATAATTGGTTATTTCTTTTAAAACATAGAAATGATTGACTGGTTTTCATGTACTAAATTCTAATTCTGCATTTGCCTTTGATTTATTATCCTTTGTACCAGTAATTGTCATATTTTCAGTCGAAATTGAACCAAGGAAACATGTTAAACCTAGTTTTCGTTTGTCAGGAAAATCCCAGACGATCGGGGATTTCGCAGTTTACCGACCGCCCCAGTGTTTGCCGACTGATGACTAATTTTACTGATCTATAATTTTTATTGCTCCGGAAGTAAATGTCCGGAGAACAATAGGCATTCTGCGGGATGAAAACCATAAATGGTACACATCCCCGATAATCTGAGATGATCGGGGACGAATCGGCAAATTAGGAAGCGTTTCTATTTTCCCAACATGTCCCAGATTTTTGGGATCGTCGGCGATCATTGCCGTCATATGAAAACACAAATTTGTAGTTTCGGGAACGTCGGGGATGGTTTTAGCTCGTTATCGATCTTCTAATTTGCATGTTTCAATCTTTGGCACACTTTCCATTTTCGGCTAGGACAAACGTCTGGCAATTTGCCGATATGTGGGCAAAGTCTGGGACGATCGGGAAAATGCTAGCTTCCCACGCAAACACTCTTAGGGCTTCGTCACGCGTTCCTCCCTCACGAGGGGACGAAGCCCTCAGAGTGTCTGCGTGGGAGGCAACCAAAAAACTGGTCATAGATCTTTGCTGTTTTTTTTTACTACTCCATGAAGGCTCCAATCTCAGCAAAAATGGGGATCACGGTATTCGTAGAGGAGAAAATAGCCATTCTTTGACGGATTAATCTCGGCGTCAATGAAAATCCGCCATTTTATCAATGACGCAGGAAGAGTTGCGCAATGTAAAACCAGGAAATCACCTTAAATACCCACTGTTTACACTGTAATGATCATGGTGTTTTTAACAGTGTGTATTATGCAATTATCATTCACGTTTAGCTTAACTTTTTTTTTTATGACAATGGAGAGATATAAAGAAACTGAAAGTTTTTGTACAAGATCCGATCGCGGAGATGAAGTTACAATGCGGGCTCAGTGTCAACTGTTTCTTTGCCGAAACTACAAAGAGGAAAATGCATGAAACCAACGGCATCTCAGAGGACCATCCTAGTTTAATCAATTAAGTATTTTTTCCAAACAATTTGGCAATCAAAGAGGCAATAATGTTATACCTTTTTCCCCACCTGAAACACGGAGCGTGGCTTTTGTTAACTTCAATCTAAATGCACTGAAACTGTTTCAAACTCAAACACCTAAAGTCAAACCTGAAACTCTTGTTTGCGATCTGCGGTAAACTTAGATCTTATAAGAGCTATATTACTTATTGAAGTGATAGGTTATAAACTTATAATTTGAATAATTCAAATATTATCCCATCTTTTTCGACAATTAAGTCATGGTGGTCACGAGAGAAAAAGTTTCACATCCAGTTTTGGATTGACGAACTACAGGTATGCGAAAGTACAGGTATGCGAAAGTTTTCCACCTGAAATTTCAGGGAGTGAGCAGATATTGCATGGAAGCTCTGTCCATTTGCCAGGAAGGGCATTAAAGACGGTGTGTACAGCTACACATTGTATAATTTGTCTGGTCTCTGTTGTGGTCTTCACGGAGGACTGATTGCTGCAATTGTGTTCATCTTATCCTCACTAGAGTCACTTTGAATTGCTGGACAGAAGTCAGCTTCATTCAAGTGTCTACCTTGGCGCCCCACTTCAAATTAATTGTTTGTCCCATAATTATAATTGCTAGTTAACCACCTGCAATTAGCCCGCGTGACTTGTCTTTTTTCTGACGCTATCCCTTGACGCAACCCTCCATCAATAGAAAACTTAAGCAACGACAACGGCAACGAGAACGTCATCTCAAAATACAAATTCGTGTTATTTGAGTCGTTTTGTGACTAATGATTTAAATTTTTTTTAATATGACAAGGGAAGGGTAGTTCCTCAAAAGTGACACTCCTACGCATGTGAACGGCACTTAATAAAACCTCCAACTTGGCTTTTTCACGTTGTTGTTTTGCTGAGACGGCAAAGAAATGGACAGAAGTGATAAAACGAACGTGCAGGGAGTGCAAAGGTACTTTTTTTTGCCCACTGAATATGCAAATTAGTGACGTTCTTGTTGCCGTCGCCGTTGTTGTTGCTTAAGCTCCCTAATGTTAAACGAGGGTACAGACGTGTAGGAAGGGCCGGGCTTTCAAAGGGATCTAACCAGCCCCAAACTGAAGCCAAAGATGAAATTTGTATTTTTGATGGCCTGTAGTTGAAAAGGGGGAAAGTAAGCTGTTGATGTTATGCAGGATTCAAAAGTGCCATCCGGGATAGTATAGCCACTGATTCATGCACTTGGTATCCTGTCATTCGGATGATTACAATCCTCTCACATTTTTTAGGACACTCAGTGCAAGCGTTCAATCGTCATGATGCAAAGGCTCAAAAATTCAGTACATGAGATGTACCATGAGTGAGAGTAGGCTTTCTTCATTGGCTCTCGAGCATATATTAAAACTGGTACCTCTAGATCTTGATGACCAATTCATCTGTCGTTCATAGACGTTCGAAACTTGTAGTGTTGGTGGTCTATGTGTTGAGGTTGTTATCATAGACGTTCGAGGCATAAGCCTGGCAAAAATGCAAGGACCTTTCGGTGTTTATTGACGTTTAAGTACACGCTTGAAACTTCTAGAAGGCACATTAATGTTCATTTACTTTTCCTTGGCTAGGAGCAATGTCTCTTCGACCAACAAAGTTGTTGACAGGTAGAGTGAGCCGCAACTTTCATCTGGAGTGTTATCAAGTTCACAAATACTACAGATCTCTTACATCGTGAATGCAATAACAGTAAGCGAGAAAAGATAATTGACACAAAAAAGGAGCGGGTTGCAATGAAAAAGGGTTTATATTCGAGTCCTTTTTTTCTACTGATTAATATCGCGGTAATGATTTAATTCAAAGAACTGGTTGCGCTTCTTAAAAGTAAGTTGAAAACAACAATAAAACGAACGTTGCGCTCTTTCACATCTTCTAGCATTAAGCGCATGTTTTGTGGTTGATAAGACTTGTAAATGACTGGGACGGTTTTTGTTGAATTATTTTTATGGGTAGTTAAGGCGTGGAATCTCTTTTTCGCTTCAATTTTAAAATTAACAATGGATGATGTTATGCGAAGCTCTTGAACATTACTATTGCGCAATCGTTAGTCTTCCCGATGTATCATCTCTTTTGCACGAGAATTAACACGCGCTCTTTACTTTTGTGAAGCGTACGATGCGTAGGTAATGGAAAATAAATATATCCCTTGCAAGACTCCGATCAAACTTTGTCCATAAGAGGACACCAAAGAAAAGTAGGATCGGGGGATGGATATCCGCTCAAGGGAGAGTTAATTAGTGGGTGTTAATTGTACATGTGTTATTGGGTAGCTAAACATAGCGACTGAAACTCTTTATTGATGTTAAATGTTAAAACTCGGAAAAAAAAGAAATATACAATATAGCTGTTCTATATTCATATTCAACAAAAACTTAAACGGGAATTATTGCTTCCGTCTATATACCTGTAACTTTGGTGCTAAAAAAACATTCAAACATTAACAAACAAGGTACTATCGTGATTAGAGAAGGTTTTCTTGGACCTATGACAGTTTGGAGAAATAATCCGTTATGGTTGACTGCCTCCTTCCTTCTCTTCTAAGATTTCGTTGATCTTGGTAATTGCCTGGACTAGCGGCTCGTTTCCTCAGTGCAAGTCAGAAAATGCCGCGAGCCTTCCAACAACTTCCAGTGGCTGTTCTGCGCAGAAGTAACTTAAGTACAAATTTCATTGCCGAGAGTCAATTATTGAACGTGGGGTGTCCGATTAAGAGCGAGAGAGAGAGAGAGAGTAAACAAAAGAAAAAATCCAATATTCATTTTCAAAAGTGTCCGCGTCCGCTTACGGGAAAGTGTCCGCTTATGGGAATGTGTAAATACAGAGCTTTTCTGGGAGGTAAAAAGGGGAATAGAAAAAAGTGTCCGTAAATTTAGCTGTCCGCTTACGAGAGTGTCCGTTATAGCGGAGAGTTGACCGTGCTGCATAATTCTACGAAATCTGTTTAGTTTTATATGAAGTTACCTAAAATAATCTCCTTTCTTTCTTAAACTGATTACTTAATTTAGAGTCTTGTGCGAGTGCTGGACAATCCTAGTAGGCACTGGGTTAGGCGCGATTTTTGTAGGATACCCAACTCGCAAAGAAGAGAGTTTTCCGTCCTCTTCATCGTCACAATCTTTACATTGTAAGCACCAGTCGTAATTTTAACACTTTACGTCCCAAATGCTTGCTATTTTCAGTTATTTTTTGCTGCTGATAGACGGTTTGCTTCAGTTGGCTTCACCGTATAAGAAGTTCTCATTGAAACATCTGCGGTTTTGGGTTAATGTGGGCTCAGGTTTGGGCATGACGTAACAAATGTCAACGGTCCGTGTTCGTGGAGTCAGCGATTTGGCCCAAATCTGGTAGGTTCATTATTTATTAAGTGATTTTCGGGTCATTCGCGTCTGCAGAAGCTCACAGGCTAGCATCATTAAGCTGGAATGTGGGAAAAGGCAAGCCTTTGAAAGAACACAGAGGTGAAATATGGTTTCGTGCAGACTGGGACGCCTATAATACTTTAATGATGAAATCGTGTATGAAATGAATCATATATGAACTGCGGATATAAAATCAAGTGAAGCTATGATCTTCGCAGTTATGAACGCAATTTTTACGATTGCGTAGAGAAGCCTGAAAAATTCAGGACTTGAACGGGGTTTGAACCCGTGACCTCGCGATTCCGGTGCGACGCTCTAACCAACTGAGCTATGAAGTCACTGACGTTGGGAGCTGGTAATTTGTGTGTTCTAATGGTCCCGTGAGGATTGAATCAATGATGAAATGGTGTATGAAATGAATCATATATGAACTGCCGATATGAAATCAAGTGAAGCTATGATCTTCGTCAGTGGCTTCATAGCTCAGTTGGTTAGAGCGTCGCACCGGAATCGCGAGGTCACGGGTTCAAACCCCGTTGAAGTCCTGAATTTTTCAGGCTTCTCTACGCAATTGTAAAAATTGCGTTCATAACTGCGAAGATCATAGCTTCACTTGACTAAAATGCTTTGTTGTAAACATGGTGGTTCATGAGTGAAGTTGTCTCTCTGGCCTTTCTGTGCACGAATTCCAGGACCTACCGCGATACAATTGGGCAAGTTTTGAAAGATAAAAACTTCAATCGATGCTGTAGTTTGCTGGTAGGACTAGATGACCCCACACTTGTAAAAATCTGTGAAATGACAACCGGGGGTCTTCACTTGTGATTTTTTTGCATGAACGAGGCAACTTGAGAAGCAAGAGACTGGCCCTCATCATAATGGCTGAAGGGCGACCTGAGGAAAAAGGGAGAACTGGTTTATCAATAAAGGGCAAAATTTATACGTTGCTATCCAACGGATTAACCAATCATTGACAGGTAATCAAGCCCTCTCTTGATTACCAAAAATGCCCTCGATTAAGAAAAAATGCCCTCTGTCTCAGCCAATCAGCGCTCAGTAATTTTGCCCTTTATTGATAAATAGTATAAAAGTCTGTTTTTGAAGGATTTTCCTGCTACTGCATATGAAAAAGACCGAGTTTTCTCTCCAGTCTTCTTTTCATGATGTTCGTGGAAATTATATTCTGTCCCTCAATAAACCTACAACAACCAGTTATGGTCTTAATTCTTTTTCTTTCTTCAGTATCAGCTAAATTATGGAATGCGCTACCTGATTTTATCCGCACTGACTGAGTTAACAGGTTTTGAAACGAGAATCCAGGCCGCAATTTGTACAGCTGCTTTTTTTAAATATTTCATACTTAGTTATTTATCCGTATGGGTTATGTATTTTAGCTGTGAATGTAATGTCTGGAAGATAGTAGCGCTTGTAATTTCTCTGAAATTCGAGATGAAAGAAAGTTTACGCACGTGTGTATGTTACCTTTAATTTAGCAGGGCGCGTGAATATATTGTTGTAATGACAAAGGCGGTCTGGAGCTTTGAGTATGAGTGGGATTTGTCACATATGGTTTAGATCGCTTTTCCCCTTAAAGTCCATAAAATTCCACCAGTCAGATAAGCCATGGATAACACCATCAATTAAAATGCTCATCAGAGAAGGTCAAAAGGCTTTCCATTCACAGAACACTCCTCTATGGAAATCCCTACGTAACAAAGTCCAGCAGATGATCGCTGAACGCAAACGATCTTTTTACCAAACCAAAGTACAAGATCTGAAAAAATATAATTGCCTTACGTGGTGGGGGATAGTTAATACGATGTCTGGTAGATCTGAGAAGTCCATCCGTCTGATTTTGAATTAGCCAACGCGCTTAATAAGTTCTTTACATCTGTAAATTCGCACATCCCCTGCTTGATTTGTCTTTGCTTCCAGCTTTCCTGCCCACGGGCGATACGTTACCTATTGTACAATCTTACGAAGTATGTAAAAAACTTACTGCAATTCAGCCCCATAAAGCACATGCGCCCGATAATATTCCTAGCAGAATTTTTAAAGAGTTTGCTTTTGAATTAGCAACTCCAGCTGCTACTATTTTGAATGTATCTTTGTCGTCTAGGGTTATGGTAATCTCGTTGAAGGAATTTAATAGCATCCCAGTCCCTAATATCACAAAGCCCACATGTGAGAGCGATGTAAGCCCAATCTCACTTACACCCTGCCTTTCCAAGTTCTAGAAGACTTTGTGGTTTCATTGTTGATTAAGGATGTCAGGGGTAAGATTGACCCTATGCAGTTTGGTTGCCTAAAAGGTACATCCACATCTTACTGTCTGTTAAATATGGTCCATAATTGGCTTTTATAACTAGACAGTCCTAATGAATATCTCCGAGTCTGCCTTTTTGATTTTTCAAAAGCTTTTGACGGTATAGGTTATAACATCCTTGTCCAAAAGCTTATTAACCTTAACGTGAGACTTTGTCTGATCCCTTGGATCATCAGCTTTCTATCTGATAGAAAACAACGCGTTAAGTTAAATCAGACTTTTTCGAACCGTTAAAGCAGGGGTCCCCTAGGGGACCAAATTAGGTCCGATTTTGTTCTTCCTGATGGTCAATTATTTGGGAAGGGCCATGTCACCTAATTTTGGAATGTGGAAGTGCGTGGATGATGTCTCTTTGTCAGAGAACCTTAGTAAGGGTAGCTTATCATCCTCCCAGGCTACATTCGAATATATAAACAGCTGGGCCTCTGGAAACTGGATGCGTCTTAACGCTATATAAGAAATTCAAGGAGTTGCGATTGTGTTTCTTCAAGGAAAAACCCCAGTTAGCCCCCTTAACAATTGATGATCAACCGTTAGAGGTGGTTAGCGCACATAAGGTCCTGGGGCTTCTTATTCAGAATGACTTAAAGTGGAATGAGCACATTGCATCAGTAGTTGCTAAGCTATCGAAACACGTGCATATTCTACGTGTTTTACGTCGGGGCGTTGTCCCAGCAGCTGACCTAGTCTCAATTTACGTGTCTTTGATTCGCTCTATTTTGGAATATAGCTGCGTAGTTTGGCATTATGCTCTTCCTTTCTATTTGTCTGAACAGTTCGAGAAAGTCCAGAAAAGAGCTTTTGGTCTTATCTTTCCCAAACAAACCTACAGCAGGGCACGTGAACTTAATTGCTGACTGCCCAAGGTTGGACGTACGCCACAATGATCTTTGTATTACAACTTTAAAGAAAATTGACGGGAAGGGCCCTCTCTCAAAGCACGTGACAATGACACGGGTGAGCGCGCATGGACGTACGATGAGAAACCCTATCCACAGAACACTATGTAAGTGTAGAACGGAGCGGTTGAAAAAAAGCTTTTTCCCTAGTGCAATAATTTCTTTTAATAATAATAATTAGAATTTATTATTTTTATATAATGTGTATATTCAATATGTTTTGTGATAATTTTATTGTAAATACACATTGTAATTCATTTTTAAATGCGTAAATAAACTATTACCTTACCTAACTACTACCTTATTACCTTCTATTGTTACACGAGCTGCACCACGATGGAATTAGAGGAATAATCAATAACTGGTTCTCGTAATATTTGTCAGGCAGAACACAATCAACGCCAATTGGTTCTTCTGTTTCTGGTAAAGAAAGAATAGCCTGCGGTTAGGGTTAGGGTTAGTCTGCTAAACAATCTCGAGATCATTGTTAATGAGGAATTGTTTAAATTGTATGAGTGGCTACATTCAAACAACGGCTAAATCTAACTTTGTTATTTTCCATCCTTACCATCAGGAACTAGGCCATGAGGAAGTCAACCTTAAAATATTTGATAGCAATTCTAAACAATTAGTATCTCTGGAACGTCAAACATATGTGAAGAACCTTGGAGTTCTAATTGATGGTTCTCTCTCTTCGAAGCACCACATTGATTATATTTCGACGAAAATAAGCAAAGGAATTGGCGTTATTGCTAGGCTTAGGAATCTGGTGCCGTTTACTACACTTTTAAATATTTACCGCTAGCTAATCGAACCCTATATTTCTTGTGGTCTCGTTGTTTGGGGTCAAGCTACAAATACTTACCTAAACAAAATTGTCATTTTAAAAAAGCAGGTTCTTCGCTTAATGCATTTTTCAGACTACAAATCTCACACTTTTTCTCTTTTTGTTAGTTCCCGAATCTTAGCAGTAAAATTGCTTTATTTTAAATTGGTTGCCTCTTTGGTACATGATGTTGCTAATCAGCTTTCTCCACCCAATATTTCCAATGTGTTTATTCGCTCCGAAAAGATTCACCCCTACCCCTCCCTCCCAGGAAGGGGGGGTGGGGGGCTCCCATATAAAAAGGGGAGGGAAGCTCGTCGGAAATTTTAAATCAAACCCCTAAAGGAGACCAATTTGGGCGTGCCTCAGGCTTTTTTGACTCCTAAAGGAGACCATATTAAAACACAGAGAAACAAAATACAATAACTGTTAATAACGACAAAGACATTATCATCTAATACTTTCACCTACGTGAAACACATACACACTTTTATATTTCTTCGCGCGCAACCCTAAAGGAGACCTTTACGGCTACATATCAAGTTGTTTTTTGCCCAGAACACCCTAAGTGAGACCAAATCCGAAATTTACACCCCTAAGCGAGACGAAGAGCATCCCTCCCCTTTCTATATGGG
>BLFP01004842.1:81680-86680 GCA_014634505.1 Montipora efflorescens | reverse complement strand
ATCGACTCACAGCCAATTAACATCTAGCTGTGGTGCTGTGCTCTGACATCAAACATGGACTGTATAGCAGCAGCCAGAGGTGCCTTTGTATGCTTTCAGCAAGTAAAGGGTGATTAGCACTGCCAATTATCATTATTATTATTATATTATTCTTATTCTTATTATTATTATTTGGAGCGACAGTGGTAAGTTGCTCATTGATGACTATTTCTTATAGTGAAGAAGACCAACTACGAGTAATTTAAGCGTAATCAACCAGTTTTGATTAAGCTTACTTTTTACTTGCTTCCTGTTATTTTCTCAGAACTTTTGGTTAAAGCTAGCAACTATGTTGGTACTCAGCTAGTTCTCAAACAGTGAATGAAGAATTGGAGAATGAGAACAGGGAACGGGGAATGGGGAACAGGGAATTTCTAAAAAAGGAATCTCTAAAATGGGGAATTACTAAAAGGGGGAATCTCTAAATTACTAAAATAGGGAGTCTAAGAGGGGGAATCTCTAAAATGGGGAATCTCTAAGAGGGGGAATTACTAAAATGAGGAATCTCTAAAAGGGTGAAATTCTAAAATGGAGAATCTCTAAAAGGGGGAATTTCTAAAATGGGGAATCTCTAAAAGGGGGAATTAATAAAATAGGGAATTAATAAAATAGGAAATCTCTAAAAGGGGGAATTACCAAAATGGGGAATCTCTAAAAGGGTGAATTTCTAAAATGGGGAATCTCTAAAAGGGGGAATTTCTAAAATGGGGAATCTCTAAAAGGGGGAATTAATAAAATAGGTAATCTCTAAATGGGGGGAATTACTAAGAGGGGGAATCTCTAAAATGGAGAATCTCTAAAATGGGGAATCTCTAAAAGGGGGAATTACTAAATGGGGAATATCTTAAAGTGGGAATTAATAAAATAGCTAATCTCTAAAAGGGGGAATTACTAAGAGGGGGAATCTCTAAAATGGAGAATCTATAAAATAGGGAATCTCTAAAAGGGGGAATTACTAAAATGGGGAATCTCTAAAAGGGGGAATCACTAAAAAGGGGAATCTCCGAGACCGCGAAAATTAAGAGAGGTCTGATCCATTGATTTTAATGACAAGCATCTATTTTAACAGTGCAATTTTTGACGGCTGGTGCAATGCAGACAGAAATGCCTGCTATTAAAATATCAACAAAGTACTGTTTCTATCTTAAAATGGAGAATCTCTAAAATGGGGAATCTCTAAAAGGAGGAATTACTAAAATGGGGAATCTATAAAAGGGGGAATTACTAAAATGGGGAATCTCTAAAAGGGGGAATTTCTAAAATGGGGAATCTCTAAAAGGGGGAATTAATTAAAATAGGGAATCTCTAAAAGGGGGAATTACTAAGAGGGGAATCTCTAAAATGGAGAATCTCTAAAGTGAGGACTCTAAAAGGGGGAATTACTAAAATGGGGAATCTCTAAAAGGGGGAATCACTAAAAAGGGGAATCTCCGAGACCGCGAAAATTAAGAGAGGTCTGATCCATTGATTTTAATGACAAGCATCTATTTTAACAGTGCAATTTTTGACGGCTGGTGCAATTCAAACAGAAATGCCTGCTATTAAAATATCAACAAAGTACTGTTTCTATCTTAAAATGGAGAATCTCTAAAATGGGGAATCTCTAAAAGGGGGAATTACTAAAATGGGGAATCTATAAAAGGGGGAATTACTAAAATGGGGAATCTCTAAAAGGGGGAATTTCTAAAATGGGGAATCTCTAAAAGGGGGAATTAATTAAAATAGGGAATCTCTAAAAGGGGGAATTACTAAGAGGGGAATCTCTAAAATGGAGAATCTCTAAAGTGAGGACTCTAAAAGGGGGAATTACTAAAATGGGGAATCTCTAAAAGGGGGAATCACTAAAAAGGGGAATCTCCGAGACCGCAAAAATTAAGAGAGGTCTGATCCATTGATTTTAATGACAAGCATCTATTTTAACAGTGCAATTTTTGACGGCTGGTGCAATTCAGACAGAAATGCCTGCTATTAAAATATCAACAAAGTACTGTTTCTATCTTAAAACTGCAGACGAAACATACAATATGAAAGTTGTAAAGCTGGAACAGAAGCTGGAAGACAAGTTAATGGCTTTAAAGTCAGAAAACCTAGCTCATTACATTTTGAAAAAATGTACAACGCGAGAGGAGTAGAGAAGCGAGTCCTTCTATGTAAGGCACTTTTGACAATTCACCATTACAGTCGAGCAAAAGAAGAAGCAAAAGAATAATCTTATTTTTGACATTTGGTTGCACTGTGGGATATCAGCCATGAGCAGAATTTAATAATGCACTGTAAACATGAAACAATGTTTTTGTGCTGTAAATCCTTTAAAATCGTGGAAAGGTTACGTTTTTTACAAACGTTGGCCGTGTAGCACTTATATTTTAAACAGAATTAACTGAAGAGAGTGTAGTGTAACGTAACGTAACCATGTGAATAATCTCCGCCGCTCTACCGACTGAGCTACAAGGTCAGACGAGAGCAGGGCGTGGGAACTGAAGATGTTAAAGTCACAGCAATTAAGTAGGGCTAACGCTCACATGGTTCATATGGGATAGAAATCTAGCACTTCACGTTACACTACACTCTCTCCAGTTAATTCTGTTTAAAATATAAGTGCTACACGGCCAACGTTTGTATAAAACGTAACCTTTCCTTGTACTTGTACATGTTAATTGCCGTGACTTTAACATCTTCAGTTCCCACGGCCTGCTCCCGTCTGACCTTGTAACTCAGTCGGTAGAGCGGCAGAGATCTAACCCGAAGGTCGTGGAGTTTTTCTCTGTCCTTGTGTGGGCCCAGTTCCATGAGTAGGGCTAACGCTCACATGGTTCATATGGGATAGAAATCTAGCACTTCATGTTACACTACACTCTCTTCGGTTAATTCTCTTTAAAATCATGGCCTCCTTGATAAATGTTGCCGTAAAATCCTGAGCTGTACTTAACAGCTTTTTTACAATAACATTTTCTGCGGGCTTTCCTTCAGCTTGAAAACACCAAAAACACGGCTCCAAAGGTCCCTTGAGCTATCACTTCGTGGCTGACTAGGTCTTCCCACCGAAACTTCGGCAAACTAGCAAATCCGTCAGGCTTTTTCGTTTTACTAGCGAAAGCAAAGAAAAACTGAAATTCAGCCATGTTCAATTAAAGTCAACTTGGCTGAGAAAAGACAAAACATTACCTGTCGTGAAAATATATTTTTTTATGGTTTTCCTGCCATCTCGAACATCTTTGGGAGAATTTAGTATTTCTTTAATTGATCTTTCATGCTATTTGTCATGCACTGCTCGGATTTCCCCTTTATGTGTTTGTGTGCGAGTGAATGGTGAGGTATGCATCAAATTGAGTACCACGGAATTAAAATTAAGGAAATGACTTGAAAAGCCAACAACATAACATGAGGATGTTTTGGATTCTACATATTGTCATTACTATTGGATTTACATGTAGTTGTACACTACTGTTGCATGAATGGCTTTGGTTTAATGCGTCTGAGAAAAGTACATAACATCATGTGTTTTCCCACCATTTCTATTTGCAGACAGGCAATTAAATTATTTGTTGCCCTTCCTCATAAGATGCCTGTGGATGGTGGCTGTAAAAATCGACTATGTTTAACACAGCAAAAAGGGGAGCGGTGTTCATTGCAAAGAATTATAGATTGCTTATTCGCAAAGGCTGACTAATACGAATCCCTTGAAATGTAAAGGGACGCTACATCCTTCAGTGACCTAAGAAATATGTTGTTTTGTTGACACCTAATTTCTTTCAAGTTGAAGCAAATTGCCACTGATGTTGGATTGCGAACACTTTGTCCTCTGCGGAGCCCCCTCTTCCATTATACGGCTAGCGGTGCAGAAAGAATGCCAAGCGAGCCGATTGCTAAGGTCTAAGGCATGTTTACAACCTTCACTGATGCGTTTATGGATACATCTATTAAATAAATATACTGTATGAGATAATTGCAATTGCAGTGAGAAGTTGCCAGCTGCTGATAGGTTTCCCAATGTTTTGATGCAGTGCTATCTGAAAGCCATTTCCTGCCCGGTGATTGATAACTGTCACGCTTTCTTTAATAGGAGTTAAAAAGATGTTAGAGATTCCCCTTTTTAGAGATTCACCCTTTTAGAGATTCCCCTCTTTAGAGATCCCCATTTTGGAGATTCCCCCCTTTTTAGAGATTCCCCTTTTTAGAGATTCCCCATTGTAGCAATTCTTCCTTTTAGAGATTTCCTATTTTAGTAATTCTCCCTTTTAGCGATTTCCTATTTTAGAGATTCCCCATTTTAGAGATTCCCCATTTTAGAGATTCCCTATTTTGGTTATTTCCCCTTTTAGAGATTGCCCATTTTAGTAATTCCCCCTTTGAGAGATTCCCTATTTTAGTAATTCCCCCTTTTAGAGATTCCCCACTTTAGAGATTCCCCCTTTTAGAGAGTCCCCATTTTAGAACTTCCCCCTTTTAGAGATTCCCCAAATTTAGAGATTTTCCCTTTTAGAGATTCCCTATGTTAGTAATTGCCCCTTTTAGAGATTCCCCATTTTCGAGATTCCCCATTTTAGTAATTCCCCCTTTTAGAGATTCCCTATTTTGGTTATTTTCCCCTTTTAGAGATTGCCCATTTTAGTAATTCCCCCTTTGAGAGATTCCCTATTTTAGTAAATCCCCCTTTAAGAGAGTCCCCCTTTTAGAGATTCCCCATTTTAGAGATCCCCATTTTAGTAATTTCCCCTTTTAGAGATTCCCCATTTTAGAACTTCCCCCTTTTAGAGATTCCTCCTTTTAAGGATTCCCCAATACTAGAGATTCCCCTTTTTTGAGATTCCCCCTTTTAGTAAATCCCCCTTTTAGAGATTACCCATTTTAGTAATTCCCCCTTTTAGAGATTCCCTATTTGAGAAATTACCCCATTCCCCATTCCCCATTCCCTGTTTTACAACTAGCCCTCGGTATTCCATTTACTGGGTATGTTTATT
>BLFP01004842.1:71680-76680 GCA_014634505.1 Montipora efflorescens | reverse complement strand
TGTGATTCCCGGTCTGCATCTGTTTTAAGACTTAGAACAATAGACATAAAAAGTTATATGGCAAAACAAACACGATTCCTTACATGTGAGACGATATTCTGTTTGTTCTTGGCTCGGTCACCTGCAGACTACTTTCTGACTTTTCTTGCCAACCTTGTTGCCTTTACCATGAACCTAATGCAATAGTAATACTTGCCAAAGCAACTGTAATTGGGGGGACATCAAATATGGAATTGCAGTTTCCATGGTTACCTCTTGACAAAGCATAATTCAACACTGATGAGTTCCAATGCTACCAAGCATTGTTCTTTAAGTGGAGAGGCTCTGCTTTAGCACAATCAATACATTTACCAACAAGTGGAGGAAACTCTTGCCTGGATTTTTGTTGTGAAATGAAAGAAGTGACTTTTTCACGCTTTGTAGCCGGTTTCAGATTTGTTTTACTTAGCTCTGCCTTATTTTCCTCAACTTCTGTAGCCATTCTTATCCTTTCACAATATTTCCAGGGGTGCCATTTATGTTGATGTTCTAAACCAAATGTACCCTGTGTATTGTTCATGTCATCTTTTTTGACGTCTGCAAAGGAAGAAAAGTAGGATGCAGAGATGCTAAGTTCACCTGCTAAGAATGCCAAGTATTTCATATCATTTGGGAGAGGCTCAAACTTACATATAAATGACAATGTGATTTCTTTACCATCAATTATGGTATTGTATGTCTTCCTTTCAATTTCAAACATTTGCTCCCTCATCATTTTTACATATCTTCGAACAGGTTTACAATCTTCAGAACAGTTTGCCCCAAATAGGAAAATGTTTTCCTCAGAGCTACACACACGCTTCCCACAATTCAGAAAACTGACAAGCCAGGCCAGTGCCTGGTCATCCTTCCCAAAGGGTGCCCCATTCCCTCCTGCAGCAACCTTGAAGACCCCTTCCTGTTTTCCAAACCAGTTTAGTTTGTCTTTTCTCCGTTTGTTAGCTGTGTGATCTAGCCATACTGATCAGTAACTGTAGAAGGTCCCTGCATTTCCCATCCACTTTATCTTCCTCCTCAAGCCTATTGCAAAGGGTCTCCCTTACATCAATTAACTCACCAATGTCAATCTCATTTATTCTTCTGAGTAAGTTCTTGTAAGTGAAAAGTTTGGGTACCGGGTTATTTTTCATGAAGTTGATATGCGTTCTTCCTGGACCACTTTCAGTGGAACACATATAGCGAGGACCGAACTGCATTATATTTTTGTTTTCTTGCAATATCTCCCCTATAAAGGGTGTTAACACTTCTAATAAAATTTTCCTGGCTACTTTCAAAACATTTAATTTTCTCTCTGTGTGACTATGTTTGGAAGAACCTTATCCGTAAACCTTGGGCACTTTTTTACTGCACTTCTTAACTCAGACAGTGAGGCATTTAAGGTCAAAGCTGCGCAAAGACCTTCATAAGCTGGTATCTTGTTCTCTGAAGTTGCTCCATTCAGGGGTTTAGCAGCAGTGATTGTTTCACTCCTTCTTCATCGTGCACTGCGACTAGAGCAACAAATATCCCCATTTTTATTCAAAGAAGTTGGGGAGAGTTGCCTGCTTTTAGCAACTTGCTGACTAATGAACATGACATTGATTTCCTAGGAGAAAGAGAGATAAAGTGATGTGGAGAGTGTTTCACCAAAAGTATCATTGGCTTCATATTGAAATTTCACTGTAAGGAAGACTGCACTTCTAAAGAGATAAGTTTAGAGTAATCAAACCTACCTTTTTTGGACTTGAGCAGCTTCATTTTTCTTGTCTGCAGTAACTTTAGGTTGCAATAAAAATTTGTACTCTCAGTAAATAGGAAAGCTGACGAACTAGAAAATGTTTATAGAACTTGTAATTAAGTTTTGCATTGTATCTTAACAATTATAATTATTTATATTGTGGATAGATGCCCCCACTTAGTTTACTAGCTTATGTAAACAAGATACACATGACACTAATAAAAGTTATACATTCGTAGCTGACGTGTTCGTCTCTTGATAAAGCGGTTTTCAAATGAGTGTCGTAAAACCAAAACCAAATGAATTACTTTGGCCAATCAAAAAGGACGGAGACAAATTATCCAGTAAACCAATCAAAACTGGAAGTAATTACACGTAGCCGACTCAAAGCACGGGAAAATGTGCACGCGTGAGCCACGATTGGTTTTGGTTTCACTTCTGATTGGTTGAAAAAATGGCACGAGAACTTTGAACCAATCACTGAGTGAAGTAATCATAAACCAAAGGAATTCGCTGATTTCTTTCGACACTCAATTGAAAACCGCTCTATCTCGCTGGCTCTCCGTTTATTTCTTTAAAACTTGCCTGTAAACCACTTTCTTCTCTACAACATTCAAAGACTGAGAAGGAAACGAAAAACTGCTCCAAATGCAACAAATTTGGTACCAAATGAAGGCTTTTGAAATGCACCGCTCGAATTCTTCAAAATTACCGCGCTTGAATTTATCCATAAGTCGGTGGGAGCATTAATTTACAGTAATCTGAGCTCATTCCCAGATCTCCAACACGGCCATCATGGCGGCCCAAAAAAATGTGGACAGTTCTGTGGCCGGGATCTCTTTGAAAATCCCCAGCGTGTGTTGGCCTTCCTTTAAGTTGTGATCCAGAAGTCTTGCAAGAGTTATAAATCTTCATAGTTTTATGCTCATTAAGGAAACGTGCACAATCAGTAGTGACATTGCAATAATTGTAGATATTCTGCCAGTTGTAGACCTTCAAATGTAATGGAATTTGAGAATGTAATATTGCTTCACCATAATTTTCCTATCTAGTACATGTACGTTATAAATGGAACAGAAAAGTTTAAAACAATGTTTTCAAGAGTGGCAGGAATTGAATTTAGCGGTACTCGTGTTTGGCATGTAATTTATTAAGGGAAGAAAATAAGTGTATATTGCATCAAGAAATTTACCTGTCAATTTTTTTAATGACAAAAAGGTATAAGTTAAAATCTTCCGATAAACAACAAAAAAATTAGTTTCTGTTTTACTTTTAGGCAAAAATGAATTTCACTTTGTATAAAGGTATTGACATCAGTGTCTGGCAGTCTAGAATAGACTTGAATAATAGTCATTGTCATTAGCTATAGTTAACGAGCTTCGAATTCTTAACAAACAGCCATGTGAGAGAAAATTAATGTGTAGTTGAAGTGGGGGTTATAGACGAAAGGTAGACTGAAGTGATCCTTGCATGTCTTTTTAATAATCAAATTGCATTGCTTGATCTAATTGAGTGTCTAAAGACACGAGAAGTAATTGACAAGAGAAGTAATTGAATGTTCAATCACAAAGTTTGAGGTGAAGTCCTCAATGACTAGTTTGTTATTCCAACCCAAAGTCCTTGTATCTGTCTGGTAGACTTCTCTGCCTCTGAGGTCTTTCACCTCTTGATAAAGCTGGAATGACCAGTTTTGGTGGCATGCTAGCCACTGTTGTCCAGCTTGCTATAATACTCCTGTGGATAGTGACTGCTTTATTCCTATTCTACTACATTGTATTCTACACACTTGCATGACGTGCTAATGGTGCACTCCTGGTCAGAGGTTCACTTAATGGCGTCTCTGGTATTGCTAGGGTGGGTTCACGTACACATGTAGCTTGCCTTGGTGTTGTGGCCAGTTGGAGTTCTTAATCATGACAGTTATGTTTCTGTTAAGTTTGAATTGTTTCTTTCAGATTATTTAAAGTGGGGTGCCAGTGAACTACAGTGACAAAATTAGTTGAGACATTGTGTTTAAACAGTTCTTTTTAAGTGTAAAATAGCACTATAATTTGAATCATGCTCTAAATTATTGAGAAGACCTGCCCTACCCCATTCAATGTTGCCTACATGTATTGGTACCCAAATATCCCGTGAATCACGCTACAACATTGTTTGGGGGGCAAGGTGGCGAATTGGACTACCTAAGAAGGCTAAAAGATATAAGAAATGCGGCATAGGGGGTAGGAATGGTCAATGTGTCAACAATTTTGACGAGGATTGTCTGAGTTGGTTGTCACTCTATTGCATGTACCATATGGTGGTCACTTTGTTTATTGGTATGGGAAGGCATATATCTTGTGCGTTAAATATGGTGTTTCGAAAAAAAAAAAAGGTTTAATTCTCTGATCTGCTCTGATTTTAGCGGGGTTTCGGTATGACGTAATTTGACGCCATTTTAGTGCTTTCTGTGAGTCAAGTCGAAAATACACGTAATTTGCTAGATCAAAGGTGTGATTTCCATCCTTTCGCTTTTTACAGTAGGCTAGAAATATCCTGGAGCCGACTTCGGAATAATTTTCCTTAAACAAGTATATTACGGTCGACTATGACCTTATGACATTTATATGAAACGGTCTACACGGTCTACTATAACTTTTCACCGAGAAAATAATATCATATGATATCGTATCTCTTGCTGTTGCGATGGTATACCGTTGGAAAATGGAATACATGATAATTTTATTTGTACAGGATTTCTAACTGTGTGGACTTTATTGTGAATCATCTACTAATGTATTGGATTGAGTAGAAAAGAAAGTACCAGTTGAATTGTGCTGTTTCCTGGAAGATACGATTTTCAACTGTAATGCCACCATCCCCGTTGACGTCACCTAGGAACACAATAAAATGGTATTGTGTTAAATAATACGGGCCATGTGTAACTTTTGGAGCATCAGATCTGCAGTTAGCAGATGGTAAGTCCCAACACTTGAAAATCGATGCCACCGTATGTCAATAATTAATATCCTTTTGTGTTTGATACGATCTGCTTTGCAATTCGCGTGCAAACTTCTGAAATGTTTCAGAGCTTGTACGATGTCTATCAATTGTTTCTTTAGTTCCTGCTTTTTTAAGTTGCTAGCAAGACAAAAAAAGACAAAGACAAGGGGGAGAGGGGAGGGGAAGTGGGAAAGGTTTGAATTCTAGATACGGCAGGTATTGGAAGCTAGAAAAGTATGTTTTTTGAATAAAAGTGTGTCCA
>BLFP01004842.1:55840-58937 GCA_014634505.1 Montipora efflorescens | reverse complement strand
GCGCCACGGTAAATGTGCACGTGTCAGGCACAAGAAGTGAAACGTCCTTGAACGTACCCTACCGATTTGTGAGACCCTCGGGCCTAGCAGTTGTTGTGGGTCTAGTGAAGAGGGCGAAAATGCAGAGGAGGATACTGGTGAGGATACTTATATTGACGAATTTCGTAATGACGATGATGATGACAGTGACTCGGAAAGTGACGTAGAGAAACGACAGACTGCACCATTCAGAATGCTTTCATGTGCCTGGTGATAGCAAGCCTTTTTCAGGGGACACTTGGGTAAGCAATCCCATGCAGATACAAATCATACCTCGTATTTTCAGTGCTTCATACAACATATCGATGCTCTAAAATTATATTTTCCCTATCATGACTCCAGTTAGGATTTTAGTTGCAAGGACTGCGATTTCTTCCAAACACGAAAACTTGCCACTGGGACTGGATTTTGTCCAAATTTGGTCTGGGAATTGGGATTGCCATTCCCTCTTTCATGACCCTTTTAGTTCTTTGATATTTCAGCCATGAATTTGATGGTAGGGTAGAATTTATTAGCTTGTTTAATAAAATGGTCCACCTCTGCTTTATCGCTGTTCCAAAAAGGGAGAAATTTTCATCAATGTTTTCAATATTTTCATCAATCTTTTCCATAGCTTTTGGCTTGGTACAACTGACAAACTGACGTGACGTTTTCCCGGATTTTCTTTAGCGTTTTTTTCTTCTTCAGTAACTGTCCGAATTCTTTCCTTACGCGGAGGAAACTGCTTCCAAAGCTTCCCTTTTCCTAATAAATTGCAACGCAGTTTATTATGTCAGAGGTTTCAGATGAGGTTAGCGGAGTGAGACGATGTCGCCATCGCGCTCATGTCAACGAACGCAACGTGGTTGAAAGAGATCGACTTACTGTTAACCCGCGTCACGTGTTACTCCAAGGGGGCAAACAGAAAATTGCGTGACCAGCATAGGTCCGACCATTTCACTTTTTTGCGTGGTTTCTAGGGGTCTTTAAGGTTATCTTGGCCAAACATTGTCATACCTACAAGCAAATTAAAGCTTTTCAACTCATTGTGAGGTTACTTACTATTCCGCATTTAACTACTCCTTTCATTCTGTTTGGAAGTAGTATGCTTGTTCATTTATTATCAATAAGTCTATTTGCTATTTGATACTTAGTCATATCTTATTTTTAGTTCTTTATTTCTCCTTTAAAGGGCCAGTCTCACGCGGGTAAGTCTATTTCCTGGGCATGCTCGTGGGCGTTCTGATTCGTAGGACGAGTGGATTGGGTTTCCGTGGGTGGGGCACCTCTCCAGGGCGCAGTTTTCCTGGCGCCTGGCATTCACCAGCTTTTTCGTTGTTTGGGGGTGTCTTTGTAGTTCGAGGGTTTATTAAGGTAAGGGAAGAAGTGTACCAAGTAATAAAAAATACCTTTTTCTCGCAAAGAAGTTGCGTTTTGCTTCTTACAGTTGGTCTAGTGGTCTTTTGCGGAGACCGGAGTGCGATGTGCCCATCCCTTATTAATAACAAAGGATTCAAACAGGATATGTTACTATTTCATCTGAGGCACCGTTAAGCGAACCGGGATATTGGGCGTGCTGCCTGTGAGTGAATCAAACCAATTCAAATGCAAAATCATAACCTGTAATTTATTTACAAACCCAAAAAATCCAAACCATTCACAAAAATTCTTGGTTTCAGCGCATCGTCTGTTTTACCAGAAATATTGGAGAACTTAAGCAACGACGACGGCGACGGCAACGAGAACGTCATTTCAAAATATAAATTCGCGTTACTGTGATCACTTCGGGAGTATTACAGCCTATTTAATATGACAAGGCCTTGGTAGATCCTCAAGAAAGACACTGGTCAAGTGCTGAAGTCCTCTATAAAATCCTCAAATTTGGCTATTTCACCAGGGCCCGGTTGTTCAAAAGTCGATTAACGCTAATACCAGATTAAAAATTAACCAAGGACATTATTTCTGTATTCCCAAACGCTGTTCAACGCTGATATCTGACAAAACTTGACATTAGAGGATAAGCAAAAGAAACTTTCAGCAAAAAGTTGAAAACATGAAACAAAAGTTTACGCTAATCCTGGATTAAGTTAATCGGCTTTCGAACAACTGGACCCTGAGGTGGCCCAAACTCTACGATTCGCGCGTGACGGAATTTGAACATCAACTTAACGCGACGGTTAATTTGCATCATAGCGGAATTACAAAGGGGTTTGTATGGGGAAAAATGTTTGGTATTGGAAGTCAAAGATGGGAGTGATTTCTCAATAAATTATTTTGAATTTTTAACTACTTTGTAGTTCCTCTTGTGTCTTTCGACTTGAAGCGATTTCGTTCAGTTTCTGTTTCAGCTGTTTCTCTCTCTAGGCCCAGGGGCCAAAACCCGAGGAGGCAACCTAGAAGTCCCCGCGCAAAAAGGGTAAATGAATAATTTGATAGATATATATTGTAGGGGCAATCAATCTCTTCTTCTCAATTTTTCGGGAGAAAGCTTGTAGCGATACGACAAATGAGAAAGTAGACGGTAAGAAACCATAAAAGTGCAATTGTTGATGGGATCAATTGACTGTTAGCCACCGGGTGAGTAAGTAATTTGACTCATCACTGACTCATAGGCCGGGTCGCTAAGCCAAATTGAAACAGTTGTAGCACGAGGGATTTAATAGAGTCAAGCCTACTTCGATGCATCTCGACGGAAACGATTGTGGTTATTATTCAGGAATAATTCCCTCGCCAGGATAATGATCCCCTGAAACCTTCAATGGATGTGTTTTGTTATTATCTGCCGTGGTCCACGTGAAATTTGGATGCAACTGGAGCCTTTGAAACGAATTTATGGCTGTTTTCCGTCAACGAATTCGGCCGCTAGTCTCCTATCTTGATAAGATATAATATAGAGGGAGAAACAGCTGAAACAGAAACTCCAAGAAATCGCTTCAAATCGACCTAGAAACCACAAGACACAAAAGATACTACAAAGGAGTTCAGGCGAGAAAAATAAATTGAAAAATCACTCCTAATGTTGCCTTCCAATTCCATACATCTTCCCGCATACAAACCTTTGTAATTTCGCTATTACGCA
>BLFP01004842.1:43340-50840 GCA_014634505.1 Montipora efflorescens | reverse complement strand
GCCATTCCAATACTGCAACCAAAAGCCTTGTTTTGCGTCGGTTTTTGTGGTGGGCTGTCCTACGGAAAAGTCAAACTAGGAGATGTGGTGATATCAGCAAAGCTAACGACTTACGCTCACAAAAAAGTGATGAATGATGGAGAACAACATCGAGGCATTATAACTCCTGTTAGCCCGGATTTTGCTAACCTCATCAAACACGCATCCGACAGCTGGAAAGCACCGTTAGCAAACCCGGAAGTAGATAGCAAGGTAAAAGTTCAATGCGATGCAGTGATTTTGAGCGGACCTGAGCTTGTTAACTCTGAGTGGCGACGCGAGGAACTCCTGGAAAGGTACCCTGAAGCGATTGCAATCGAAATGGAAGGTGAAGGTACGGATCTTTTCTTATATTTTCAAAAAATTGTCGTGTCTCTGAACCCTATTTACGGATTTTTTATCTTTGCCAAAACTTGCATTTTATCCTGTTAATCAAGATTTGATTAAAAAAAGGTTTTTAATTGAGTCTTTTGTGAAAAGTAAGAGGATAATTAAATCTAAAATTAAGGAAGTTCTTAGTAGGTCATACTGTTACTATGGCAACCTTGTGTCATGAAAATTTTAGCAGCAAGCTCATCAATGATTGGGTTTTTTTTTTAATACCAAGATTTTAGTATCAACTGACAAATAGTGGATATAATGATCCATCAAAGTCTAAGTCTTTGAAAGTTCTAGAAACTATTGCCAGCCAACTTACGATTAAAAAGACAGTTGGAAGGTAAATGAAGGTGATATTAAAGGATTGCGGAAAAAGCATAATTTAAGAGTTTTTTTTATTTTTCGTGGCGGTCATTCAGGTGTATTTGCTGCTGCTAATGATCTGAAGGTGGAGTGGGTTGTCATTAAAGGGATATCAGATTACGCAGATGGAAGTAAATCAAAAACCCAAGCATGGCGACCATTTGCAAGTGTCATGGCGGCTTCTGTTGTTGCCAACATTTTGAACGTTCGTGGTCTTTTAAAAGACTGGCAGCACTACAAAGGAGTGAATCATAAGCAGGAAGGTAAACTTCACAGTTGCAGTGTACCTTGTTTCTTTTCCTTTAATTTTGTCAATAAAAATGACAAAATTTGTTACTTTTCAACAACTATTTAAATAGGTCACAGATCTTAAAGGAGACTTCTAAAAATAGAGCTCCCATTTAATAAAACTGTTCAGTTTCATGATTCAATTGGCCCCACTCAGCTTTTTTTGCGCCTTTATTTGCTGTCACATTTTGGGAAGTGCAAATGTGAAAACTGAGTGGGTAAATGGGATCAGGGAAAGGTTGCTTGGGGCATTGTATTTTTTTGTGAAATGTTAAGGGAACCTTACAAATGAACATTTGGCATGTCAATCAGCAGTATTGCAGCCTGGTTCTCCTCTGCTCCTGCAAACTGTAAGCAGTCAGTTGTTATTTATCAAATCCTCCATGCTACTAGAAAAGTTGTACAGGGCTGTCATAAAGTCACCTGTAGCCAAGTGTTCTCCACACCTGTAGCAAACTTGTTACGTTGTGGGTGAATTCTATTAACATCAGGCAATTTCACCCGTTGCCTTAAGGAAAAATCCAGTGTACTCAGCTGTAACAGGTGTGATGGGTTACGGTCATTAATGGCAGCGTTGTTGTAGTTACTTTTTACAAATTACTGTCTACAGATTGCTATGATTGTCATCAGTCAGCTTCAATGTAACCAAGTGTTATCTTGCAGGCTTCAGTAAACCAGGAGTAATGCTTAGTGTATCTGCCTTTGTGGTGTTCCTTCTGGCAATTTCACTTCCTGTCTACATTAACCTTTCAATAAACCCTAAAGAGGACAAACCTACAAATGAATTTCACAACAATGACGCTAAAGGTTCGTTGATTTTAGTTGCTCATTTTTATTGTACCTTGTGTTGCTGGTTATTTTCACCATTGAAAAACTGATTATATTGTGCATCTAATATGTTAGTTATTTACTCTGTAAAGTTGTTTTCTGCCTCATTACTGAGGTCCCTCTCTAACTGTATCTTTGTGTCTTTTTTGTTTTTGACCTTAGCGTTTGTTTTCACAGTAAACCCAAGGGCTGATCCAGCAATTCCTGAAAGGGGAGGATTGTACACTGCAGGGCTCGAAATAATTTCCGGAGAGCCTCCGGACATGATGACCGGCCAAATTCATTTTAGCTCGGTCATGTTCCGTTTCTGGCCGGTCAAATTATATAAAATAAATAACTCTTAAAACAGGAGCCCATGAACCAAAACTGGCTTTATATATTTCCAAAAATGGTGTTGCTTAGAGTTTACAGCACTTTAAAGCACTCATTGTCAACAACAAAAGTAAATTACAGAAGCAAAATGAAATAAGCTTATGTGTATTAATAGGTACACCGTCTGTATGACTAACCCGCAACACATTAAATGTCGTTATCGTACACATTAAATTTGTAAATAAGTAAATACACAGTACATGCCTCCAAATATAATGATTTCTGGTGTACGTATCACGGTGTGAGATCTTGATCCTAAAACTCCGCCAGTAATCCATGATACTCCTCATTACAAGAGAAGAAAAATTTGTATTCATCGAGAAAAGCTTAGTAACCAGGCATTTTAACTCGGGTGTGCCGGAACCGGAAGACACATCAAGTGTTCAAGAAATATGGTAAAATTGGAAGGTCTGGAAAGGGAACCGATTGGGGAAAAAAGTAAATGAACCATAACCAGCATGGAAATTTTAATTTATTTCATTTTCAAAGGGATCAAATGTGACCGGTCAACATGGCCGGCAAGACGAAAGGTTGACCGGTCAACTCCCAAATCAGTTCGGACATTGTCCGTTGACCGGCCGCTATTTCGAGCCCTGCACTGCAGAAAGAATATTCTCACTTAGGGTCCTGGGGGCCATACCTCCCTGGAAAATATTTCCGATTTTACCCTCTAAAACACCACTTAGCATTCCTGACACTTGAAAATTGTTTGCGAAGGCATGATATAAAATCTGGAATTTACCTTATTTTTAGACCAATAAACTAAAAATAATAATGCAGTTGCAAAATATGAGGGTTATTGTTTGCTAATTTGACAAATTCAAGTGGTGGAAATGACACAACTACATAATTATATAACACTTTTATTCTGTTATTTGTATGTTAGAGTAGAAGAAATAACCAAAATGCACTGTCCAGAAGGGGATTGCAACCCTCCCAACCCCTCCCCCCTGGAACTACCTCTGAGACAAAATGTTCTTTTGGGGCACCATCTTTTCACTGAGGTTTTTGTTTTCTTAACAGGACCCAGGACACCAAATGAAGACCCAGTCGCTACATTGCTGCAGTCCATCACTGGGGGAGCACCAGGCCAGGTTTGTAGAATGTGATAATACAGCCTTGTTGCATCAACCTGATGAACCACAATATATTATAGACCATTCTGGGATGAAAATTTGAACTTCACATGAGATGTAGTAATTAAACTGCAATTTGAGTCAATCTAAGCGGTGGGTATTATTTAAGCTCAGCCATTGGGTCAAACATCCAAGCAGACAGATAGAATGTGTTGATCAATCTAAATTCAGTCGACCAGACAAACTGAGTCAAACATTGAACTCATCGTGAACTTAATTTGCTTATTTTAGTTCATTTCATGTGTTTAAGTTTGACATTTGATCCGGGCCTTGGTCCTATTTTCTGTGCCCCAACCTCATTCCCCAAGTCTCATGTTACCACATCCCAGGAGCAATAGGGAGCGGTAAGATGAGAGACCCTGGGAACAAGGTTGCCTATGCCCTAGTATGGCAATAGAATGATAGGTTAAATATAATTATTCCAAGGGCCACTGCAAATATCCCTTTCCCTGCTGGCAGCTCATCTCTGTTTAGCATTTTAGGAGTACGTACAAATTGTACATAGTGGGGAGTTGCAGTCCTTGCTTAACAGTTAGTGTACTGCGAGTCCGGCTCAAGTGGATCAGGTTCCAGTTATAGCCAGGGTCATTGTGTTTTTTATTATTGAACAAGACACTTCATTAGTCTCACGGTGCCTCTCTCCACCCAGGGGTATACGTGGACACCCATGATTCAATGCTGGGGTGTAAAACCCTGTGGTAGACTAGCATCCCAATCAGGAGAAGGAATGGGAGATGTGTAATGTGCTTAAACATTCACACTCTGCCAGCAGATTTGTTATTTAATATCTTGCTTTCTGCTTTATAATGCAAAAATAAGTTTTCTGTGTGTTGTTTGCATGTACAGGTAAACTTCAGAGGTCGCACTATAGGCTACCGAGCCTTGGGCAGAATTCACTCTTTAGATGAACCATGGGTGTATGATGCAACAGCTTGGGATATTGAAAGTGGAATCCAAGCCAAAGTAAAACACTATAAAGAGAGCGAGGAAGCTATTCAAGATGCAGTTAAGGAGGTCATTACAAAACTGACAGCACAAGGAATACTTCAAGACTGATGTCACAACTCATTATTAATGTTGCTCAATATATGGCACGCCTCTTAGTCAAAGATACAATACACCAGACAAACTTGTTCACAACATAATTTTTATTTTCCATACAAACTTGATCCCTGACGTGTCTTAATCCTGTAGATGTTCCTTCGTACATTATTTTACCTAGTAAACCTAGCAATCAGTTTTTTAGTCTGCCTCCTTTTCTTTTGGTTAACTCCTCTCCATTTCCTCAAAATATTTTTTATTTTAAAATAAGAATAGCATTTCGTTTTACTCTTGTTAATCGAATGATGTCAAATGATTGTAATTAAATTTTATGCATATTTTAGGACTAAAGAGCTTGTTACTGATAGTGTAAATTTTAATTTACATTATAAAGGGTCTTATATTGGTATATCCGTGGAATGTAACTCGGGAAATATTTCTAACTTCCTGTGGTGTAGGAAGTTGAAATTTCTCTGAGGTGTTTAAGAGACTAGTACTAACTAAAGATATATACGGTATTGTGAATGTGAAGAATAACACTGAAGAGATACTATGCTATGAAACAATAGACCCACCACGCTTATTTGCAACAAGGAAGGTGTTCGCGTTACATTTGGAGTATCAGTACAACAGTAAGACATATAACAACTTCTGTGAAAACATTATTCACTGCGGGGTATATATATAAATGAAAATTTTGCAGTTATATTTATCTAGAGATAGTTAATAAAAGTTCGCGAAAAACTTTATTAGTATACTTTTATTACATACCGAATATTTCGCTAAGAGTTTCCCCCACAAATATTGGAGCCACAAATTTCGCAGTTATCAAAATGACATTAACGGCGAAAGATTTCCCACTGAATGTATATTGGAATCACAAATTTTGCAGTTATTGAAATGTCAGTAACGGCGAAACGTTTCCCCCTAAATATATATTAGAACCTACCTCACATTTCGTAGTAAATGAAATGTCACTAACGGCGAAAGGTTCCCTCTAAAGATGTATTGGAACCACAAAATTCGCAGTTATTGAGATGTCATTAACGGCGAAACGTTTCCCTCTCTCTATATTATTACGGGACAAATTTTGTAGACACAGCTGCAGCGTTTTAACTTTTTTATGCTGGCATGGAACTTCAGCATTCTGCCGTTTCCGGCAGCTAAGTCTCTCTCGCGGCCTTAAACTACCAAAACTGGCGTTTATATACGCTCTTGCGGAGCTATGATTGATTGACTGGCAATAAACTAGCTAAACTAACATCCAGGAATTGTCCCACTCCTTCAAGTTCTTGAATTTGACGAGTCCAGGAAAGAATATGAAGACATGCAAGAGACGGTCGATCAGGAATCTTAGCGAAAGTGAACGAAAAAATGGGGTAATACCAGATGGAAGGACGACGAGAGTACCTTATTTCGCCTTCGAGAAATTTTGCATTCTTTCTCGCTCCCTATTAAGCAGACCTACTGAGAAACACCAAAAATTTTGTTCCTTGTATCAATCCGCTGTGGGAGGTGTATTGCAGGCGCAAAGTCGCCTGTAACTCTATGCCTGCACTTACATTACTCAGCGGATCCACCCCACCCGAAAAAAAACCCTTTGAGCCTCTGCGGAGGAGAGAGACCCTGGGTGCCAGAGGTTTTTCATGCGCGGTTTCCGGTATCGGTCATGTCTGTTTGGAGACCCGCGGCTTCACCGCTCGTGCCGGCCCGGCGGCCTTCGGCCGAAGCGAAGCGAAGCGAAGTATTTCCGTCCGCTGCGCGCGAGAAAAATACCTCTGGTACCCAGGGTAGCATTCGGTGTGAAGTAAAAAGAGAATTGTTAGAGTGAAACAATACATTTCTGGGCCAAACGCAGACGACCACCTGGCCTGGGTCAAACGGGTGATACTTCATGCTTCAAATAGTCACGTTATCTTGGAATACCGGTTCTATATTCAATTTGTACACATTAACGTAACCATCTATCATCCTTCATTTTCTTAGAAATATACCCTAAACTTGAAACGGTCATTCTCTTTGATGGAGCTCTTTTACAGTGGGCTCTGCTGTATGGCGCAGGGAGGATTTCAACGGTACCTTAGAAAGGGTGGACGGGTGGCGGGAGCCCGGGAAAATAAGAGGCAGGAGGCGGGAGAGGGAAGGGCGGGGGAAAAACTTTTCGGAAACCTCCTTGGACTAAAAAGGGTACCTGCGGTAAAAGTGGAAACCCTTCTACGGTACGTGTTTACGTCATATAGGTCATGAAATGTCACTTAAGGTGGAATGGTACCCTATATATGGACCAAAAACTTTGTTTAATTTTGGTGAAAAAGACCAATTGCGTGCTATTGCACTCATAAACAGAAAATGAATTTTGAAGGTTTTACTCAAAATAGTTGCTATGGCAACCAGCCACAACCTTTTGAAGCATTGATGCCAACACTTCCCGCTCTTTTACAAAACAAGATTTGACTGTCAAACAAGCATATCGTGCCAGCTTCTGTTTTGTTCTGTGATATGAACCTAAGTTTTGGCAGTTAACTCTTGTTTCCAGTGCTTTTTACAGGCCTTTTTTGAAAATAACCTCGTTTCATACCTCACCCATTGGACAAATCATCCCCTGTGACATGACAGAATTTAAAATATTACAATTTTTTTTGTTTATATCACCACAACTCTATTAGTCTTTAACTGGCCCAAGTTTCAAGAATTCTACTTAAATGCCTTGCAAAGTAGAAATGTTGGCGTGAAGTCAGTCGGTCAAAAATAGACATTTGAGGAAAATGTTAAGTTTCTTACAACAAGGATTAAGCATTTAACAAGCCACAAATAACCGAAGGCGCTTCAGATTGGATCTCAGGGTAGGGGTGCAATGGTTGTTCTATTTTGTAAAAAGTTGCTATGGCCGTTGCTACGTAAAAACACTTATACCACTGTATACTTTCCTTAAATTTAACACATCTAGAGGAAATTTGGCAAGATAATTTCAAAATGTTCTTGACAAGTGTTTAAGGGTCTTTATTCTTGTATTTTCAAGAAACTGAATTTTTCATGAAAATCACCATATTTTAGG
>BLFP01004842.1:2500-22500 GCA_014634505.1 Montipora efflorescens | reverse complement strand
AGCCAATCAGCTTTCGAGTTGGTCACTGTCTTGTGGATATAAATTGGCATTGGCCGCGTGTTAAATATAATTGAAATCAATAGCTACACTAAAGACGACTAGGATATTATATCGTAAGAGAAGACATACACAAATACTACATATTACGCAGCATATCTTAAAAGCTAGCAGTTAATCTATGGTCAATTGTGAATACTCAATAAGGATCTTTTATACTTCTTTTTGAAGAGCATGTATGGAAAACGTTTAAATTCGATCCAGTGCGACACATTCCCAGATTTTTATTGCAAAGGTGACATTTGTCCCTTTGTTTACCGTTTAATTAGAGTACCGATTAATTTCCATGTAACTTTCAATTTATTGCTGTGCAGGTTGAACTGCTTGCAATAATAAACCTTTTTACTAACAGTCTTTAGATGGTCAAGTTTGTTATTCTTCTGCGGCTCGAAGTAGACATTCAGCTTCTCTAAAGCTGTCTTGTAGTCATCCCCTGTGTCGGAAAGGGTTTCGAAAATCTCCTGGACGTCTGGTCCGGCAAGGTGAAGAAGCAGTGCACGCTGTTGCTTCTTGTCCGCAATGGCCGTGACGCGACTAAGTAGTATTCGAAACCGTGCACCCATTTCTTCCATCGACTACTCAATGTAAATTTTTCGCCGACCGAAAATGGTGCGACTGCAGGCAAGTTGAGCGCCATTGGAAGATCTTGGTATCCTCGTCGCCAGATGTAATGTTTGGAAAGGTAAAAGGAAGAGCGAACCAATATAATATATTTAGGCCTAGTAGTAGTAGTAGTAGTAGTAGTAGTAGTAGTAGTAGTAGTAGTAGTAGTAGTAGAAGTAGTAGCAGCAGCAGCAACAGCAGCAGCAGCAGCAGCAGCAGCAGCAACAGCAGCAGCAGCAGCAGTAGCAGTGAGGAGGGTTTTCGGGATCCGGAATTTGGCCTATTTAAAGCCCGGGATTCGGGATTGCATTTATGGAGGGGACGCGGGATTTAACGTTATTACGAAGCAGGATCCGGGAAATGGTCACTTTGAAGCTCCAAGATCCGGGATTTCTGACGATGAGAAATTTAAAATAAACTCAACTTTCGCTTTCGTCAACGACGGAAACGATTGGAAATTTAAGCTAAGCAATCTCCACCACGCTGACACGTGCCTTTTGTGATCCCTATGGCGTGCTCTTTGTCTTGAACTTTGGCCGTAATAAGATCCAGTTACACAAAGGCCCCATGACCTTGTAACCACGTCACGTTTGTTTTTCACAAAAAGTGTCTCGTTTATGTTTTAGCGCGTAGGCCAAATGTCGGACAGCACTAACATCGCTGTTTGCGACGTAAATGATATTATTAGTTGTGTGGCTCATTTTTATGAGAAGGGAAATAGCGGAAATAAGAAAGAAGTACAAATGAAAGAAGAAAAGACAAAGGAAGTACAAACAGAGAGGAGATAATGCAGCTCATTGAACAAGCAAATAAACGACATTTCTGGATACAGACTGGCATTTACAAAGGCGAAAGGTTCAAGAGCAATTCAGTCCTTGATGTGCGCACGCACTTCAAACCTACTGAAACATTTCAACACGGGCACTTCTCCTTGTGCCACCCACCAGGAGTCAAAAAAGGCTTCCTCAAATGCGAAGCTCTGAGACTTCTCAAAACAAACTCTTCTAAAACATATATTGGAAGAGCTCATCCAAAATTTTAAATCCCGCCTACGTGAAAGAGGTTATTCCAAAAATCTTGTTCAAAGCACCCTATCAGAAGCGCAATTTCAAAACAGGAAACTGGCACTCCTTCAAAAACCACATGCCACCCAGAAACGACGAACTTAAAACAAATCCTTATCAAAGACTGGCATTTAATAGAGCGACAACCATTGCTCTAAGAAATCTAAAAAGCCCTAAATGTATAGATTTAGCTAAGCGTAAAAGTGGAGCTCTCGGGTTATTTATCTCATTTGCGTTCGGTTGAAAACATGGGTCCTCAAAGACCTATGAAACTAAATAACTTTTCTGGACTTAATTATTTATAGCAATGTGGCTTAGAATAAGACGGCCAAGAAGTAGTTCGTGGCATTTAAAGATCATGCATGGCTAATACGCAAATATATATCTTCATCACCTAACCTCAATGGACCTCTTTAGCTTGTACGTTTTGTTTTCCCATTTCAGACCAGGTGATGTTACTCTAGGGAACAGTTTCTTTCAAATGTCGTCTTATGCGCGTGCATATGTATGCATAACTTATGAAAAAACAAAAGGAAAATTCTCTTGGGAACATCACGTGGTCTGAAATGGGAAAACAAAACGTACAAGCTAAAGAGGTCCATTCCTCGATGTTCCAGCTGCTGTTCTAAAATTGCTTGAAATGTTTTCCCAGATATTTTTTTGCAATGCTTTAGCAGACGTTTTTCCGTGAGGAAATCATTTCGAACAGTCCATAAAAATCAATTATGCTTGTACATACGAACCACATAAAGCCCTTCACTAAGGTCGCCATTTTTACGTGATACTGGTCGGATTGGCATGCATGGAGGGGTGGACGTACGTACGGACGGTCGCTAATGACGTCATAGCTAAAACCAAACTTTCCCGCATCGATGGGTTACCATATTTTCTTAATCATGGTGCTCCGCGCTTACAAAAAGAGGGCGGTCAATCAAATATATACTCGTCACAGGCAAATTACAAAACTGAAAGGCTAAAACGCGCTAGGGAGTCGTGTAGGTCTGTCATCCCGGTACACTGCTAAACTTACAACCGAGTTTAACAAAGTGGAAAATATGAACAGATTCAATTACTACTAACAATGGACAATCACTAATCATTTCGGTTTCAAAACTGTGATTGCATGCGAATGCTACAATTAAGGTAAATTGGATCATGGAGGTTGGTGGAAAAATAATAACAAGTTGTATTCTAAATAAACTGTTGTTCTAATTGACGACGAGGTTTGGGCATCATGCTGTGACGTTATGACCGGGTTTCGGGATTGGCCGATAAAAACGTTCAGGATTTCGGGATGAAGGGAAAAATTTGGTCGGGATTGTGGGATTGAAGAACCCTTTTGGGGACCCTCAGTGAACTTTATTTAAAACTCAGATTTAGAGTAGGATACAAAATAATGCTCATATCTCCGAGCGAATAAGAACTAAATAAAATACAGCGATTCCAATATTAAATAGTTAAAATGAGGTATGTACAGTTTGAATAAGAACAACAGCGTGAAAATTGGGTGTTAATCATGAGAGAAACGTGTAAGGTTTCAAATTATTCCTGAAGTCTTGCAGTGAATGTTGTTTATGCAGGTGCGGCACCATGGAGCAATTTGTATGCTGTATCCGTCTTGTTTCTAAACTTGTCATATTTAACTTCTTTAGCAAAGTCTCATATGTGTTGTGGTTGTCATCTAAAATAATGCGTTAAGCTTGCTCGTTAAGTGACTCTGGTTTATCCGAACTTTTAACTCCGCAAAAATGCCATACACCACTACAATACAGAAAGGGCATAGTAAAAGCCAATTGCACGTGACTTCCTGTCTCAAACTCGAACGCCAAACAATCGACTGCCGCTTAAACGTTTTCTACCACTTCCCTCTCCATTAACTATGATTAAGTTGACAGATTTTTGCCGACAAACCTCCCCGTACTAACTCTGTTAAAGGGGTCATATTATGGTATTTTGGGGTGTATCAGGAAAAATAACGGTTAATCACGAATTTTGAACTTGTCCATAGTACACTGCAATGACTGTGTAATTACCTCCTTTTCTGATAAATCACAAAAAAGGTTGTTCTGAGCCAAAATGACCTTTTTCCAGTTATCATAAACTGAAAAACGTCAAGCCAACTTTTTCCACGATAACCAAGATGCATTTTTTATCCTTACAGCTATATATTTGGCATTCAGTGACATGCGCTTAACAATACATACAATCTTCTGTTTTTTTAAAATGTTATATGCAGATTTGTTTTGGAGAAGCGTGTGTTTCCTGGTGTTTCTTTTGCAGGGAGTAGTGATTACCAATCATTACATTTTTTCTTTTTTTTTTTCCTTTTTCCCTTCCCAGTAGAGAAAAATTAAATAACCTTAGAGTGAGGCAAGGAAGCTTAGTGGTGAGGGGCGTTAATTAAACTTGGAATTGTGAATTGAAAGGTTCATGTCAATCCGACCACCAACAAAGAGTCATATGATTGGGTAATCTAAGATTTAACGTTCTCCTTGTCAGCACTTGGTCTGTTTCTCACCAGTTTAAATTCCTTAAGACTTGTTGTGTTTTGAAATAGTGTGTCAATGAGGGGAGCGACCAATTTAGCACATATTCTTGTAGAGACATTATTTTATAGTCCTAGCAGTCCGTTCTCTAACAGTCAGTCGAGTGGCTCTCTTTACTTTTCACTCTCTTCCATGACTAAAACGAGCGGCTCGACTGTCTGATAAGCGACTGCTGCCAGTCTATTATTTTGATGAGGTGCGCATCACCATTCATCTGTACTTAATCGGAGAGCTCATCATATTAATTTAGCCGCGTATACAAGCATTACATAAAAACCAGTCAGATATGTTCAGGTATGCACGTGATTACATGCACAACCATTTCAATAAGCGTCACGAAGTGTCCCCTTGCTCTTCTCGCCAACTTCAACATCACTCATGTCGCGGAATACAGACAAAAAACGTCACAAAAGTGTCCCCCAAATGCTGCTCTTTAAGTAAAGGTTAACTGCTGCATTTACCCAAAGCTAAAAATAACGCTAACCTTTATCCTTATCTTGTTCTTGAAAATAGACTTAAAAGGACACTTCGTGTCAGATGTCAAAATTGGGCGTGCATCTAATGAAAAACCTTAAATAACAATGACCAAAACCCAGTTTTTATGAGCCCGCGAGACTGGGCACCCCAAGCAAACCATTGTTTTAACGAAAACCGCTGGTCAGCAGCCTGGTTCTGGTCATTGCTGTCTAAGGTCTTCCACATCTAATTATAAAACCAGTTCAAAAAAAAATGTAAATGCTTTGTTTATAGTGGAAGTGCACTTAGCTATCAAGCTAGTTTACAGGAACCCCACTTTTAACAATGTGAAAGAAACAATTCAAAGTTAACAGAAACATTATTAAGAACCCCAACTGGCAGGAGGCAACCAGTTGGCTATTTACAAAGCGTGATAGAGTTGAATCCGGGACAACCGGAAACAAATCCAAGCCAGAGGTTAAAACGGGATTTGAACCCGGAGCAGCCGCATGCAAACCCAACGCCCTAACCACTCGACCACGCTTGCCTCCTGTTCAGTCCTTAACGTCATTTTCTCCTCGATCCAGCTCCCTCAAGATTTCAAAGCATTAAATAGGAAAATTCCACTTAAAATGAACATGTGTCTTTTTGAAATCAAGGCTTTAAAACTTGGGTCACTTAGTGTTTAGTTAACATAGTTTTGAAATCCAAAGAAAAAGAAGAATTGAATTTTTGGTCATAGTAGTAATGATATGAACAAGGAATTTATGCGTAATGAACGAGTTGTGATTCATTTACTCGCTTGCTTCCTGTTGTTTTCTCTATACTTTATATTAAAGCAAGGAAGTATGACGGTATACACCTTATTCTAAAATGGCCGCCATTTAAATAATCTTTTGTTTTTATTCAAATAAGCCCTTGACGCCTCGTTCTTAAGCTTAAAATTCAAAAGAATATTATATCTTGAACTAGGCCAATTTGTACCCCGCATAAATCAGCGGCCATTTTGGAATAAGGTGTATTGTTTTTACGATTATTTTACAAAATGGTCACGGTTATTCAGTTGTAACTGAAGCACGCACGCAAACAATCTACCGATATTTCTTATTCATTGATTTGTTTGTAGCTCGATTCCTTGTTCATGCTTACCCTGTTCCAACGAGACTATTGCAAGGTAAGCTTAATTGAATATTCTCGCCTAATGTGTGTAGTTAATTATTTGTTTGTTGTTTGAAAGAGAATGCATTTAAAAATTCTGATTTTGTTATATCTAATCGACTTTAAAGCCATACTCAAAGCTGAGAAAGAGCTTCATATATTTGGGTTCCTTTTGCAACCTTAACCTCGCGAGACTAAACCGTCAGCTGTTGGGAGCAATCAAACAACCAACTATTTGGATATAAACAGTCATCGTTCCGTAAAGAACTGCCCCATAATTTGCACAGATTCTTCGAGTATAAAATGACTTGATGTTCTTTATGTTTCATTTCTCATTGAAATACCTCTCCTAATAACTTTGGAGTTGCTCGAGAATGTCGTAACCATCAATCGTAATTCGACAAGGTCGTTTTTTGGCCTCACATCAGTCCGCATCCATTTGGAACGACAGTGGTAATTAAGTTGGTCGATGTCTGTCAACATTGTCCGATAACAAAGTCATTTTATGCTTAATAAACCAGTTCTGATTACTTTTTGAGTGAATCTGTGATCCTCGCCGGCAGTTATGAACGCAATTTTAGCAATGGCGTAGAGTTGGAAGAGGAGCCTGAAAATTCAAGACTTCAACGGGGTTTGAACCCGTTACCTCGTTGAAGACTTGAATTTTCAGGCTTCTCTACTGACTCTACGCAAATGCTAAAATTGCGTTCATAAATGCGATGATCATAGTTTCACTTGATTTCATATCTGCGGTTCAATATACGTTTCATTTCATATATCATCATTTCATTCGTTGATTACTTTTTACCTTTTTCCTGTTGCTTTCTCTGTACTTTGGATTAAAGCTAACAACCCTTTCAGTATTTCTGTTATGTATATTTTCTGAATACAGTTAATGTTCTGAATTAAACTGCATTATATATAAGTGATCGCGGTCATTCAGTTGTGACTGACGCACGCACGCAAAAAATCTATCCCTCTTTCACTTATTTGTAATGGGATTAATTTTTGCTGCTCAACTGGTTGTAAAGAGGGACGTTGCAAGGTAATATGGAATATTAGCTTGCTGCAAGAGTGTAATAAATTATTTGTTTGTAGTTTGATCGACCTATACTGCCCTCTATTTTTTTCCTTTTACACTAAGAAAGCAAGTGAGAAATGATGCATCTTGATTTTTTAATAATAAAGGTTTTAGCTTTCTTATCCGGCTCTGAGATTCAAAATGGAGGGAGTTATGAAGCAAATGATGAGTAAGAATAAGCTCTACTCAGCTCTACTCAGATTTGTGTCAATTTAAGAAAGTTAACACTTTTCCTACAAGATAATGTTTTACTGAAAGACTTGATAATGAAATAACCACGTAAAATTGAAATTGCAGAGTCACGACGTCATTGCTTCACCTCCACGAAACTTTTGCTTTTGAAAAGCGTCCGTTTGGACCAACACTGGTAAGTCGCACATTGCTCCGTATGGCCTTATCTAATGAATATATTACTTAAGCGATGCAAACCAGCTCCGATTACATATGTCTTGGTTTTTGTCTACAATCCTAGACAAAACTGTTGGGAAGGTTAGCACTTTTGAAGTCTTCATTGCTTCTCTCCCCTCCCCCCTCCTTCAATGTTGAGCAAAACTGAATGGTTTCAGTGGGAAATTGTTGAGTTAACTTCCAACATTGAATAGGGGGATGGGGGGCTATGTAAGAGAAAGTGAAACTATTTCTTTTGAGCTTTGACAGAAGCGGGTGGAAATACAGGTCTGGTGTGGTTCATTTACATAACCTTCCCAACTACTTTTGTCTATGATTGTGGCTAAAAGCCCTCAAAGTAACCGATAATCAGCACCCTAAAGATTTTAACGCTACAGGAATGGTGGACCATGGAATAATAAAGACCCAGTTAAAATAAACAGGTGTCTATTTTTAAATCAAGGCTTCAAAACTTGGGTCACTAGTGTTAAATTAATTAAATGGCATAGTTTTGAAATTCAAAGAAAAACCAGACATGATTTTTTGGTCACGGTAGCACTTCAATAATATGAGCTTGTAATTTATGCGTAATCAACGAATTCTGATTACTTTTCATTTGTTTCCTGTTGTCTTAAGAAATTCTCTATACTTTATGTGAAAGCAACGAAGTATGACGGTATTGTTTTTACGTGGTCACCTTCATTCAGTTGTGACTGAAGCACGCTCGCAAACAATCTACCGATATTCCTTATCCATTGATTTATTTGTAGCTGGATTCCCTGTTGATGCTCACCCTGTTCCAAGGAAAATATTGCAAGGTAATTGAATATTCTACCCTACTATGTAGATAAATAGTTGATTATTTTTTGTGTGATATAACTATCCTGCCTTCTATTCTTTGCTTGTACATCAGGAAAATAAGTTAATTAAGTCTTTTATGGTTAGATGAAGTGGAGTAAGGACGCTTTCCATTTTTGGCAGAACTCACGACTGGCCAGGACTAAGTCTACAACGCCGTCAACTTAACACATCGCTAGAATGATATATACTCCACCAGAAAAATGCGAGGGATTATCATGCAAGTGTTCCTTAGAATTGTTGCATTTTCTTTGCAAACTGACTGGTCTGGCCAGATAGTTTTGACAAAAGGAAAGCGTTATAAATGATTATCATTTATCTTATCCGGTTAGATTCAAAATCGATGGTTTGACAAAGCAAAAAATGGGTGCCTAAGAATACCGTGAAGAATTCTGATTCTGTTATGCATCATCCGCTTTAAATTCACACTCAAAGCGAGGCAAGACTAGAACTTCATATATTTTCGTTCCCTTTACAACCTTAAACCTCGAGAAACTAAACCCTCAGTCGTTTGGAGCAATGAGACAATCAAGTATTTGGATAACAGTCATTTGATCTCTATACGTAAAGAGCTGCCCCATTAATTTGCACAGTTTGATCGAGTATGAAATGATTTGGTGTTTGCGCCCCCTTTACAACATCCTTAAACCTTGCAAACGATCAACCATTCCCAGGGTCTCTCGTCACTCTTCCATGGTGGAAGAGAATGTTCATAAGAATACATAAATTTACCCAGTCCTTGTAATCTAATATCCGAAAATTTGATAGCTCTAATTCTTTGAAGATTGGGTCTGAGTGATTGATTAAGGAATTATTTTCAACTGTTTCTTTTGGCAAAGAGACAAGACAACGAAGATTGGATTTCTACATGCACAATCATACAATAACGACTATAAGGATAAACTAAATAGCACTACAGAGTTCTTAAACAAAATTTAGAAAAACAACTATACCTGAAACTAAATGCTATAGATTCAGAGATTTTGTAAGCCAATTGAGAAATACCGGGGTTTCCAAGAAAGACGTTAGTCAAGCACATCCCCAAGAAAGACCGTTCTAATTCTTTAATGATTTTTGCAGATTTGCATTGAAAGATGTTGTCTTTTATCTCGAGGCTTAAACAGAATAAAGAATTAGTTTTCCGCAAGTTTAGTGGAAGTTTCTTTACCTTCAACTAGGTTACCAAATAACTAGATCCAAGAAACTAGCATCGTCATATTAGCAATTGCAAAAAAATCAGGTCTCGATGTTTAAATATTGCATTATCACTGAAGTCATGCATGAACATAGGATGAGTAAAAATAAGGGAACCAGAATGAATCCTTCTGTAGTGCGGGTGCATAGTCAGGATGGCTTAATGGTTACCCTCGAGGTCGTATAATGGCTGGATTTCAGTCGATCTCAATCTGACTCCGAGGGTTTTTCTCCGGGTACCCTGGTTATTCTCCCTCATCAAAATCGACTCTAGATCAATAACATCCAGGTGGATACCCTCGTATAGGGATAACCTCTGGTATCTCTCCCTTTTATTGTATTGAATGAATAAAGTTGGTATTATCTATGGGCGTTAAACCAAACAAATTACGCTGACATAATGGACCCTTAGGGTAGTATTCACGTTTATGAAGCAGAATTTTTTCTATCCACCGTAACAAAGGCCTTAGAATATAAATAAACACACACCTATGACATGTTCACTACCATCAAGCGCAAGACGATTTTTTGTGCAGGTCAATTAGTGGTAAAGAGGTAGTAATATACCATGTAGTGAAAACATAAAATTAATGTAATGTATACTGTGATGTGTTGTAATGTAAATGTGATGTAATTTATTTAAGTTACTTACAAGACGGTTATAGATAATTGCTTTCTAGAACAACTTTGAGAATCCAGGGGACATTTAGAGCAGTCTGTATGTCATAAAAAGTGATTGACTACCAGCTTTAAACACTGGTATCTCGCGAGCAATTTTGATTAAATCGGGAAAATAAGATGACAAAAAGACAACAGTATTACTTTGGCTGAGCTAAGTCTGATATGGGATAAATTTATGCCATTTAAATACGTCTATCTTGGGCAGTCAATTCTACCTTTAAAAATTCAATTTAAATCAGACAAAGGGCTCAACAAAAGAAGTAAAGAGTTTGACGTCAACAGCAGAAAATTGTCTTTCTTAGACTCATAATAACATGCAGTCCCTTTGGTGTTGGTTTGGCTACGTACCAGCAGCAGTTGCGGTTAAGTGCATTGAACTTCTCATGCTTTCTTTCGTATTTTTCAAGGAGCGCCCTCTCTTTCAAAGACGACCTTCCTTGTTCTCAAGAGTTCTTGTAATCAAGAATGGCAGGCAAAAAGATGAACGTTTTCAAGCAGCATATACAAGAGCTTAGCATTGCCAGAAAAGAGGGAAACAGAAAAAGGGAGGGTATTGCATATTTGAATTTAGGCGATTATTATTATGGCTTGGCTTATTTTGAACAGGCCAAGAGGGATTACACAGAAGCATTAAGGATTTTTAAGGAAATAGGTTTCAGTGCTGGAGAGGGAAAAGCCTGTGGCAATCTCGGCATCGCTTATCACAGTCTGGGCAATTTTAAAAAGGCCAGAAAGTACCTCAAGCAACAACTAAGTATTGCAAAAGAAGTAGGGGATCGGGACCAGGAGGCCAATGCCAATGGTAATCTCGGCTGTGCTTATAACAGTCTATTCAATTTTCAGCGGGCCATAGAGCATCATGAACGATGTCTTAGCATTGCAAAAGAATGGGGGGATAGGGTCAAGGAGGGCAATGCCAATCGTAATCTCGGCATCGCTTATGACAATCTAGGCAATTTTAAGCGAGCCATAGAGTATCACGAAAAAGATCTTAGCATTGCGAAAGAAGTAGGCGATAGGGCCAGGGAGGGCAACGCCAATGGTAATCTCGGCTGTGCTTATGACAGTCTGGGCAATTTTAAGCGAGCCATAGAGTATCACAAAGAACATCTTAGCATTGCAAATGAAGTAGGCGATAGGGCCGGAAAGGGCAAAGCCAATGGTAATCTCGGCTGTGCTTATGACAGTCTGGGCAATTTTAAGCGAGCCATAGAGTATCACGAAAAAAATCTTAGCATTGCAAAAGAAGTAGGGGATCGGGCCGGGGAGGGCAACGCCAATGGTAATCTCGGCAACGCTTATCACAGTCTGGGATATTTTAAGCGAGCCATAGAGTATCTCGAAAAAGCTCTTAGCATTGCAAAAGAAGTAGGGGATAGGGCCGGGGAGGCCAAAGGCAATAGTGGTCTTGGCAACGCCTATCACGCGCTGGGCAATTTCAAGCAAGCCATAGATTATCACGAAAAAGGTCTTAGCATTGCAAAAGAAGTAGGGGATAGGGCCGCGGAGGGAGGGACCAATGGTAATCTCGGCAACGCTTATCGCAGTCTGGGCAATTTCAAGCGAGCCATACAGTATCACAAAGAACATCTTAGCATTGCAAATGAAGTAGGCGATAGGGCCGGGGAGGGCAAAGCCAATGGTAATCTCGGCTGTGCTTATGACAGTCTGGGCAATTTTAAGCGAGCCATAGAGTATCACGAAAAAAATCTTAGCATTGCAAAAGAAGTAGGGGATCGGGCCGGGGAGGGCAGCGCCAATGGTAATCTCGGCAACGCTTATCACAGTATGGGATATTTTAAGCGAGCCATAGAGTATCTCGAAAAAGCTCTTAGCATTGCAAAAGAAGTAGGGGATAGGGCCGGGGAGGCCAAAGCCAATAGTGGTCTTGGCAACGCCTATCACACGCTGGGCAATTTCAAGCAAGCCATAGATTATCACGAAAAAGATCTTAGCATTGCAAAAGAAGTAGGGGATAGGTGGGGAGAGAGCAAAGCCAATGGTAATCTTGGCAACGCTTATCTCAGTCTGGGCGATTTTAAGCGAGCCATAAAGTATCACGAAAAACCTCTTAGCATTGCAAAAGAAGTAGGGGATAGGGCCGGGGAGGGCACGGCCTATTGTAATCTCGGCCTGGGCTATCACAGTTTGGGCAATTTTAAGCGAACCATAGAGTATCTCGAAAAAGGTCTTATCATTGCAAAAGAAGTAGGGAATAGGGCCGGGGAGGGCGTTGCCTATGGTAATCTTGGCATCGCTTATCACAGTCTAGGCAATTTTAAGGAAGCCATAAAGTATCAAGAACAATGTCTTAGCATTGCAAAAGAAGTAGGAGATAGGGCCGGGGAGGGCATCGCTATTGGTAATCTCGGCATCGCTTATCACAGTCTGGGCAATTTTAAGGAAGCCATAAAGTATCACGAACAACATCTTAGCATTGCAAAAGAAGTAGGGGATAGGGCCGGAGAGGGCAACGCCAATGGTGCTCTCGGTATCGCTTATGACAGTCTCCGAAATTTTAAGCGAGCCATAGAGTATCACAGAAATTATCTTAGCATTGCAAAAGAAATAGGGGATAGGGCTGCGGAGGGCAAGGCCAATGGTAATCTTGGTGGTGTTTATTGCGCTAGAGGTGAGGTTGAAAATGCTCTTTTCTTTTGTGAACAAGCTCTTACTATTTTCAAGGAAACGGAGAACCCAGTAGGGCAAGGAAAAGCTTGTTATAATCTTGGTCTTGTTTATGAAAATTCAAGCTCGTTGTGCAAAGCCCTTAACTTTTATCGTCTAGTCGTAAAACATTTCGATGAAACAAGGTCTCTTCTTCAGTCAAAAGATGCATGGAAAATAGGTTTTCGTGACACAAAGCAAAAGGAGTACACAGCTCTTTGGAGAGCACTTTTAAAGAATGGAGAGGTTGATGAGGCTTTGTTTGCTGCTGAACAAGGACGAGCACAGGCTTTGACAGACATTTTGAAGGTACAATTTGGAATTGATGAAGAACCTTCCTCGGCAGTTGCGACGACGGATTCTATCTCCGCTGTTATGAAAAATTTGCCCTTACAAACAGTTTTCATAGCACTTGCTAGGAATACTATCAGTTTTTGGCTTCTGAGGAGAGGAAGAGGAATAAACTATAGGGAAAAGGAAATCAAAAATGGAAGTGCTGACTCACTGATAAAGACTACTTTGAAACAGATTGGCGCGGGGGCTGTTGTCCGATGCGAGAATCGCTCGGTGCACAGACATCGCATCCTCTTCTCTTGCAGTGGAGAAGCTGTTGAGGAATCCTTCAGCGTGTCCGGCAACCCTTTGCAGTCCTTGTATGATGTCTTAATCAGTCCCATTGCAGACTTGCTCCAGGGTGATAACTTGATCTTTGTTCCTGATGGACCATTTTGCTTGGCTCCTTATTCTGCATTGAGTGACTCTGTCAGGATCCGTACTTTTCCCTCGCTAACCGCCTTAAAAGTGATCTCTAGTGCAGTTGACGACTTCAATAGTAAGAGTGAAGCGCTACTTGTGGGCGATCCGTGCTTGAAGGAAATCACTTGGGGCACCGGTGGACCAATGTCTAAACAGTTGCCGTGTGCGAAAAAAGAGGTGGAGATGATTGGAAAACTTCTGCACACTGCGCCTCTCACTGGCGAAAATGCAACGAAAGCTGAGGTCCTGAAAAGAATGAACTCAGTTGCTTTAATCCACATTGCTGCTCATGGAGATGATGAATTTGGAGAAATTGTTTTGGCCCCAAATCCCGACCGCACATCACAGATCCCCAAAGAGGAAGATTACATGTTAACAATGAGCGATGTTCAAGCAGTTCGTCTTCAGGCAAAGCTGGTTGTGCTGAGTTGCTGTCATAGTGGTCAGGGAGAGCTAAAATCTGAGGGTGTGGTGGGAATAGCCAGAGCTTTCCTGTGTGCTGGTGCCCGGTCTGTTCTGGTGTCACTCTGGGCAATTGATGACGAGGCAACCTTGCTGTTCATGAAGAGTTTTTACCAACACTTGGCAGATAGAAAAAGTGCAAGTTTAGCTCTTCATCATGCTATGAAATCTCTTCGAGAGAGAAAGGAGTATTCCGCCATTAAATACTGGGCTCCATTTGTTCTAATTGGCGATGATGTCACGTTTGAATTTGGGCCTCAAGAACCCGAAAAGAGTGGTAAGTGCTGTTCGAATATAATTTTAATTACTGAAAAGAAAGATATTGAACAGTTTTGTAATTCAGCACGTGCTCAAGAGAAAATGGTTTCACAGAGAAATGGTTTCAAAATCAGTCGCCAATATACTTACAATATACTTACTTTTTCTTTACTATAGTTCTTTTACGAACTGCTGTGGCTAGGGAATAAAATAATTTTTGTTCGCATTCACCGAATCGGGTGCTTTCCTTCCTGCAAAGAACTGTTTGCAATGGAGTGAAACGAAAGAACTAATTGCCGGTTACCTGCGTAACGTGAAGTTAGATATTGAGGGCTTATGGTCCACATGTCACAGTGATACTTGTTGCTATTAACTAAACACATGTCTGTACAAACGGTTTCATGGATTAAAATAATTTCTTTATTCATTTATCACTCACAACGAAATTATTGCTAATCACCATTTAACCCGCTATTTATTTGTTTTTCTTTCTTCCTTTTTTTCTCCAGAAACGTCTTCCGAAAGTTGAGAAAACTACTTTTCGGAATCTGATGGGTCAACATGTCAAACATGTCATTTTCGTTACTCCAAATATATGAGTTATTGAGAAGATTAAAGCATTCAAACCTCAAAAGCGGTGAAGGAAGACAAAAGATATGTAAATGTTGTTTAAAAGTGTGTTTTTAGACGTATTTTATTAGTGACAATTATTGATCTTAAGGTCCTCATGCGAACTTCCATTTAAGGCAAAGACAGAGTTTCGAGGAAGAGCCATTTTTCATTCGTATAATAGAACACCAAATTTCAATGGTTTCTTCTTTTTTCTTTTTTTTTGCAGGAAAACAAAAATTTAAAGTTCTGGTGTTCTAATCAGTAGGCGTTTTAAGTTTAAGGACTTTAGGATCTTTCCGTGAAAAAAGGTGCGAAAAAAGTGCATAGAGAAAGAATTGGGAAGTTTTTCAAGTGTCTAAAATGTACATTTTATGAGGTTTTTGACAGTGTGAGCAGGCAAACAACAGTGAATAAACACTCTGCGGTTGAACGGGTGATTTGACAGAAATAACATTCCTGACATATTTCAGGTGTTCACGGTTTTCCTGGTCGCACTTTAAGGGGGCCAACGCAAAGTAAAAAAATGGCGGAGTTCTTGGGCAAGTTTCTAGAAGCTAAAAAACTAGGAAAGTAGGCATTTACTGATATCCTTATTACTATACATAGGAGGTTTTAAGACTCAAGAAATTGCTAGAAAAAGGTTCCAGAATCAAACAAATTGGAAGCTTCTCAGAAACGTGGATTTTCTAAGATAATAGTGAACTTTGTATTGGAGGACGAGGACGAGGACGAGGACGAGTCTCCCGAACTGAGCATGCGCGTATGGTTTCAAAGCCGACATTTTTCGAAGTGCGCATGCTCAGTACAAAACACTTGTACTCGAGGTCGTCCTTGTCCCTCGATCTGAAGGTCCCTATTTCCACAGAGGGTTTCCACAGACAGAGGAGCAAGGTAAAATAATTTTTAAATGGACGATTTCTTGGGCAAATTTCAGGCATCTAGACAAGGTATCTGACCTCGTAATTAGTCTGCATTGAAAGTTTAATGACTGTAAAAAAAATTATCTTGGGCAAACTTCTGGATTTGAGTGATCTCGTTGTGCAATTTCGTAGGGAGACTTCCAGAAGGTTAAAAACTAGGATATAATAGTGTTGCTTGATATGTTAATTAATATCCATTGAAAAGTTAAGGAGTAGAAAGATTTCATTCTTTAGTCTTAGAACTTTCGATGCAAACTAATTAAAAGATAATGCATAGATTGGTCAGTGCATACTAAGTAGGAAACCCCTTACTCCAAACAGGCGGTGTAATGAACTAGCATACTCAAATACGAGATGATATAGTCACAGTCTCGTTATCTTGTAAATAAACATATGAAACCTCCAATGAGATCTAGAAAAGAAAATGAATCCTAACTGATCAGTGCTTTACTTACAGAGAATTGCGAGGAGAAGAATTACGTTGTCCATTTTATTGTCCGTCGATACAATCGTCGCAAATGGCAACTTGAGCACACATATGCTACCCTAACTACAGAGGAAAGTATATTATAGACTTTTCAAACAAGCAGTCAACAGGTTTTCTAGCTTAGTTATTTCTTTTTATAAAACAATTAGGATAGTACGCGCACTCTCATTGGTCAATAGCTGTGTTCTGATGAGAATATGTAAACACGGCTGTGACACACGAATTTTGATTGGTTATGTGTTGTCAGACGCACGTTTTGATTGGCTGGTAGGAAATATGAGCGTGTATCAAGAAAATCTTTCAATCAAGAAGTAAAAAACCAACATTTTCTTTCATTTGTCGAATTATTTTTGAGACATGGCGCAGAATGGCTATTGTTTGTAGGACCTATACTTGCTTTCTGGCATAAATTACTTTTGTCTCACTTGAACTCCCATGTGGGTTCTTAATACACTCCAATTGGTTGCGGTTAGTTTCTTACAAATGCAAATCTTCAGGAAAATGCTGGGAGGTGCGAATACCCGGTGGAATAACTGTCCATCAAATGTACAAGCCGTGTGCAGGCAGTAGATTTCCGAACAAACCCGATCACTCCGAATAGTTTGATAGAAAATCCTACGTCTCATTTGCGACATGATTTGCGACAGCTTAAGCCCGGTTCCCACTTGTGCAATAAGCACAAGTACAAGCGTAAGTATTAAAAAACACGTGTGGGAACCGGCTTGAAATAAACGTGAAATAAGCATAAGCGTAAAGCGCAAGAAAGGAAAGCTTATCATACGGTTGTGTTTATTTCACAAGTGGGAACGGTCAACCGGCGTGAGTTTGCACAAGCACGACGATTCGCACACCATCTTGAATCTTACTAGATCTTCTCGGACGTTATTACTACGCTTGCGTATGCGAAATTTTCTTCGGCTTGTCTCACTGTGTAAACTGCGCAAGCGTATCCTTGTGCTTACGCTTGGGCTTATCGCTTTAGTGGCCGGTTCGTATGTTGTGTCATGAGCGTTTTTAACACATTTTTATTAAGCCTCTTGTGGACTGCAGGCAGACCTCTCGTGGCGAACAATTTTTACCACTTTTGTAAATTGTAATGACAGAGAATTTCACAATTTTTGTCTTTGTTCCTGTCACGTTTCATTTCACATCATTCAGAGCTGAGAAATCATCAACCGTGATTCACGCGAAACATGCTTGGCTTAACTTTAATTACGTTCCAGAAGAGCCAAACTCCCCAATTTTTGTCTGTTTGAAAATGGGCCAAAATTGTCATTACTTTAATTAAAAAAAAAAAAAAAACTCGCCTTAAATGCACGAACCGATTAGTTGGTTTTCTTTCCCGTGCGACAGTTGTTGAAACGTTTTTCGCAACTCTAATGCGTAAAACACAAGTGTGCGCCGCTCTCTAAGAAGCCGACCATTACGAAATCGACTCGCTGGCTTCTCTGAATTTTTTATAGTCTGTTGCTCGATACATGCATTTTCGGTTTAGATTTCTTTTTGCCCAATTAAGAGATTGTCGATGCTGGAATCGCGATCAATCTTACGGCTGAAACCAAGCACAGATATTTTAATGCTTTTTATTGTGGCCTCAAGTCCCAAGCAACCGTTAAGCTGGCGGCATGAAGCCAACACGATGAATGAGTTTCTGATGCGTTTCGGACGCGTTACGCTGGCGACATGGAAAGGGAAAGGGAAAGAGAAATGATGATGATCAAACTTCTCCGCACAATTATCTGTGGCAGAGTTGAAACCTTTTTGAAGTTATATTAAACGCAATTCAACTTACCACGAGCGAAAATCGATGTTAGGTAGTTTTACGATTCGTTGACCATTATATCTCGAATAATCTAATGACATCAAAAATACAGAAAAAAATATGGTGGGGCCGCTGGTATCACCGACCAGCAGTCGAAGAGAAAACATTGGTTTCGTTGACCGGTATTCAGAAACATTCTTTCGCATTCCCGTTCCTGTCATATTTCATTCTATCGCACCCAGACGCGAAAAACAAACGAGCGCCAGGAGCGCGACAATTACGCTAAGCCATCCTAACCACGGCAAACGTGTGCTGTTTTACATTGACGAGGCACCGACTAATAATTGTTTTCTTTTATCCGGTGCTTTTCAAATGTTTGCAATAAATCGTTGCAACAAGAATTTCAAACTTTGAGCGTCGGTTGCTTTCTCAGGATTGAGTTACATCGAGCAAATGCTGTGACACCATAGTAGTGAGAGCCCGGGGGTGGGGGACTCCCATATGAAACAGACGGGGATACTCGTCGTCTCGCTTGGGGTGTAAATTTTAGATTTTGGTCTCGCTTAGGGTGTTCAGGGCAAAGCGCCAATATTTTAAGCCGCCAAGGTCTCGTTTAGGGTTCCGCGAAGAAACACAGAATTACGCGAAGAGAAACAGAAGTCAAATTTTCTTTTTAACTTGCTTTTAGGGGTAAAAATTTCCTTAAGCCATGCCCAGATTAGTCTCCTTTAGGGGTCACAAAAAGCTTGAGCCACGCCCAGATGGTCTCCTTTAGGGGTTAAATTCAAAATTTCCGACGAGCATCCCCGTCTATTCCCCCCCCCCCCACCCCCCCCGGGAGTGAGAGGTGGTTTTAGCGCAACGGTACTCTCAAGCCGAGTGAGGTTAGGTCAGCACTTGCCTCAAAGAATTAATTTCTCGTTGTAAGGTTGAATGAAGTAAATTCTTAAATATTGTTTAACGTTTATAGTCTTGGAGTCCTTAGCTTCTACATTCGTAATATGAGTGAACAACTCATCTGGATCTGGTGATCAGTGATCAGGAATTTGCTTGTTGACTCAGTTCTGTTGAAATCGGCAAAGGCGTTTGATTGCCGTTGGACTTTGGGAATCGGTGTAAATGATCATATGCAAATTTTCTTCAAGATTGTAACTAAGCGCTGCATTGATTTTCTGATTGTTCTTGGATTGAAGCAAGTTTCGCGTGGACAATCTGACTATGCTTGAGGGATCAGTTTTCCTTCTTGTGCGAATTTAATCGGTGGTTGGTTAGAGATGGTCGTTGAATAACATTCCATTGTTTCAGGAGAACCTTTTAACGATTCGGTCTGACCGGGTTGTCGGTGAGTCGAACTAGTCAGAATTGTTTGAACGACTCTTATAGGGTAGCCGCTTTCACAGAGCCTTCGGTTCAAAGTGTGGTTTTTCTAGTAACTTTCTTTGACTGAGTTCTCGAAAGAAGCAGTGCTTCTCCTTTGTTAAAGTTCTTTTAAGAGCTAAAGTGCGGCGAGATGAGAAGGTCGTATATTGGAAGGTTTCAGTATCCTTGAAATGCGTCTGTAAATCAGGAATTTTGATAGTTGGGATCCTAGACTTCATTTTCTAGGAAAACAGCGAGTACGTTAGCATTTTGCTATTTCCGCTGAGCAGAATTTGAAAGATTACTGCAAACACTATCTCCTGTGTGAGAACAACACTGGTCTGGTGCCAAATCCTCACTCTGGTGATAATTTACGACTTTGGATGTCGGCTTCAATCGTAAATGTTCGCCAAAGGTCGTAACAAAATCCGGTAGACTGAAAAGTTCATTGTCAACCTTTATGGAACACCCAAGGGAACAGTGGAGGCGGAGCTAAAGCAAGATTCATGAACCCAGTGGGCCTGCATTTATACATATTCATAAGCAAAATGGCTCAATATCTGCTCATTATGTGATACGAAATGAAAGAGCGCAAATTTACAAGTAAATCCTTTGCCGCTATATTTGACATT
>BLFP01004838.1:58588-70699 GCA_014634505.1 Montipora efflorescens | reverse complement strand
TTCGTTTTTGGTTTTACGGTGTTGTTTGAACGAGTAGACGCTTCTGCAAACGAGTGGTATGTGATATTTATCACATGGTTGCCAACCTGGTTCAAACGAGTGGACTTTTCTAGCGAACGAGTGGGCAGTTTTTTTGACACGGCTGACCAGGTCGGTCGCACGAGTGAGCCAAGCCGCGAGAACGGCTTAAATTAAAACTGCACGGGTGTAACACGGCTTCCACACGGAATTCCGGTCATACACGGAAAGTCGTTAGTGTACGTTTTCGCGTGAGAGGTCACATTTTGCTAAGTATGACTGGTTCAGGCCAGTTTAGGGGTGAAAGGGTTAATAAAATAATATTTTGTTCCTCATTAATTGTAAATTTTGTTTCAATCTGAAGATATAACTACTAAGAAAGAGGCAAAATTGTAGCACAATAAATTATTATTATCTAGCTACATTGTTATGTGCATAATGCCATTTACAGCTGTAAAATATTCCCTTGGTCATTCATCATTTTCAGCAGTTTCTTTACACGACTTTGCATTGACAAAGTTTTGGAAACACAATACAACAAATTTAAAATGACCCAAGATACAAAAAAAAAAACTTTGCGACTAAAGATTAATGTGCAAACTTGCAACTAAATTTTTGTATCTTGGCTAGCTCAAAATTGTGACTGATTTTTTTTTCCAAGCCCTGGTCATTATACAGTAGTGCATCTTCATGTTTGATGCATACATCACCTTCACATACAGTTACTCCAAGAAGCTATGTTGACCAATTAAGCCTGACACTGATAATTAATTTACCTACATGCAACACATTACCTCTGTAGCAAACTGTTGTAATCCACCGATGTTAATAGGTCCCTCCTCTGAGGCATATAGATTACAACCACCAACACAAAGATCGCTGGTGGGACAGACCATACCACACGTCAAACCCAAAGGATTATCACTGAAGATTGCTTTTGCAGCTCCATAATAGTTCTGTGTTAAATGAAGGCAAAACGATGTCTTATATTGGGCAGAGTGAAGGTGTCAAGGACCTGTTCACATGCAGGCAGGATAAATTATGTACATGTACATTGCAGATTTGTAAATGACCTAAGAAGCAGATCAGTAAGGGTGCACTGTCTTGAAACGATTTCAGACTCTACAAATGTACATTAAAATACATCGTACAGCTGTATAATTTATACACAGAAGGTCCTAGTCTAGACCAGTAATATCAGCTTTCTTAAACTCAGGGTTTTTAATAAGAGCCGGCAGCAGGCAAAACTTGCCGACTATTGCACATGAACTCACCGCCTACTTTTCCTTGGAAATAACCCTAATTTTACGAATAACATGAGAAACATTCGCACAGAACACAAGCCTTGGATTGGCAAAGTTTTGTTTGTGAAAAACAAAAAGACACCCGACTTCCGAGTAATTTCAGAGGTGATTTCTGTTTTCCTGTCCATTCAAGAATAGAGCACACAAGAAAAAGTTATTGCTGTGCATGTGAACTCGCCGTCTACTCTTCATTGGAAATAACCCCAAATTTTACGAATAACATGAGAAACGTTTGAATGTACAGAACACGAACCTTGGATCAGCAAAGTTTTGTTCATGAAAATCAAAAGCGACACCTGAATTCTGAGCAATTTCAGCGACGATTTCTGTTTCTTTGTCCATGCAAGAATCGAGCACACAAGCTTTTGACAGAGGCAGCAGGTTCAGCAGTCCAGTACTTGGTGTAAGCTGCCTGATTTGCTAACAAAGATGACAATTTCTAGCCCTTTCGACAGTGTCACAATACGGCATCCGCAAAAGGTCTTTTCGGTCACGACAGTTGAAATACATTGCACCCAGCCGTGTAGAATGCAAAGGAGCCTTAAAAGGGTTACAATGTACATGTACATGTACTGTATCATGTCACACTATTTCCCAACATACATTGTGTATGTTTCGCCGTCAACTGAATTTCAACAAAAAAAATTAGAGTATGGTATTAAACATGTACTTTTTCTGAACAAAAAAAGCCAAGATGTAATGATATCAGTGTTCTGTTCAAATACCCTAATTCATGCTCCAGAATACAGGAAATGCTTTCTACATTGTACATGTAAGAGGCCAAAATTTCAAATTAAATTTTCCCAGGGAAGGATGCCGCCAGACCCCTACAAGCTCATGCCTTTGGTGCATGTTGTCCATTCTCCGCTTACTCATCAGGTTTTGCCACCTACTAGAATTTCTCCCAAACGTATGGCCAAGAGATTTCGTAGTGAATCAAACAACACTGTGCTGCTGAATAGCGTTTCTCAAGACTTTTCTAGCATGTCTACACGCTGCAGGGAGATTGTATTCTACCAAAAGCATAGGAATCTGTGACACTTCCACTGCCTTTCCGCTGAAAAACTTTCTTAACTGAAAATTCTGTTTGAATGGAAATTGAGCAGAACGTGTTAGTCTGGAATTAAATTTTAGTACTAATTATTAATTTATTTGTTCTCTTTATTATATAGGTATTAAAGGTTTAATTTAGTCATTTTCAGTCCTTTTTTGTCTCAGTCGTTTTCGCTTTGAGAGCAGATCTAGAAGTTTCCCTTTGTGTAAATTAAGTTTTTGTAACTTTCTTTGCTTCGAGCAGCCAATTCAGTTTACCAGCTCCTAACAAATGTTTGGATCATTTATCGTCAACTTTCTGTTTCAAGATTAATTAACTTTACTAGCTACAGTTTGTGTATCCAATAAATTTTGTTTTCTAGTCTTAACTGCTTTTCAACACTTCTGTAAGTTGACTTGCAGGCATCGTAGGCAGTCATATTGGAAGAGTAAAGCGATGTGTTAACGAATTTTATTGCTGGCGTTTTATTACAGTAATTAAAACCAATGTACCAAATGAATTTAATACCTTGTTAGCGATACTGGTAATAAATGACTTGATGTCTAACTGTGTGGGACAGCTCTTCTGGCATGGCGCATCAGCACATTTCAGACACCTGTCAATAAGAAAAAGGCAGTGTAGTTTTGACTGCCATTTTCCAACAGATGGCCTGAGGGTGGGAAGTTCAAGGCTTAACTTTGCCACTGAGTTTCTTCCCGATACAAAAAGCTTTGCTTCCCACCATCTCTGTCTCCCACCACAGTGGTAGGTCCAAGGCCTTGAAAAATTAATGTACTCTCGAAATTCAAGGGTTTTCAAGGGTTTTCAAGATGCATACGAACCCTGTGAATTCTATGGGTGAGCTCTGGCAACTCTCCGGGTGAGGTCTGGAAGGTTGTAACGCTGCGTGCAAGACGTCTGTAAAATAATTATTTCCAGTCTCTTTTGTGTCCTTGTAAACCCAGTCCCACAGCCCACAAGGGTCAGTCATAGACATTACATGTATGTTCTGGTATATGTAAATGTTTGTAAATTAGTGAATACACAACAGCTGAACCCTTTTGTCATGTACACTATTAGTAACTACCAGTAATTTTTTTTTTTTTTTTAATAAATTCATGTTTTTTATACTTAATGGGCTGAGCATGCATGTACTATCCATTCATCCGCTCTCACAGCTTCTTATTGCTCAGCATTGCTGGTGGTTTGCTTTTGGCACTCCCCTCTCCTCTACAGGTGACTTGTCAACCACATGTACAGTTGACCCTTGGTTAGGTTGCCATGGTCATTTACTGCCATTTTTAAGTCCTGCTTGTCACCTCCTTTGCTATTGGGTGCCTATACAAATGCTATGTTTTTAACAAACTAAGGCTGTAGTGGCATATCAAATCACTTTTATTAATACCTTGAAGCTTCCCTAAGAGCTGCTCTTTCACTCAGTGTTGTGTGCTTGACATCATCAAAATTATTGGTCAGAGATTCACAGTTCTGAAGCACAGACACAATGAAAAGTAATTAGGGACGAGAAAAGCAAGTGGCTGAGCACACACTATTGCCTACCACGACCTTCACAAAATTATGTAATGCTAAATAAGAGCTTAAAACAAGTACTGTAAGGTAAACGCTGTAGAAAAACTGGAAACATATGAAATAAAAATACAGTTCATGTGCATCACTCGCTCTACAAAAAAATTCAAAAAAATAAAAATAAAAAAGGAAATTGCATGAAATGATCTTAATCAAGGGTAGAACTTCAGATAATAAATGATTATTCGTCGTTTTGTCAGACGAACAAACATTAATTAATTGCAATCTTGAGCTCTTTGTTCTATTTCCCTCATATACACAACAATAATATAATTATTCCATGTTTCTAGAAGGAAAGTTAAAATTGATATAATAATATTACTCTTTGACTCCTTGGAGTGAAATTTAGCAGATTTTACTCTGTCTAACGCTAGGCTATTTTACACGTCACCTGGGGGGTGTCCTGAGGAATCAATTAGTTAACCAGTCATGTCCCCTAGCTCCATTAGAGCACCAACATTAAGACTCACACATATAATAATTATGCATGCAATCAATGATATTAATCTTAATCCAGGGTCAAGTTCTCTAACTTTCAGCTGATTGAAATTTGACAAGGGTTACAGCAGATGACAGTCAAATTGAAGGTATTGCAACTTACGGAACATCCTTTTTCCTGATTTCTTTTCCAGTGCTTCCTGCTTAATTTGGTTGCGGATGTTGAGACTAAACTTGCATGTGGTTTTATTTTGGGATTCAGGGCAAGCAAGTTCTGGAAAAAATGTACTACTGTTAGTTGACACCTTAAAATAATTGTGTACTTCAGTGATGTTCTTGGTCAACGATAACACCCTTTAATAGCCTTGTTGCATGGATATACAGTAACTTGATTCGTTGTTCTAAATTAAGCCAGGTAAACCAAGATTCATTGTTTGACCAATTTCTCCAGAACTCAAAGCAAAATACTAAAGGAACTCGGTGTATAACATACAGTGTTTTATTCAAAGCTTACCATCAAAAAGCTGGCAAGTTACATACAGTATTCATTACCGTAATGATATTCTTCTATTAAAATAGTAAACAAAGTTAACCTCTTTCTTTAATATACTGTCATCCTCTTCTGTACCCTGGGTACAGTACAAAGTTGGAGAGAACACTCAGCAATTCAAAATCAATGGTGGAGGATGAAATAAACATTTGGTGGCATGACCCCAGAACCCCTTTTCCATGCAAGAAACCAGTTCAGAAATTCGAGGGAGTTTCTGATTGGGCAAATCAAAAAACCAGTTCTCAACAGATGTTGCGACAAGCAGCGCTGCATGACATTTCAGCCAGAGATTGTTCCGATGGTCCATGTGTTGCTTCACATGGTATTGAGGTCGTATGTGGGATGAGTTTCAGTCGATCTCAATCTGACTGGAGGGTTTTTCTCTGGATACTCCAGTTTTCCTCCCTCGTGAAAATTGACTCTCAGTTGACACGATCCGAGCGGATACCCTCAAAAGGGATAACCTCTGGTATCTCTCCCTTTCATTGTATGAAAATGAATAAAGTTTCGTTTCGTTTCTTTCCTTCTTCTTTCTTTCAGTGCCTTTAACACGTACACTATAAGGGCTTTGATAACTTGGTAGCTAAATTATTTTGATTATGAATTTATGCATGAGATCGCTTGAAGATTACTCAAGGTCGTTTGACAGGAGTCGGGGGAATTGTCGCAATGTTGCGTTACTCTGCCACGTGCTCTAAATCACGAGTTCTATGTTGATTGTGTAACCATATCGAGTGACCCAGGGGTGTTATATTGCAAGGAGGATCGTATTGATTCGGGTGGCATGGTAACGTTGTTGCTGATTTAGAATTAAAGTCTGTTTTTATACTAGTCTATTAGTGTGGAGTTTTGATGGTTACTTATCGCGACAGGAATTAACTAAAAAAGTTGAACCACGTCAACATTTGTTGCAACTGTGTCTGGGAACAGAGGACTCAGGGACGAAAAAAGTTTCTTGCATTTCAAAGTCTTCCATTCTGCACTTTAGGCAGTGACCTCTTCGACTAGCTCTTTGTTTTTACAGTATGAAATCCTGTTTCAAGTTTTACACATCTGACAATTAAGGTTTTGCTCTGAGGGAAAAAATTTTCCTCGAATAAATCAATCTCACGCACCTAAACTCAATACAACATCATTAATTTAAAATTGCACCAAAATTATTAAAACTGTTGACAGAAGTGAATAGCCATCACTGGAATCACAATTTTCAGGAATGTTCAATGATGCACTTCATGGCATCCCGTGGGAAGCAGTCTCAGCTTGGCGGCCAAAACTGGTTTGACAAGAAATCTGAACTGCTTTCTCGCATGGAAATGAGGTTCTCGAGTCGTGCCACAAGGATATTTTTTCTTTTGTCCTTGACAGCTGATTTGGAATCGCTAAGCGTTCTCTCTGACCTTGGAAAAAAAATTTCTCTGGACCCAGGGTACCTCTTCTGATACTGTATCTCAAGTACAGTACATGTAGTTCTTGGACTTCTCATTAATAAGCACTACATAATTTGTGCCTCTTAACTATTGTTTTAAGAATTATTTATTGGTCCGATCGAACAAGCTTACTCACTAACCTTGTATTGTTTATTCACCTGCATACAAGAAGAATCTATTTCAATACCTCCATAACTATGGTACTGTATAACTCTTCACACAAATTCATTACAGTTTTCCAGTACATGCTGTGGCACTCACCTTGACTCCCTAATTCACAGACTGTACATATCATGCACAATCCACTTTCAAACACACTCCGCTTGGTTGGGTAGATATACATGTATCTTAAAGAGTTCAATGTTTACGTGTTCTGTGATGCCCCCTTTGTGTGTGTTTCCTGCCTCTAATATTTTAATTATTTACGTGTATTTTATGCAATTTTACTTTACCTTTCAAGTTATTTTTAATTAAGAAGCCAATAGCTTTTGTTGATTTCATCTCATTCTATGTAAAATCTACTGTTTCCCTTGGAAGGGTAGAATAAAGTTGTTGTTGTTGTTGCCGTCAATCAAAGGTGATAAAGATAACGTCTTCCAGTTTACACTGTTACGTGCTGGTATAACCAAGAGATGTCCGCGAACAAGGCATGAATGAAAATAACTCCAGAGTACAACATAAGGCACGTAACAAAAGTGTGACAACGAGCAATTACATTTTTATGAAGATGCAAAATGTTGTCTAATCTGACCAGAAGTGAAGGATCTACTGAGCAGAAGACAATAATTTATTATTATTATTCATGTGCACTTTGCATTAAGGTTGATTTTGCAGCACTGTGAACGATTTGGTAAAAGCCCGACATTCTGAACATTGCCTGGCCTTTCCAAGACATTTTGCCGTGAATTCCAAGTCCAAATAGTCATTAGAAGCAAACACATCCATCCCATGTTCTGAGGACACGACATATCTAAAGAAATTTTAACTAGCATGAACAGATCCAGATTCTTTTGATTGCATCAAAATATATCGGCTGAATTGCTCATCATTTATCGGTCCGTTCAAATGTGAGATCCACAGATCTATGACTATGTACATGTACTCTATCTGAAGGACTGCTCTGTGTGAGTTGGGACAGCTTGTGCTGTGCAACCACTCACTCAGGCTTGCTGTATATAGAATGACTATAACCAACAAGGAGAGTTATCTATCACTTCATATCCAACGTGCACTCGTAGAATAATAAGTATGGGTTATTGACCAAGCGTGAGGTCAAGATGACTGGATATTGGCCAAGTTCTTTTTTTGCGTGTTTATGGACCGAGACGAAGTCGAGGTCCATAAACACGCAAAAAAAGAACGAGGCCAATATCCAGTCATCTTGACCGAACAATCTTGGTCAATAAAGGATTTATTATATGACTTAAAACACCAAAAAATGATCTTTGATCTTGCGGGACCAAGCGAGAAATCCCGAGCGGGCAGTATCGCTCCATCTTGCCCGCTCGGGTAGCCAATCAGAGCGCGCGATTTGGTTCATCTTGCCCGCTCACAGAGCTAGTCATATAATAAGTAGAGGCTATTAAATGGCCGCACGGAGATACAAAATTTCTCTTAGACTATTGAATAATATTTCACTCATTTGCTGCGCTGACACTCATGAAATAATTTTCAACAGTTGAAGAGAAATTTTGTGTCTCCAAGCGGCCTTGTAATATGCTATTTATTATACACACACCAATGAAATACTAATTCATTTCATGAAAGGCATCACAGGCCAAGCACATGTCGCATGCAGGCCAAGCCGTTTGGAAATATAGTCTTACCTTGAATTTTTCTTCACCCAGAACTTCGAGGATGGTATGAAATAAGCGGGAGAACGTGTCAAAACTAATTTCGAATTGCTTCCACGTGTTTTCTTGACTGACTTCCTGTTTATTTTACAACACTGAAAGCAGCTGAACGGTGACGCAGCTAGAGCAGTGCAGTGCAGTGAAGTTAAGTGGCGCGTGACTGCTGTTTTGTTTCAGCGAACCTTCCGATGACTATCACGCACAGATTTTTGCTTTGTGTTTTGTTGAATAATTAGTTTACTCATATATCATTGTTTTACTTTCGCGGGCGATTCTTAATTAATTGACCACTTTACGTTCCAGTAGTGATGATAACGATATTATTTAATTCAAAGCGTTGTAAATACTTTACATAATTGATTTCCGGAGTTCGGAGCGAGATTCTTTACAGCTCCCGCACATGAATAAAATGCACATGTGCAACAATCTTTATTGACCTGCTAATAAGTTTTTTAATTGATGTCTGGGGTATTTTGTAAATTATTTTCACTGTTCAACATCAAAATTATTACAACACTTTTAAGTAAAAACTTGCAAGATTGGTAAACCCACACAAGACACATGACAACGCACGCTGTGCAACCCTCGATGTTATAAAATTCTTTACGCTTCACTCCGATATCAATGATCCTTCATGCGATTACAAAAATAAAGAATATATTCCTTAAGGGGTATTTTGTAAATCATGTTCACTGTTCAACATCAACATTACTACAACACTTTTACATAGAAACTGACAACTGACTCTTAATCAGTAAACCCACACAACACACATGACAAGTTACGCCGTACTGAGTACCAATAGTACTCTCGATATAATTCACGTTCCACTTCGATATCAATGATCGTTCAGGCGTTTACAAAAGAATATACGCCCTAAGCTTGCTGCTTTTGAGAGCTGTAAAATATGATTGCCTCCATACGCATTAGAAAACAATGAGCTCGCCGTACTGAGTACCAATAGTACTCTCGATATAATTCACGTTCCACTTCGATATCAATGATCGTTCAGGCGTTTACAAAAGACTATACGCCCTAAGCTTGCTGCTTTTAAGAGCTGTAAAATATGATTGCCTCCATACGCATTAGAAAACAATGAGCTTACCTCTATGTCCGGAGAATCTCTTGACAAGGCCATAGTCGAAGATAACACTTGCACTCAGTTCCTTTCCTTGCGGGTTTTGCAATAGCGTTACGCAATATCACCACGTGACTCGCATCTTCGGCTCCCCAGTCAGGGTTGTCTATGATCATAGTTAGTACAGTGATTTTATAGTTGACTATAAACTATGGTATAAATGAAAATAATGTAATTTAAAGGTGTCGTTCTTCTGGCTTTTAAACTTCGAGTTTAAAAATTACATCATGTCCTCGTGACAGTGTTCGACACTAACGCTTGCCCCGGGCAAGCGCACAAGAAAATTCTACCTCTTGTCACGCAAGTTCAAACAGCTTTGAAAGGCTTAAAGAACATACTATTGGACAATTGGCATTTAACTCAAAACCAACCTAATCTCAGAGATATATTCAAGGAATCTCCCTTGATCTCTTATAGAAAAGGAAAATCGCTTAAAGATATGATTGTCGAGGCAAAACTGTGAAGGTCACTAGAACACCATAGTCGCATTGGTCTGTCAAACCCATTTTACACACATCGTACACAAAATTGACGTTTTTACAAGCCTCCATTGAGCTTTAATGGGCAGCGGGTCTTTTGTAGAAGGTGGGCAACCAAAAAATCTAGCACTTCACGTTGCAGTTAACTCTGCACGGCCAAGTTCTACACGGCCAACGTTTGTATTATAAACGAACCTTTCCTTGTACTTGAACCAAAAACACATAACTGGTTGCCCAAAGGGCGAAATTAGTAAGAAAGTAAGTGTCGAACACTGCGTATACATCATATGGGTGTGGGTGCATAGCGACACAAAATTTAGGTGGTGTGTGTTTGTGTACTTTTCGGGTGCCTTTCCTCTGTGTCTTCAAAAGAGAAAATATGTCAAGGCAGAAGACTGTGCAATAGTTTTCCTGAAACCTTCTCAAAAGACCAGAGTTGCATAAGAGAATCGCAGTTGGAAACGGCATCGGCCTGAAAAACTTGCAGCTAAACTATTCACTGAAGTGGAGGTGGCTAGTGGTGGAAATAGGTGTCTGTCCTCTGAGAGATCATTTGTGAGAACCAATCAATATAGAAAGGTAGATTTAGATAGCATGGTTTGCATAGGGCAAATAAAAGAACAAAAAATCTACATTTTGAAGTGAGATTGTAAATGTACATATCATACAATTTGTACCAGTAATATTGTTAAAATCTCAGTACTAAAACTATATCTGTTAATTGTTTAATCGATTGCAAGTAGCTATTAATAAAACTATTTCGGAAGCTATTTGCCTTACAAATGCAAAGGTTCGTGTTATCAATGTACGTGCATGCCGGCCTTTGATTGTGTAGCTTTCTGAGGACAGATAGAAGTCTTCATCGCTATATGATTCTATATGTTGTCAAGGATACCATATGGCGTATATTATCGTGCTTCTCGGCTTCCGTGGGCATGACCAGACTGGTAGGAGTCCCGTGATAGGTCTTGTATGAACAAATAATGCTCTTATAATTAGCCCCTTTTTAAATGGCTATTTTCCATTTTAAATCTTTGGGAGATTTTCACATGACACCGGAAAGACCAAATCCAGAACAAGTTCATACCTGTTATGTTTCTTATCTGTTAACATGGTTCCGAGACGAGCTAAAGTTCCTGCACAAGTCATTTTCATTCATTCTATCCTATTCAGTGAAGTTCTCGTTCCCGGATGAAACCGCAAACCGTGTATTCTAGGCGAGTCGCCCATGCGCGGCTTATTTGTCGTCCTCAGAATCCGCTTTTCGTTTGGTCAGCGCCGAGAACACCGACTCTGGCCACAACCAAAAATACGCGCAGTTGCGATTATGGTATAATAGGGAAGTTGAGGTTTTAAATCCTTTGCAAAAACCGTGGACGATAAGTCTTGCTCAGCGTTGGATCAGAGAAGATCGTGATCAGTCAAAATTAATGAAAAATATTTATGAAAGTCAAGTTGACTACTGCACGACAGACAAAACCGTTATGCGAAAGTGTATTTTTTAACGATATTTTGGCTGGCCCGCAATACCAGCCTTCATCAGGTTTCTTTGGAGATCTAACGAATTTACAGAATATATATACACATGTTATGAAGTAAGTAAAGAAGATTGCAAATGATAACGTAACGTGATGTAGCTACTGGACTGTAAACAAACCAAAATTTCAAAGGAATAAAATGCCTTTGAAACACCATATACGAAACAACGAGATCGTTAAATTATCCGTCACGCTTGTTGATCCCAAGAGGTTATAAGGTTATAACCGTTGACGATCCTAATCTCCACGCCAGAGCTCTTTTCTTGGCTGAGGGAGAGAAGCCTGAAACAAAGTGTCTTCTAATTGGTTTTCGTGAAGAACAATCAAAAGTGTCTCTAATTGGGTTGATCCGAGGCTCTGGTGACGAGAATGTTGACGACCCTTATTGTTTCAAATTTCCTGAGAATGCGCAGAAGAGCCGGAAGTCCGTGATTCGCGAACTTCCTGTTCTTGGTGCTGACCAAGAGAAAAGCGGGCTCTGGGGGACAAGAATGCTGACGCGCTGTGTCTGAAGGGCGTGCCAGGGAACCTCTGAATTTATCACGTGCATATGCGACAGGAACTGGTTACATGTAAAATCAATACGAGTTCATCGATATTCTCTCTCATTTTAACCGTTTTTAGTGTTTGAACATCGTAGAGTTTTGAAGCAAGCAACCGTGGGCAATATTCCTGATTGTGTACGTTGGATCAACTGGCTTGATCTGATCGGCGAGAAACTAAATATTTTGAGCAAGACCCGATAC
>BLFP01004838.1:30139-36650 GCA_014634505.1 Montipora efflorescens | reverse complement strand
CCAGAGCTGTGAATAAAGATGAATTTCTGGAGTCGGACTAGTTCAAAAACATTTAATTGCTACTCGGAGTTTCATGCTTCTAATGAAGCAATCATCAGGCAACTGACAACAATAACGGTTACATGTAAAGATATACAAATTTGAAAGTGGGGAACAATGCTTACTAGCATATATTAAATATTAATAAAACAGATTACTTTTGACGAGATAATAAGAGTGACATTAAACTTGATTTAAATGGTCTTAGAATTTGGTTGCCATATGGGCCGATATCGAGTTCCAATCATTGATGCATTTTAAAAAATGAAAATTAAAATAATTTGTGCGGGAATGTTTTGGTCTCACTTTAAAATTATGACTAGATTTTAAACGTTTTTCACCTATTAAGTCAAAGTAATTATTGCAATCTATATTCGGGGGTGGAAGCTGAATAACTCGACCTCGATTATTCATTATTCTTTGTGTGTTTTGTTCGAATTATTCATTATTCTTTTTAAATTTCTCTAGGTTATTCATTATTCATTGTTGTTATTCATTATTCCACTGGCACATTAACTGCGTTATTCATTATTCCGGCGTTTTCAGACCCAATTATTCATTATTCATTTTTTATTTATACTCGTTATTCATTATTCATTATTCAGCTTCCACCCCCGAATCTATATCACAGAGACCCAATAATATTTTGTACATCTGAACAAGACAGGCGTATTTCCTCCTTAATTCTACTTAAGGCCAGTTTAGTTTTTAAGTCGATCATTAAAACTCTAGATCAGGGCCACATATCAGCCTCGTGGCTCTCCGTTGTATTGACTCAGCACGATTGATAGGCTTAATCAAATAAGGTGTCCACATCGCACAGCAGTACTCCATTGATGGTCTGACGAGAACTTTGAAGGCTGTCTCTACCGCTGCAGGACTGGTTCGTACTCAAACGAACGCCCTATTAACCCCATGGTGCGTCTTGCCTTTGCACAGATTGAAGATATATGTTGATCCCAAGATGGGGTCTCAGACACAGTAACACCACGGTACTTATGATGATCAACAGTTTTTAGGGTCGTGGCATTTATAGAGTAATCATGTTTAATCATGTTAAGTGCCAGAAATTGCCAAAAAAATATCCCTTTTGAAAAAGTAACGGTGACCGATGATTTTTGCCTGCTGGTTGCGAATCTTTTAGGTGATGCTTTAGTAAAAATATTTGTGGCAACGTAGAACCGAAGTTCTTAGAACAGTGTCACTCTCCAGAATGAATATTTCACAAAAGATTATAGTTGAGAGCAAATAACGTTATGACGTGTTAACTAACAATTTGTATTTTCACAAATAACGGACAAGCATCGGATATTTCACGGGCTTAAGGAAAATGTAACACTGTGCAAACTATAAGTAGAGTGAACCATGCGACAGGGAAAAAATTCATAAGGGTTATGCTCTCCTTCTTTACCTTAACCTTAACCTTAACCTATTCACTTATCTTTCATGGGAGGTAATGGTTTCCACTGTAACAAATTCCTGGGTGAGGGCAAAAGAAATTATACTCCCAGGATCAGATTTCACCCTTTTTTGGTACGTTTACCAAAAAAGTCATAAAAAATTCAATTTTCATTCTTTTTCAGCCAAATCTTCAGGATATTGTCTTCATACGATGGGGAACATATACTAGGGGTCCATCAAGTGTTGCTTCATTCCATCAAGGCTCTCTGACTAACTTCAGTAGTGAATTGTATGATAATGTATGCAAATGTTATGCATAAATTAATGAAGCAGCAAAATTAGGAACAACTTGTAGGCTCAAAAATTGTTTCTGCTTGTAGCTTTATCCTTTCTCTTTCATTTGAGATATAATTTTCCTTGCTTGTGTAAATACCTGGAGAGAAATAATTGACAATTAGACCCGTAGCCCGCAAGGGCTACGGATCAATAGCCCATGAGGCGATGCCGAATTGGCTATTGACCCGTGGCCCGTGAGGGCGAAGGGTATCACCCAACTAGTCGGACAGAAAAGGCAATAATAAAGTTAGCAAATGCAAGTTAAAGAAATAATTATTTGGGAATAAAACGAAAGAAAGCGTCACGCTTTTAGCTACTCGATGACTATTAATAATAGTCATCTGGTAGCGTAGCCAATCAGAATGCAGGATTTGCGTTAGTCCACTAGTTGGGTGATACTAATTAAAAATAGAACATTTGTCATTTTTTGGCTAATTTCACTGTGTAGAAAAAGAGTTAAATTAATTAATTAAGGTAAGGAAGCTCTTCCAGAAACGAAACACTACTTCTTTTGAAATCAGCAGCTTCTTGTTGCGTACGAGTTCGCAGATTTAGGGAAGCCTGTACCGAGTAGTACAAAGGATTTTTGTATCCCGCAGAACATTAAGACTAGTACTGAAATGTTAATGATTGCAAAGTTGTGACTTAAACATAAAGGCATTCTTCATTGAAACGGTTCGGTGTTACCTTCTCTTTACACTAGTTTCTAATGACTATGACACCTCTCTGCATGGCAAGCCAAACCTTCGTGCGCGGAACGATATTTACAGTGGCAGTCATTTGCGTCCCATCTTTCTTCCCACACAAAACAACGGTCTTACTAGAAGAAATTTCAAATACTCATTTAAATACCTATCTTCAGCAAATTTATGTCGCTGTGAGTCCTATATCCCGACTCTGTTATTTTTGCGAGACGCAGACTTTTCGATGCATCATCCCATACCCCTTGAAAAGATTCCCCACAACTGTCAGAAACATTTAGTAGCAAGGTCAAACAGGTTAGAGATTGTTTTATCAGAAATACTGAAAAGCGAGTTGAAAAAAACGAGGTTGCAGGCCGAGTTTTTTAATCGAATTTCGAGGTGTTTGGATAGAAGATGAAACGCTCTTTCGAGTGTTTGACATTGCTTCTCAAAGTATTTACTATTTTATGATACATCTAATCTCTAATTGAGATCACATATCCAAACTTCCTCCACGGCAGTGATTTCGTTTGTTTTTGGTTTATTATTCACGAGTTTGAGAACACTATGAATTGAGACTACACTAATTCAAACTATTGGTAAGTTATATCGCCAAGACAAGGCATACATGCAGGGTCACAATTGTCTGTGCCTTTAGCCTGGTTTTCACTAGCGACGTAAGCATAAACACAAGCAGCAATCGTAGGTCGCATTTACTTGTAACTTACTTAGTAGTGTCTTTTGTTCTAACAAAAAAAGGTAATACTGAGTGTGTGTATGCTGTTTATGCTTATGCTTGCGTTGCTAGTGAAAACCAGGCCAACCAAGGACATCACATCATGTATTCGAGACAACTTACAGAGAAAAAAATTCGTTTTTAATAACACAGAATGCATATGCAATCATTGGCTGCATATCTTTAAATGCACAAAAACTGCACAATTTTGCACACATCAGGAAAGTGACGAGACTTGCGCAAAACACCTCCTGTTTATCCTAACGAAATTTTCATGAACAGGAAAGTAATTCCGATTTAATTTGTACGCGGAAAAGTTGTGGTGTTATCCAATACGCTATAACGTGAAGAAAGTAAACTGATAATTAATTTACAAGCTACCCCGTGAACACAGAACGGTGCGCAAGCTATCGGCCACTTCAGACCATGATTTGATGAAAATTTGAAACGAATGAAGTTTTCACAATGGCTCAGTGGAGTAAATTGTATTCAGTTAAACCCTCTTCAGTATCATCCACAGGCTTTGACCCTTCTCTGTTGATTGTGCTTCTGAGGACAATCTGTAACCTGAGTCCTCCATCCTCTGGCTGGGATCTACTTCCTCATTCACTTGACACCAGCTGTGAGTCTGACATTGTACGTTTGAAGTATTGTGTGAATGCACTATCAGCCCATGCCGAGAAGGCCTCTGTTAGTGATGCAACGTTCTGTAGGTACAGAGAACAGATCCAGAACACACTGGTAAGACTGGGTGGAGCTAAATATGAAGATGCCATTTGTGAACTTGAGAAACAAGAAAGGGACCCATGGGATGAGGAACATTTCAAAAAACTTCTGAAGCAGTGGAAAGATGGTGACGACAGAATTAAGGACAAAGTGAATGAGTGGGAGTCTATTATAATGGAGACTTCTGGAGACGCAGGTTGGTGTTAAGGGCGGAAACTTAGGGTGCTTTTACAACAACTGGTATTTTGAGAGAGAGAGAGAGAGAGATCCCGGAGATGCCATAAGAACTACTAAAATGGCCATGAACGACAGTACATACCAACGTATTTAGATTCGTAATGCTCACTGGTTTCAAAAGCGCATTAGATCCTGGCGCATATGTCTATTTATAATCGCTGCTGGCCACAGAGGGTGGAAAATTACATCTATTCCTTGTTGTTAAGACCAATTTGACTGCTTTTTAATAAAAAACAGTTTAAATACACCTTTTGCTGTTCATTACGAGAAAATACGCATGTATGTGCGTGAACTGACAACCAGTAGCGCGAAGACACATTCATGAGCGCAAAAACACGAACATTTGCACGTAAGTCAGATTCAATAACGATTTTGAATTTTTGCTAACATTCAATAACATTTTTAGGCATTCTTATGCGTCATTCGGCATAGAAAAGAGAAAAATATTCTTTCATTTGCGCTAACATTCAAGTCATTAACACCATCTTGAAAAGCAATAGTTAATAGACAAACATTAAAGTGTATAAACCATTCATTAACATTTTCATCACACTGTTTGAAATTCATTAGCATTCCTGGACGGCGGAGAAGACAAATATCTCAATTGAACAATAAAAAATTTCCCAATTATTTTCTTATGAATTTCAGCTTACCCTTCAATAAATAACCTTTCTATTGTAAACACTTTGGCAGATAAGTATAAGTGTTAGAGGGAGCACTGGCCCACCGAAACCCTATGATTCCCGCCCCAAACAGAGCTGAAAATGCTTCCGTCCTATTTGTACTGTAGTCCGTTTCTAAACATCGTGGAGCAAGCAATAAGTTGTCTGAAAGCAGCAATAAAGGCCGACATCTCGAGTCCGGAAATTCAAAGACGTATGGATGACAGAGATGAGGCCAGAGCCCAACGAATTCCACTCGGGGAGTTTCGAACGCAACAACTGCTTGAAGCTCTGCACAGAAATATGTATTGACAAGGTGATTTTACTCCTGGGAGATGTGATAATCGATAAGACAACACGCTTATTCTTATTCAACTTCTAGAATTTTTTTTCTCACTATTGAAATAACATCTGATTTACAAACCGGTGAATGATCGGATTTTGCCAAAATTAATGATCAAGTCTGTGAGAAGTATTTGTTGTTTTTACCAATAATGACCCTTTTCTGTTCCCAAAAAAATTTCAACAACCTGAAAGTAACGGTTGAATAACAAACTCAGCAGTGACTTGACTTGACTTGACGAGTATACCATTTGATTAGCTATAAATATCATTGGTGACAAATTACGGTAAGACGCCACTTCTGGCATTGTAGGATGAGTTGCCATGGCAACATTGTAATTTCGCATGTGACATTATGACTTAACGTTGAAATTTTGCGGTTAAATTAAGGAGTAATTTGTCACCCACTGTTTCAATAATTGTTATTGTCAAAGTCTTAGATATTTCTGCCATTCTGATACACATCCACGGACTTGCTTTGCTCTCTGATGTGGGATGTCAGTGTTTATTTTCAGCACTTGTACTATTTTTTCGAGTACATCTCTAAATTATAGTTTATTTTAGCTGGTCAATTTCCTAATTTAGTCCATTCTCTTTTCAGTCAGCTATGTCTTAAAGGATTCTTTTTTCTGTCTAGTTTCTAAATGTTAATATATTTCTCGTTGACAGTGGCAAAACAATTCTTGCTGTTGCTTTTGTATTATTCTAACAGCAGACTGTGTTGATTATTTTACAATAGATCCTGTGCAGCCAGAAGCAAGCTGTACTGATGTTCTCTCAGCAGCTGCAAGAACTTTAACACGAAGTCAGCATGATCAAGGTAATAAATTCAAATCACTGAAAGGAAATGTCAGGCTACAACACAAGGCATGCAAACTCCTTTCGTCTTCCCTTATGTAGCTTTTTAACTCCCTCTCTATTCATATAATGGGCTCTCTATCTCTGGCATCCTTCAGAAAGAAACTTAAAAATTCTATTCCAGGTATGTATTACGTTGTAATTATATCACAGATATAAAAACTTCATACTTTGCATCTTTGTTAAATTAACATCCATCTAAAGTTTCATGTTAGTGAAGCTAAGCTTACAAGCCTTAATGGTTTTTATTAGGTTTCCGCGGCATTTATTTTTTTCTGGCATCTATTTATAGTCTGCAAATCTCATGTACAATGGCAAAAATAAAACAAAGTAAGTAAGGTCTGGAAGTTGTTGAAGTGGATATGTGGTAGTTAAAACTAAGCATTAATTTTCATTCAGGAGATGTGTTAGTCCCCATTAATATTACAAATTATAACATAACTTGGATAAAACGCGCGTTCTGATTGGCCAATTGATTATTTCTATTTGCC
>BLFP01004838.1:25139-27639 GCA_014634505.1 Montipora efflorescens | reverse complement strand
TTCAGTCTAAGTTACTTCAGACCTTGGGACAGAACTTTCTTGTTAAAGATCTAGCTATATATATTGGAGTGACTGCTGTGAATCTTTTCTGTGAATTTCTTAAGGTCAACACATGCTTGACTACTTTGTACTTGCACTTTAACAAAATTGGTACCGCTGGTGCTAAATCCCTTTCTGAGGCTCTCAAAGTCAACAGATGCTTGACTACTTTGAATGTGAGCGAGAACGAAGTTGGTGCCGCTGGCGCTGAATCCCTTTCTGAGGCTCTCAAAGTCAACACATGCTTGACTACTTTGAATGTGAGCCAGAACGAAGTTGGTGCCGCTGGCGCTGAATCCCTTTCTGAGGCTCTCAAAGTCAACACATGCTTGACTACGTTGAATTTGAGCTTCAACCAAGTTGGTGACGCTGGCGCTGAATCCCTTTCTGAGGCTCTCAAAGTCAACACATGCTTGACTAATTTGAATGTGAGCCGCAACGAAGTTGGTGCCGCTGGCGCTGAATCCCTTTCTGAGGCTCTCAAAGTCAACACAAGCTTGACTACTTTGGATTTGACTTGGAACGAAGTTGGTGACGCTGGCGCTGAATCCCTTTCTGAGGCTCTCAAAGTCAACACATGCTTGACTACTTTGAATTTGGATGAGCGCTCAATCCCTTTCTAAGGCTCTCAAATTCAAGACATGCTGGACTGAGTTGGAATTGATTTGGGATGAGTTCGATTGACCGTATTCCAGAAAAGGAGTACATGGAATAAAAGTTAGAAATTCTTCGTTTTTGCGGAGATTCACATTAAAATTGTGAAACACCTGTTAAAATGTCTTGTTACTTTAAACCATTTTAAATCATCACTCCACATACTCTTCTTCCGGAATAGGGTCAATCGAACGTACCCTTGCATTTTAATCAATTAGAACAACCAATGAGTTACAACTGGGGTCGGCAGTTCCAACCATACCGGTACTTATTTCTCTCAGTTTCCTTTTGTTATATCGTAATTGTGTGGCTTTGGTTAGAATTTGCAGAAATTAGGCTAAAGGACTTGAAGCAAAGCGATTTCATTTGGAAAAGTAAATTAAATCGGTAACAACATCACAATTATACTTACATGTGATTTTGCTGTGTGTACAAATTTTACATTCAAGTTCAAGTTTTATTTATTTACAGCAAACAGTTAAAGTTATTATTACTGGGCTGGCTTGCAAATAGCGAAAAGCTAATCGTGGCAAGCCAGACTGTACACAGAATTATTTAGACAATTTTTTAAAAAGAAGTGAATGGTTATTATATACAACAACAACATGTAAACATTACTCTTCGTGCTTTCTTGTATTTAGAAAGTAGAAGAATATAGGAGAAAAGGAGAAGAAAGCATTCTAGGTACAAGAACAATATGTTAAGAGGAAAACTACAGACTAAACTTAACTTCAGTAAGAAATGTAATTTTTCATCTTGTTTATTAAGGTATCTATGTCGGCATAGGAGTTTTCAGTTTCTAGAATTTCAATTAGTTTTGTTCTAATAGTTTTTTAAAAACAATTTCTGAATACGTTTTTGAGACTAGTTGGTATCCCATTCCAGATTTTAACACCAACACGTGAAAAGGCCTTACTTTGAACGTTAAGTGCTGATTGTTTGGTAAAAAAATGCTCGCATATCGATGAGCGTGTGCTGTAAGAATGAACACTAGTAATTTTAGAAAACAAATTCGAAATTTTAATCGGTGCAAAATTGGTGTTGATGTCATACATCAAATTGACAATTTTCTCATAATTAGGGATTTGAGCAGCAGAAGTTTTGCTGGTATTGCATGCTCCCTTGTTTGAGCAAAATGATTAACACGGAGTGAACGTTTTTGAAGGACAAGAAGTTAAACCGTACGTCATATAAGTTACAATGAGGGACTTGTGAATATTAAGAAGAATGTGATTGGGAATAATATATCTTAACTTCGCAATTAAACCGACAGTTTTGCTTATTTTGGTTGTCAGGGTATGAATATGGTCTTCCCAACTTAGATTTTCATCAATCAATAACCTAAGAAATTGAATGCAGTTCTTATGTTCAAGAATAACATTCTTATTTTTTTCATTATCAAAAATAATAATCTGGGGCAGGTAATTAAGCTGTTTTTGGTGTGGGCGAAAAATAACAAAGTTTGTTTTCTTTATATTAAGTGTAAGTTTATTTGAGCTTAGCCAATTAAATAAGTTGTTCAATTCAGCATTCACAATTAATTCCACTGTCTTGAAATTTTCTTGAGAATAAAGGACTTGAGTATCATCCGCAAAAAAGTTTTCTGGAGCAATGTTGAATATCCTTAACATACAACAAAAAAGGGAGCGGCCCTAAAACGGACCCTTGCGGTACACCACAATTAACTACTTCTTTATCCGAAATGTAAGAGTTAATCTCAGTTGCTTGAGTACGATTTGTTAAAGAAGAGGAAAACCACTGATTAAAGATTCCTCGAAAGCCGTCATAACTAAGTTTATCACGTAAA
>BLFP01004838.1:16172-18672 GCA_014634505.1 Montipora efflorescens | reverse complement strand
GCTCAGATACAAGGAGTGTTACATGACCTTTGTCCATCCTTCTCTGCTGGACTGAAGTCTTAAGAACAGGCGAGATAGTCTTAACTTTCTTCCAAGCAAAACCTAGCGTTTTATTGGCCTTTATATCAGAGGCCGTGCGATTAACATGCTCCTTCCAGTTAAGATCTTTAGTTGACGTGACACCAAGATGGCTAGCTGACTTAACTGAGTCTGGGGTTTTCTCATGTAGAATGTAATCATGGTGCACAAAATTGTGCTTACTCCCTGTACGAAGAACCTTGCACTTGTCCGGGTGAAACTTGCATTCTTTTTCCCAAACAGCTAGGTTATCAAGGTCACCTTGGAGGACTTGACTATCAACATTAATAGTAAGGTATATAGTAGTGTCATCCACGAACAACCCCTCTAAGATTGGAGACTAAGGATTCTGGTAGATCGTAATGTTGGAAAGAAATAAGCATGGCCCGAGTACCGAACCTTGTGGAACGCCAGAGAGAACTCGCGTACTGTTACAAAATTCTCCTTCCGAGACTACCCTTTGGGATCTTCCAGTCAGGAAGGCTTCAATCCATTTATTGGTACAACCGCAGACATCGTAATGGTCCAGCTTTCTAATAAGGAGCCCATGGCTAACCTTATCAAATGCCTTGCTATAAAATGAACTCATAAAGCATCTACTTGATGACCGTCGTGCATTTTATAAAACCCAATAATTGAGTCTCACATGATCTTCCAGTCCTGAAGCCGTGTTGCAAAGGATAAAGGATGCCCTGGTCATTGGCATGTCGGATAATTGAACTGGTGATTGTATGCTCCAATAGTTTACAGCAAATACAGCTTAACGATAATGGCCGATAAATGCTAGGGTCACTCCTCGAGCTCTTTTTATAGATATATTGACAACAACTTTTGCTTTTTTCCAGTCCTCCGGGATTTCACCGCTCTCATAAGACTTGACAACTATAACGGTCAGAACATTATCTGAGGTCAACTTCATCGAAAGAATCGGCTTTACTACAAAAAACAAGAAATGGCGGGAAGATTTTACCATTTGTTACGACACATCACCCAGCAGTATCAACCGTTAAGGCAATACTGACGCAAAACTGGAGCTTAATTCAAAATCAGCCATTGCTGAACAGAATATTCAAACAGCCTCCTCTCATATCACGTGAAAAAGAGGAAAATCTCTCAATGAGGACATGCTTGTCAAGGCCAAAGTGTAAATTGAAGGTCTCTTAATTAGTTGCAAACACAAATCCACTTCAAGGAGACAGTGTAGGCCTGTCACACATTTTTTGAACTAAGACAAACACATTAAGCAAGCCAAGCACCTCAAGCAAGCAAGGCAGTGTAAGCAAGTAAAGCATTGCAAGGAAGTAAAGCATCTCAAGCAAGCAAAGCAACTCAAGGAAGCACTTGAAAATAGTGTTGAGAAAAGCAGTGTAAGTAAGTAAAGTAGTGTAAGCAAGTCAAGCTCCTCAAGCAAGCAAAGCAGTGAAAGGAAGTAAAGCAGTTTAAGAAAGCAGAGCGGTGTAGGAAGGTAAAACACTTCCAGCAAGCAATGCAGTGTAAGGAATTAAAGCACCTCACGAATGCAAAACAGGGTACGGAGGTAAAGCAGTCATTGGTAAGAAAGCAAAGCAGTTTAAGAAAGTAAAGCACCTCAAACAAGGAAAGCAGTGAAAGCAAGTCAAGCACCTCAAGCAAGCAAAGCAGCGAAAGAAAGCAAACAAGTGTAAGAAAGTATAGCACCTCAAGCGAACCTCAAGCAAACAAAGCAGTGTAAGGTTTTCTTCACACTGAAGAAGAGGGTCCAACATAAGTTTAGCGGGATGCGGGATGGGGCTTAAAATCGAGGCAGGATGTGGGATAAAAATACGACGGCGACACCGGGATGTGCTCCGTTTTCATAGGCGGGATACGGGATAGTAAATAACCTCGCGTTATGAGTTGAATAGCTTTTTTAATGTGCTTGGAGAATGAAAAATTTGGCCAAAAGACCCTAAAAGACCCTTAGAAACCACGTAAAAAATGTAAAGTACTCGGACCTATGCCGCTCACGCAATTTTCTGTTTGTCCTTTAGGAGTAACACGTGGCGCAAGTAAGTCGATCTTTTTCAACCACGTTGCGTTCGTTGACATGTGCGCAATGGCGAAATCGTCTCACTCCGCCAACTTCATCTGAAACCTCTGACATAATAAAACTGCGTTGCAATTTATTACGAAAAGGGAAGCTTTGGAAAAGCAGTTTTCTCCGCGTAAGGAAAGAATTCGGGCAGTGAAGAAGGGAAAAACGCTAAACAAAATCCGGGAAAACTGAAAAATCCGCTGAAAAAGGCCTGCTATCACCCGGCACATGAAAGCATTCTAAATGGTGAGGTCTGCCGCTTCTCTACGTCACTTTCCGAGTCACTGTTATCATCATCGTTATTACAAAATTCGTCAATATAAGTATCCTCACCAGTATCCCCCTCAGGGTCTTCGCTCTCTTCACTAG
>BLFP01004836.1:53063-62843 GCA_014634505.1 Montipora efflorescens | reverse complement strand
GCCGTCGTCGTTGCTTAAGTTCCCTATTACTTGTAGGGAGCTTCAGATTTTACGATGAAGACGGCAACAACAACGGCGGATAAATAATCGTGCTGCACGTGCAGCACGGATTTTATAGGACGGGTTCTTGCGGTACTCTGCATAAGGACGACGTGAAATTACCAAATTTAAAGTTTTGACGACAACGTGAGCACGCCACAGAGAATCTTTCATTCTCTATTTTCACTTTGTAACTGCTCGTACCAATTTATTTCTACAACACGTCGCCCAAATTAAAAGAAGTGAACGAGACAGAATAGCCGCGAAAGAATTATGATAATGCAAAGTGATATTTTGAGGTGACGTTTTCGTTGAAGTCGCCGTCGCAGATCTTAAGGACCCTATTCGCTACTGAGGTGACGTTTTTGACCAACGGACGGCAACCGGAAGTGAGTTGTTTTCCTCTTTAACTTGCCTTCACACATCTACATTTGCATTGTTTAGTATCGTTTCTCTATTAGACATGATTAGTTTAAAATTCTGGGAGACAACACTGTCCTGGCATGCGGAATGTTCACTTCCGGTTGCCTACCCTGGCTCAAAACGTCGAGCGCGAAGCTGCCTATTGACAGTTTAAATTATATACATACATAAATACATACATCTTTACTTAACAATGCAGGTTAAATGTGAATTGGCAACACCGAAGTCCTGATGTGGACCTGCCTAACTACAGCTAATTAAATACAATCACAATAAAATATACGGTAGCAATTGTACACGAGAATGAGCGACGCAGTCTGGTGGTGTTTAATTGAAGCAGGATCTGTGCATGGCACAATTGTAAGAACATCAGTCACTCTGCAAGGTACATATAGTAATTATAATTATATTAACTATCATCATTTGACAAAGTTTCTTTCACCTTCTTCTTCTGTTCTAGCAGTGAAGTTTGCCATCTCTCCAGGTTCAATGGTAACTGCCTGTACTGCAAACGTGTAATTTGTATATGGCGTCAGTTTGGTTACTTTTTTTTCAAAACCATTGCTATATTCGTGTGCATCGATCGCTATACTACCAGCTTCTTCTCCAGTCTTGGTATTGTAAATCTTTACGTGATATTTTCTGATAACACCATTCTTATTTGAAGGCTCATTCCAACGAACGAGGACTTGTGTGCCTGATATGACTTTTCCGCTTAATTGTGTTGGAGGACTTGGGCCTGTTGAAACAACAAGGAATCAGATTCCCATTATTTATTTTTGTACCGCAAAGAAAATTGATTGTGTCTTATTAAGCCGTTAAGCAGTTATAATGCAGTTTCAACTTCCGCAAGGTTAACATCTCTATGCATACAACAATGAAGGCATTATGAAATGTCTTAGTTTTTGTTTTTGGACCACACTGGTTGGATGAACACGGCCAAAACATGAAAAATGATGATGAGGATGATGATGAGCATGGAAATGAGCACAATGACAATGGCAAGGATGATGATTAGGTGAATTTATTATGCGATTTAACTATACAAACCGATCAATAACAATACATGAACATCTATTACTGTCCACGAAAACAACAACAACTGGAAAATTATCATCATAGACAACGCAGTGCATGGCAATAGCAATGAAAAAAGCAACGTGTTAGAGAGAAATAGGAAAAGTACTAAGATCCTGAAAAGGGACATGAAGGCTTCAGAGTAGAGGCAAAAGGTACCAGCCGTTGTTGTTTCTAAGAATGGTATTGGAAAACTCTACCTTTTTTGTGGTGGTGATGATGACGATGAGGACAATAGGGAAAGTTCCAATGAAGGTCATCCCTTGTTGTTGTTGTTGTTGTTGTTGTGCGCTCTGGGAGCAACATCACCTGGTCTCACACAGAGTTTTGGAAGTTGACACAAAGGTTGCTCCACTTTAAACAGTGGGACTTTATAGGAGAGTGTTAGAAGATGACTTGCCCTACGTAGGGACGGCAGTCCTAGATAAAGCCTAAGAACTACAGCACAAGTATAAGTCCTAGATAAAGCGCAAGAACTACAGCACAAGTATGTGGGTTGAGTTTGTTGGTTCTCTACTCCGCACCGAGAGGTTTTCCCCGGGTACTCCGGTTTCCCCCCTCCTCAAGAACCAACATTTGACTTGATTAGTGTTAATTGTTAATTTCAATTTACAGTGTCCCCAATTAGTGCTTCAGCGCTAGAACGACTAGACACTTAAATAAAGTTCCTTTAAGTAACATTCGTGAAACTGCTTCATGCCAACAATGATGATAACAATAATACAATGCAGATTACAAAACCAGAGCAAAATAAATCAAGAGAAAAAAACAAACAATTTCACTATCCAGTTTTTGTTCACTCTGAGGAAAGCCTAATTATCGAATCACGTGAACATGCTTTAGTGCATAACAAGCAGCCTGCATAATTATTATGTATGCCCATAGTTTTCATATTGTTCATTTTTAAAACGTTAATACTGGAAAAGATGGTATGAATACTGTCTACTCAAGACTGGCTCTTACAACGATTCAAGCATCTATTCCAAGAACGTAAGTCTACAGTAGTAGCACCTGGCAGAGTTTGAGTCATATCGGGAAATCAAGATCAAAGATAGCTAGATAAACTCGTTTATTTAAAATTAAAAATATACAGAAGTACTCAGGGTATCGGTAGTCCATTCAGGGAGCTTACAAAACATCTCTGCTATATCAATAAGAGCCCCGAGGTTATTACCTAGACTATAGAATACACAAAAATAAGATATATACAAAAGAAAAGCATGAATATAGAAAAGTACAATTACATGATAATAAAGAAATCTACATTACAATGTAGTTTAGTTATGTATATTTGCAATAATTATCAAACCGTACTTCCATGATAATAAAATGATCTCCTGGCTTTTCCCGTTATTATTGCAGGCAGATGCAAAAGATCGCTCTGCCAGGCTCAGCGGGTACAAATGTACTTATTATATAAAAAAATTAGTTATTAAAATATTGAGGATACCGACTGTGTATACTTTTCCTCACAAGCTTTATGGTCATCACGCCTGGACCTTAAACTTGACCATTTTAAAGCTTCCATTGCAGTGTCACTACTAGATGCCTTTATTACAATTCTCCCTACGTGTTCCTGCAGAGCTTGTAAAGTTCCGCTGTTTACTTCCACGCAAAACGCCTAGACCCAAGCACCATACTTCAATATAAGTCTAATCATTGAAAGGTAAATGGCATTAGCTTTATGAGAAGTGATATATAACGGCGCACACGACCTAGCATGTCGATCCGCCTACCAGCCTTAGAAACAATAGCTTTAACATGTTCGTCCCAGCTGAGGTGATTGTCAAAGATAACACTCAAATATTTAAACTCAGTAATGTGGTTTATGGCGGACCCACTGATAGTGACTGAGAACTGATTTATCTTAGCAAGTTTCTGCCGAAGTCCCAAACAGCTTTCTCTCAGTCTTAGTTATGTTAATAAATAAACTATTTTGCATGAAGCAAACACTCAATGGCTTGAAGCTCCTTCCCTAAGGAAGCCTGGGGTCTATTCAATAAGAAAGTTACACTCGCATTTTACAAGTTGAACCCTTGTTTTTACATGTGCGTACAAAGAGGAGTTCAATAAACATTGTTATAAGTCCTTTTTCAAGACTCCGACTTGTAATTACAGGTGTAGCGCTACAACTGTAAAATTTGGTACGTGCACAATTTATTGAAAGTTTTAAAGGAGTCCGACTCGTATCTTTACAAACGTCCAACTTGTGCTTAACGCACGACTTGTAGGAAGCGTATTTCGAGATTTGGATATATTCTCGTCGATTGAAGAAGAACTGTTGAAAAACCGAGTTATTCAACAGCCTTGAAATTTTGAAAGACGGTTGTTTGACATTGAAAATTCACGTGGTTTTCGAGAGAAATATCGTCTCTCTGTCGAAGCATTCGAGTATTTACTTGCAGCAGTGGGCCAACATAAAACCAAAAGAAACTTAGAGCGTACGGTGTGATCAAGACGAGATTTTACTATCTCCAAACAGGAATAAGGGTCAGAAGCATGACAAAGGCGGCTGAACTTGTCCAATGCACAGTTATCCTTCACAACATCTGCATACAATTTAACGACGATGGCGCTGATCTCCTAGATAACGACGATCTTCACATTGAAGATGACGGGGAGTTTAGGGAGCATGGAAAGGCGCAAGAGGGCAGAAGACAGCAACTACTACAAAATTTCTTATGAATTCGTAGAAAAGAGAAGAACGACATCGAGTACATGACCGTTTGAACATTTTTACTGAGTAGTAACACATGTATGTACCAATACAAAGTTCGTCAATTGTAATTTAGATGCATTTACAACATATTTGTTTATTTCGTGTTCCGTGTTGATTGCCAATCTATTACAATGTGTCAATTTATATTGCTATGCAAATTTCAGACAAAGCGTGCTCTTTAACTTGAACGAAAGACGATAAGAAAAGAACACAAGCCTTTAATCTGAGTTTTCGGAGTTGGACTGAGCGTCCAAACCCTTTTTAAGCCTTTTGATCTCCAGTTCTAGTTTGGAGCATTCTAGCTCTAACTTTCTCTTTCTTAGGCGTAATATATCGTCCTCTACTGAATCTGCTACTGCTTTTTTTCCGCTGACATTCTTGCGAGAGGTTCTCCTGTAAGTTCCTGATGGCCCTGGCTTTTTGTTCGTTGGCTCAAGCTCCTTTTCACACGGCTTTTGCTCAACAGCTCCGTGGACCTCCTCAACTTCCTCGGTCTCACTACTAGTCTGACCAGTTAACGTTGGGCCATCTACGTAAATAAATTCGTTTCCAAAAACATCAAAACCGGGGATTGTTGCAGCATATTTGGTTATCTTATCATATCTCACTGGTGTGCTACCGTAGTTTCATTGCGCTTAATGCAACAAAAATTACTAGCTAATAATGAATAAATTAAATAAATAAATAAATAAATATATGCATAAATATATAAACCAACGATGATCACAATCACTTTTTATTCTTTTATCTACTGTTGCGCAAAACGTGCAAGCATTAAAGGCCAGCAACTAGAGGGGTTCGTCTTCTCAACCGGTCACTCAAATTATAATATAAATAAATAAATAAATAAATAAATAAATAGGAATAGTTTACCTTTAGCGTTGGGAGTAGTTGCAATAATTACTTTCTCTCCAAAACACAATATCGGAGTCCTCTCGGCCCAGTATATCAAGCACCGTCTCATCATGTGTGAGTTGTCCACTGCCACCTGCTCCCGTCTTCTTCGATTCACTAATTTTCTTTAAGTTACTTCGGCGAATATTGACCCAAAAAACATCTCTCAGCTTTGACACGCTGTCTACTTCTGCTCCAACATCCTAATTGTTTCCCAAGCCTGTTGTTTCGCTTTTTTTTTTTGTATCACTTGTTGAGAACGGTGCCATAATTACTCATTTTTTGTCTCCTACGAGATTTGCCAACATCAGTTTTTGCTGTTTAGACATGGTAACCGTAAATTTTGAAGGCGTGGGGTTCAAATAAACCTCGTACAATTGGAACTTACACATGCAGTCTACAAGCGTCTTCTAGTTACGTTGCAATTGTAAAGCTACAGGTGTATAGTACACTTGTATCGTGACCCGGGCTACACGTGTCAATTCCAGTGTAGAAAATTCTTTTATTGAATTCATGAATTTACAAGTTGAACTTTACATAAGCCGTGTTCACACTCAACGTTAATTATGATCAACGGAAGTGTAATTCAGGCTATCATACTCCACTCGATTTTATTCAATTATGGTTCTGTTCATATCTGCGAAAATTCAAATTCAATAGGGTAACATCGCAGTATGAGACAAAACGGCGCCGTATCGCGTGGCTGCCACGATCATCATCACCACGCTTGAGGCGAGGAGAGAACCAAGGATAGCTTCTGAGAGCAGAAGATGACAAATCCAAATGTTCGCTCCATAAAGCGATTAGAAGTTTCGTCTGCTCATACCACCACGTGTTCGCCATTCTGTTCAATTACGCACTGTAATTACTTCAAACAACCCCCTTGAGGTTGTTTGAAGTAATGATCATCCAGTTATAATCAGGGACTGTAATTAGTTGATGTGAACCCATTTCATATTTAATTCGATTATAATTCGATCACATTCGAGACCTTATGTGAACACGGCTATAGTTTAGTAGTCAAGACCACAATTTCAGGGGAATGGTGAGTTTTTTGATAAAAGCATGAAACTTCTCACCAATATCAACAAAGGCACAGTTAACAATTATGGATACAGAGGGATGTCTTAAGTGTCCTATAAACGGAAAAAGCTGGTTTTGAGAAAAATGCTGACGTCAGCAGTTTTCTGGAGTTATTTTTTTTTTCAGCGTAGGACGTGGTTCCATTACAAAATCTTGTTGAACGGAGTGTCAAGACTTCCAGAAAATATCATTAAAGAATTAAAGCATATCACCAGGTATTTGAATTGTAATAATAAGTATAATGGTAAAAAGACCACATTGATAATGTAAAAAATTAATACTTGTGTTCACATGTAATCTATAACTTTCAACTAAAGATGTCATCCTAAATTAAAATGACCGAGACAAGTTGATCCTACTTAATTATGTGTAACCAAGACCATATAAAGGGACCCTTAATATCGTAACTTTGTTGATCACAACGTTTCGTGTAATTTAAGACATTTGTCCAAATTTTCGCACTACTGTTTCTCTAATAATAGAAAAGCCAGAGATTTCAAAAGTCACCGTAAGTTATTGCATAGCAATAAAAACAAACTGCGAATTTACAGCTCTACTGAATTTTATTCATTAGAGGTGAAATGCTCCTTTCGTTCCCTTTATCGTAAAAACACAAACGAATGTACCAATAAAATTTAATTCATTTTTGGGAATACATGGGTTTCATTTGCGTGATCAGTGTACTGATAAGTTTCAGTTTCCCCAACAACGTAATCTATGCATAGGCAAAAATTCTTGTTTGGGAAACTGCGCATCTTTGACCTTAGCACGACTTCGAACAAAATTTGTACCACCAGTAAAAACCGAAATATATATATTTTTACTTCTTTTTGATCGTAAATCTGCATCGTCATTGTCAATTTCATCGGCAGTTTTCAAGACTGTCTGTGATCTTTTGCATCATTTTGTTGGTTAGTAAACACCTTATATACTTTGAGACCGATGCATTCCACACAAGAGGCTACAAACATGGCTTTGACCACAAGCGCACACAGCCGTACACTGAAGGTTTACTTTTGAGCGCTTGCTCAACCCTCTGCAGGCTTCCTTGCAGGAACAATAAATGAGCTCATAGCAGCTTTGCTAGGCTTGTGGAAGTGTTGGCCACAAAGATTTCCATTGACCCTTCCACTCCCATCCCCATTCAGCAGGACTTGGAAGCTATGGAAGTGCTAGGTGTACTTGACCCCAAACATGGCTACCTTGATACGATGCTCGGAGGATATGTTGCTTTAGAGCTTCAGTTGTTGGAGGAATCTTATCTAAACTACGGGAACGCATGCGAAATAGTTGCTGTCTTGCCTATTGGACTATTACTACTATTGGACTCCTATTAGTCAAGATAGGAAATTCAAATACCTCAGATTCGTTCATTAGGGCTTTCGCAGCCTGATCTGATAGTATCCTGACCGCGTTAGGTTTGTGAGTCTTTAACTGTTAGAGTGTAGAAAACAGGAATTTGTGGTGGGTATGGTGTCAGCGATAACCATTTCTTAACTATTCATGTCATCAATGTGGTCTCCGTGATGGAGAGCACGGATGAGTTCTTTGGCTTTTTGAGAGGTTTCTAATGCCATGGGTAATGTAACACGAGAGGGTCAGATTCTCTTAGATGAGAAAGAAAACTATAAGCCACTTTATTACTCATGGCATTAGAAACAGTCTCGAAAAGCCAACGAACTCATCAATGCTCTCCATCACGGAGACCACTCCGACCACATGACTAAGAAATGGTTATCCCTGACACCAAACCTGCAACAATCTCTGTTTTCTACACTCTAACAAAGATTCACAAACAAACCTAACCCGATCGAGAGACCTATCATATCAGGCTGAGAAGGCCCTGCTGAACCAATCTCATCATTTCTTGATCACTTACTTCATCCTATTGCTAAAACACAAACATGTTAGTAAATACACTGTAGCTATCATCCTACAATAAAATTCACAGCTGAGATTTCAGATACTGAAATAACATTCTTGGATACATATATGTAGATAAGGGCGAGAGATTCAAAAGGCACTCTGTTCTTGATATCTGCACACACTTTCCAACACACGTACTTCAACTCCTGCCACCCTCCAGGCACGAGGAAAGGCGCCATCAAAGGCGAAGTCCTAAGGCTTCTTAGAACTAACTCTTCAAAAGCAATGAAAATTTCAAAAACACATCACATAGTCCCATTTGGCCTGTCTACTCCTTGAAACAATTTTCGTGTGAGCTTCTCTAAAATTTAATGCTATTTACAGAGGTTTACTAATAATAAAAATAATGGAAGTGTAATATGAATATGTAATTTTGCTGGTTTCTGGATCTAAATAACACATTTCTGAATAGATCTGTAGCTCATCTGAAATTTTCTCTACATTTGACAGGAAACTACTTGAAAAAGTGAACACCAGAAAATGCTGACCTCAGCATTTTTTAGTAAGAACCGTTAATTACCGTTACATGACTTTTTGGCCATGCCTCTATATCCAAAATTGTTACCTTCATGAAGGCTGACAAACATGCCGACTTTGATTCTTTTATCATAAAATGCACAATTCCAATTCCTTCTCTTAACAGCCTGACTAACACGCGTAATTTACACAAGTAAAAACTACATGTTCAACGTTTTTATTGCAGAATTGACCCCAGGATAAAGGATACTTCAAGAGTTGAGAAAAATACGACGGTATCGTCGGTGAACAGGAGAACACTGCACTCCACCACCGCACCAGGAAGATCGTTCATTTGGTGGATAAATAACAGCGGTCCGAAAATTGACCTCCGTGGTACACCAACACACACAAGTTCAGCAGCACTGGATACACCCCGAAATTCAACAATTTGGGTGCGGTTCTGTAGATAGTTTGTAAACCACTCATGTTCACCATCCACCACTCCAAGTCCCCGCAGCTTGTTCAGCAGCACTTCATGGTTGACGGTATCAAACACTTTCCGCAGCTTGATCAAACCAACACCAGTAAACCGGCCTTGGTCAATGTTCCTTCGAATTGTATCCGAGAGGCACATACTGTAGCGGCCCACTCCATGGAGTGGCACTTTCAGAAACCGCATTCATAAGGGCTAAGAACCTTGTGCCACTGAAGGTAAGCATATAATTGATGATGCACAGCTCTTTCTAGCACCTTAGAAACTGCAGGCAAAATAGAGATAGGTTGATAGTTGTCCATATAATCAGCCTTATCTTTTTTGGACAAGAGATGCTAATAATTGCAGTCAAGGGGTTTGGCAACAATGTCCACTAAATCAACCAAAAGGCGGGCTGGAATGTTGTCAAGGTCAACGGCTTTACCAGGTTTTAAAACGCACAGTTGGGATCTCACATAAGCATCCGATACTTCAACAAACTTGAAATCAGGGTAGTGGTAAGAAAGAACTGATTGACTGGGACTGCCTCTAGAACCAGAGTAAGAGTGCAAAGACTGCAACAACCGAATCACAGAAGACGTAAACAACTTGTTGAAAGAAGGAGAGGGCTTTACTCGCCTGCAATCAATCATCCCATACAGAAGGTTTTCGGATACACAGCGCACTC
>BLFP01004836.1:35563-43063 GCA_014634505.1 Montipora efflorescens | reverse complement strand
TGGCTTTCCCAGTGGAAGGCAGCACTGTCACACACAGTTGCAGGAATTGAGGAGCTTTAACAACAGCTCCTCCCAACAAAGGTACATAACAACAAGAAGACAGGCACAAGTTCTAGTGGAGACAAAATATGTCGGCTGTGTGGAAAAGAAGCGGAAAGTGTCTCACATATCTTGGCAGGGTGCAGCCCAATTGCCCAGACAAATTATCTAGAGCGACACAAACATGCCCTCAACATTCCCTTCTTTGAAGTACTAAGATCCCTGAATCTTACTGATAAGAGCTCGCCGTGGTACTCACCCATCAAGCCCAAGCCGGTGTACGAGAATGAACAGGCTGTAGCATACTGGGATGTCCCCCTGTTTGCTGTTTTGCAAACAGGATAGACGTCACAGTGGTGGACAAGGTGAGGAAAAAGGTGCTGCTGATCGAGATGACGTGTCCGTGGGTGGAAAATAGCGAGAAGAAGAGCACAGAAAAGACAAGGAAGTATGGCCCCCTTCAGTGGGAACTACAAATGCGTTACCTGGGGTATTGTATCAAACAGTACAACATAGTCATCGATGTCCTGCGGGGGTATTCAAGGGACGTGAGTCAAGCGCTTTGAGATCTTGTGGGAGAGGCAAGTAGTAAAGTGGCTTGCAGGATGCAGAAGTCAGTTATTACCAATACTTTCCATATCGCCCGCTATGTCAAGATCATTCGGTCTTGAACAACAGTCTGAACATTCATGATCATGTGTTAGGATTTTTCAAGCTCATGTCTGACTCTTTTAGCAGTTATATAGTTACCGGTATATAGTTTTTATTATGGGTATTAGATTTCAGTATTATCCGCTATGAACATTAGATTTTACACTGATTCTTTTAGCAGATATATAATTATGTAGTTTTTATTATGAACATTAGATTTTAGTATTATCCGCTACATGTACCTGTATGTACACTAGATTTTAGCATTATCTGTAGATCTGCCACTGAGCTAGCCGCGTCTTTACGCCTAGCTTGCTGAATCTTAGGTACAGCATCTGGCATCCAGATGTTTTATACTGCCAATAATAATAATAATAATAATAATAATAATAATGATAAAAATATTTACAAACATTAAAATATCTCCAAAAGGTAAGAACTATAAATTTACAAGCAATTAAGTATTTCTCTGTTTTAAAACTTCAAAAAAAGAAAATAATAATAATAATAATAATAATAATAATAACAAACTTTATTGAGCACTCTTTCATACAAACTTGAATCTTACATGTATCTGGTAAAAATAAATAATAATAATAATGATAATGATAAAACTCAAATTAAATTAAAAATTTAAATGCCGGCGGTGGCGACATTAATCCGGCAATCGTCAAGAGAGTCTCCTATATTCCGGAAAGGTACTCCGGACCCTCTTACGCACGCATGTACTGATCTTAAGAGTTCAAATGAGATGACAGTTCTGAGCCAATTAATGACGTTGTTATAGGGCTCACCGTCCTTCTGTACTAACTTGTCTGCTAAGTGCTTAAGAAATCGTTGGCACTCATTTCCCATCCCACCGTTCGTTCCGAAAACCAAGGGTGTAAAGGATCCCATCTCGACCTCAAGCACTCGTTGCTGATATTTCCGCTTTTTCTCCTCTTCTTGGTCTTTAAAGACTTCGGTTGTCGGCTTGCTCTGGTTACATTTGGAGTTAACATGCGTGACCCTGACGTCGAAAAATGCTGTAACTCCTCTAGACCAGAAATCTCCCGCCTTGATGTCTAAACGTGCCTCTGAGCTGGTAACTGCGCTTCTAAGATGCATCCGTTCGTTGTCAAGAGGTAAGAGGCGTGGCTCCGCCTCCACATTCTTACAAACTTTGGTGATGAATGATGTCAGTAGGTTTCGTACACCATCATGCCTTTGTGCCACAAACCCTCCTTTTTTACAAGAGAGGGCGTGGCCAACATTGAATCTATCCCCACAAACGCACTGGGCTGGTAGGTCGGTGAGAGGCAAGTTGTAACGTAGCCGCAGAGAGTCTCTGAATTCTTGCTTGTTAAGAGCTAGACCTTGATCTTTGAGGGGGATCGCGTTAAGCCAAGAGCTGGCCCCTTTGTCTCTTGCTTGATTGGCCAATCGAAGAAGATCAGGGGAGAGGGTGGAGTCAATCGACTCCATTTTTGCCTTTTCCCTTTCGGCCTTTAGCGCCTGGTGGTGACGTTTCAGCTCCTCTACGGAATTTTCGCCTGTTATCATGATGGTACTCTGAGTTGTTATGGAGTCTACATGTGCGGCTGTGATTGATACTGATGCGGTAAACTGTTGTGGTGCTTCCGATCTCAGATCCGGCACGCCTAGTCCCCCTTGGGCCGTTGTCAAGGTAGCGAGTTGGCGCACTTCGTCGGGAAGGGGCTCTGTCTGGCCAAAAAATGTTGGAAGTAGTAGATCGTCGATTACCTCCTGGACTGGGTCGATATAGTCCTCAAATGACTCAATTGTGCGAAGAAAATAAGTAAACTTGGACTTGAACCCCTTCGTAAAAGCGATATACGCTGCGTGGGGCTGATTCTTAGCAATTTCTGATAGTGTTTCAAGTTCCCCTTTCCATGCACGCACTTTCTCCTTACAATACATATCCTTGTATTCTTGTGATCCAATGACCGCTCCTAGATGACGTTGACCCTCAATAGTGATATTAACTTCATCACCGAATACTCTCGCTGCTTCTGCGGCAGCTTCCTCTGACTTTACTATAAGCCAACTCTTTGACCCATTCACAAGGTAACCGAACTTCTCTCCTTCCTGACTCAACAGCTTGTACCAATCGTAAAGCGATGTGATTACTCCACCGCCTGCCGAATCATCCGCGAGCTATGCTTGTTTAACCCCCGGGCGGTGTGCTCTCAAATAATAAATCATCATTGATGTATTAACCGAGTACCAAGCCATAGCAAGGGGGTCGCCCTGTGTTGTCCCCTCCTGTGAGAGTATTTCACCTCCCCCACAGATGAAAAGTCTAGATGGGCTTCTGTAGGTGTTTATTATATAAAGCGCCATTTCCTTGCATAAAATCTGAATGTTGTGCAAAGCTACAGATCTGTTCATTTGGTTAAATGCATTACTTGCATCGATCAACAGTACTAATAATAATAATCAACAGTACTAATAATAATAATAATAATTAATAATAATAATAATAATAATAATAATAATAAATATTATTATTATTACTTTTGAATCATCAGGTACCAATTCTCGCTTACAGTGGTTAACTCAAAGACAAAATTAATACACTTAAATTGTTTTGATTTTGCTGCTCTTAATCCTTTGCATGTAGATTACTCTTGGGATAAAATTGAACTACTACTTACGGTCCTCAAACGTTGTTGCATTCAGTAGTCTTGAAGCATTTCCCAGCTCTGTAGTTTTCCCTCTCACTTTGATGTAATAGGTGGTAAATTTTCTCAAATCAGTCAATAGTCTCTGAAAAGTACTTCCTGTGACTTGAGCTTCCATTTCCTGGTCATGTTTTTCTTGTCCATAATATATTATGTAATTGGTTATTACTCCATTTTTCAAAGCTGGTTCCTTCCATGATACAAGAATGGATGTAGATGAATTGGCCTGGAGCATCACATCCCGTGGATGACTAGGACCTAGAACATACATTTAACAAACATACGGTCATCCTGTTGGTTTGAAACTTTGTTACTCTTTTACAATTATTATAATAATTGCCAGAAAAGCTCTTGTCAACATTTCACTCCAAGTATACAATAACTGATTAAAATATTGCCTTAATGTATGTCAGTGGCCTTTGTGTCAATATTAAGAGCCTTTTTCACCTCTACAACTTTGCACCTGAAGACTCGGAACGTATAATAATCAGAGCTCAAATGCCACCACTGACAAAGACATCACAATCGGATCAAGGCCACCCTGCTTCGTACGGAAAACTGTTTAAGAGAGTCTTCAGTAATTCTGGGCTGAACCTAAAAGCCAAACTCATGGTCTACCACGCTGGAGTCATCTCTACCTTACTGTATGCCTGTCAAACATGGGTACTCTGACATGACATCTGAAAACTTGAACGATTCGTCAAATTCTGCGAATCAAGGGACAATTCTGAATTACTACCAACGAAGTCAACATTCAAGTAGATATGGAAAGCCTCGAAGCCCGAATGCCAGACTCATGTCTTCTCAAACAAATCCTCTTCTCAACTTGCATCTTGCAAAAGACCACGAGGTGCCCCAAAAAGACACCACAAAGACCAGCTCAAGACTACCTTGAAGAGGACCAAAATCAACACAGCCAGTTGGGTGATGGAGGATGGAGATAATTTGCACCATTACTTATTACTTTCGTGTTGGCCTGCTTCTGCAGATTTCTAACGCTTAGTAGCAAGTGACGTGTCAAGTACAGGCTAACACACACTTCTTTGGAATGACCGATCGGTAGCCTCGCAGCTCCTACAAGGTCTCACCTGATTGGAGACCACCCTTGAGGTTTAACAAAAGAACAAATAACAGAAACAATGGACCCTAGAGGATAGAGTTGCAGCCCTTTTGTTTTAGGCCTAGGGTCCATTGTTTCTGTTATTTGTTCTTTTGTTAAACCTCAAGGGTGGTCTCCAATCAGGTGAGACCTTGTAAGAGCTGCGAGGTGACCCTGACTGATTGAGTAAAATGCTCAGAAGGAACCACCCACGTGCAACATTGTGTTACAATGATTACACCTTATGACATTTACATGAAACCATTATCAACAGCATGAATGTAAATGTTTAAATACCTTTTTGAAGTGTTTTCACTTCATGACATCGGTCCACCAATGGTGACCTTCCAACCTTGGTATAGCCTGCTATTTTAATGCAGTAGTTGGTGAAAGGTTTCAGTCTGCCAATTAAAGCACTCGCTTGACTTGCAGTTGCATTCTTACTGAAATATTCAGATTCGCCTTGCTCATTGTAAAACACTGAGTAACCAGTAATAACGCCATTTTGGTCCTTTTGTGGTATTTCCTCCCAGACAACTCTAATGGTGTGAGCATCCTCTGCTTTTGTTCCATCTCTCCCTTTTTTGATGACTGGATCAGAGCTGGGAGCTATTTACAAAACACAAACAAAAAAGGTGACCAAAAATCATCTTTTTACACATACATTTTCTTAAACTACTTTGCAGTTCACATTCTTATGAAACCTGCTTTTCTTTTAGATATTTTAGTAATTTCATGCACATTTGTTACACGTCGCAAACTCCACAGGTGCTGTCTTGCAGAACTCTTAAGAAAAATCGGCCAGTAAGAGGGATTGGTTTCCCAAACAATGGAGGAAACTCAACAACTGGAGGCAATAAAACAAAAGGCCTGAAGTTACACGGAAGGGAAGCTCACACAGTACATGCAGCCAAAATTAAAGGAGGAACTAAATTTTGTGTCAAAACCTAACCCTAACCCTAACCCTAACCAAAATACAAGTTACTGGTTTATTAACAGATGACAGTGCAAGACCTACTCAGTACCCTTACATGTATGTCCCTTGACAAAAGTAGAGGAGTAAGCATCTTCATTCCTACAGTACCAATAACTTTTAACTCACTTTCTCAAAAAATAATCATTATTAATTTTAACAATCTACTTTAGCTAGGAAGTAGGGGTAAGGGAAGTCAAACCACATCAGTCAAGTCGAGACACACACTCAGTTAAACTCGTCTTGAAAATCCATAAGATCTGACCGGCCATACTTATCAAGGTCTCACCGTCTTCGAATGTTGTGACTTGTTTAGTGCCCGATGGATTTCCAGAAACACTGCTTTCAGCTGTCACTTGAACAAAGTAAAGTGTATTTTCGTCCAAAGGTGTCAGGAGGTATTTAGTTTCTGTTGTATAACGCCGAGAATCAAGCCTGTTTTTGCCATACGAGACAGTATAACCTTTGATGTTTCCATTTTTTGTTTCAGGCTCATCCCAACTTGCTTCAATTGAAGTAGATGAAACTACATGCAGCTGTAGGTTTCTGGGAGCGGAAGGAGCTGAAAAAAAAAAACAGATGTTCACAATGCATGTATTCCATCTGTTTTGCAGTTATTATTTTTTAATTCATCACTCTGTGGTGTACTCATTCAACAACAAAGGGAAAAGGTAAAGTAAAGAACCCACCACACAATGAACAATAAGAACTTGACACATATGGGGCTAATGTAGCTAGAAGCAATTGTCATAAAGATGATGATGACATTAAGGAAACCTAGCTCGGGGAAGACAATTAACGGTGGCCTCATGGTTAGAGTGCTCCACTCCGGATCGAGTGGTCCAGGTTTGGGTCCTGGCCGGGGACATTGTGTTATGTTCTTGGGCAAGACACTTTACTCTCACAGTGCCTCTCTCCACCCAGGTGTACACACAATGTATAAATGGGTACTGGCGAAAATGCTGGAGGTAACCCTGCGATGGACTAGCATCCTATCCAGGGGGGAGTACAAATACTCCTAGTTGCTTCATGTAAGCGCCGGACTGAATGGGCCATCTGGCTCATAAGAGAGACTTTACCTTAACTAAGGGTATTAATATGCTGTCATTTTGAGCATCATTTTTATACTTTATTAAACGTTTTTTAACCAGAGAACAAGACCTTTTTTAACTTTACATCAGACACCCTGATCCAGGTCATTGAGGTTTACTCAAGAGTTTATGTAACAATGTCAACTTTCAAATCTACATATTATAACTCCTATATGGTGCTACAAAGATGTGTACAAGAATTTTTTTCAATACGTACATATACATGTAAGTTACTCACACATATTGGCACATACACCCGCTCTGTGGACTCAGTTGCATTTAAGGCTGGCTGAGATAATCAAATGGTACTCAAATTTATCACCAACTAACATCAACCACATGTAAAATAGAGAGATGATCAATGACAACAAATTCCATTCTTAACAGTTACCAGTTACATGTAATAATATTATTGAATACAAAGCTGCTTATTTCCATACCATTAAAATAATGATAACAACTCTTACTGTTGTGCAATAATTCTACAAAGGCTGCCAGCCTAATATGCACATGTGCCATTCCTATGAAGCCCTGGTTTCTTCATTCTATGTAAAGCTCCAGTGATTACATCAACAATGTCCACAAACTGATGTTGAAGTTTATTAACACCGTGAGAACTTGGTGCTGCCCTTGAAATCGCTGAAACAATGTTAAACACTTGAAGAAAAACTTGTTAAAAACTTGAAGCTGGAAACTTGAAGAAACTTTAGAAAACTTGAAGCTGAAAAAACTCAAACTTCGGCGTTGACTTGCTTCGCTTATGTGAACAAAAAACAACGTAAGTTACTTGCTTGCGAAGAAATGTTGTGATTACTGTCGCGTGAAAGAGCTGCATCATATCTACAAATACATGCACGGAATAATCCTACGACAAGTTGCAAAAATAGTGGAGACACTTCACCTTCTTGGAGCGCTATTAATTTACCTATTATCTCTCACACTGCAGCCTTTCCCCCCCCCCCC
>BLFP01004836.1:16562-19700 GCA_014634505.1 Montipora efflorescens | reverse complement strand
AAACCAACAAGGAAACAAACATAGAAGGATTCGGAAGATCAACTAAGTTTCGATAAACTGCTTGGTCTTTTAGCTGCAGCCAATCATATTTGCGGCGAGAGGGGCTCTGAAATCGACAAAGTGTATCGAAATGCGCCAATTACAACGCAGGATTTGACTTCCTAACCCATCCTGCTACAGTGGTTGGGGAATTTAAGCAAAGACGACGAAAAGCAAGAATGTGATTGGTTCAAAAGGAATAATCGTGCTGCACGTGCCTCGCGCTTTTCACTGCATTTTGGCCGTAGTCAACAAAACAACGTGAAATCACCAAATTTTCGGTTTTGACGACAACATGAGCATACAGCAATGAATTGTTCCTTATCTATTTTTACTTTTAAATGGTTCGAACCTATCTAGTTACTTACAGGATAAAGGGGGTAGTTTCTAAAGAAACTGTGGTGCTGCGTCGGTGGGGAAGTAGTATACAAAAAATTGGTTTTATCAACGGAGCTGATAATGTAAATTGGCCACCGTACAGAGATTCTAAAAGCTGACGTTTCGAGCGTTAGCACTTCGTCAGAGCGAATCGAGGAATTATGGGTTACGTGTAGTTTTTATAGTAGTTAAATGAAAAGCGTTCGTTAGTACCGTGAGGATTAAGGGTGCCGATTTGGTAGATGAATTTTTGTTCCAAATTCTTGCGGCTGTGACGTTTGTAGTGGTGACTGTCGATCAAATTGTTGGGCGCAATGATAGCCCGCTGTGACCACAAAGACAGGATAGCCAGGTTTTTCGAAGAACTGGCACATCTCCTCTGATTTGCTGGAAAAATCGGAGTCATCACTACATAGACGTTGAAGTCTAAGAAATTGAGAATAAGGAATGGAGTTCTCGACATGTGATGGATGTGATGATGAATACAACAAATAACTGTGAGAATCTGTAGGTTTGTAGTGCACACTGGTACATAGCACGTTGCCACTAATAGAAACTTTGATATCTAGGGAAGCCAATAAAGTTTCCGAAATTTCCCAGGTATATTTAAGAGCCGGATGAAAAGAAGATAAGAATGACAGAATTCCATTCACCCTCACTTTCCATCCTCATAATCACGCAGTCAAAAGTATCATTCTTAATAATCTTAAATTACTCCAAAATGATCCCGAGATTGGTAGAATCCTTTCGCAACCTCCACTTATTTCATTCAAACGCAACAAAAACGTAGGCAACTTTTTAGTTAGAAGCGTGCGCTCACGATGCAAAACTTGTCTTTTCATTGTTAACACTAACAAGATATCGGGACCTAAGCGATCTGTTAAGATCACCGATCGTCTCACATGTACCTCCGCAAATGTCATTTATTGCATAACCTGTATGTTATGCAAAAAATTATACATTGGCGAGACAGGTAGACGACTGGGTGACCGATTCCGCGAACACCTTTGCGATGTTGAGAAGAATGACAAGAATGCATCTCAGCCAGTCGCTCGTCATTTTAATCTCCCTAACCACTCCAAAAAACACATGGCTATCTGCAGCCTTTCCCGACATCTACAATCCTGGTCAAAAGTTGTTGGGAAGGTTGCGCGCATCACTTCACTTCACACCTAATTCGATTATTCTCACTATTGGCTGAACTATTTGGCAAAGAGCATGCTCTTGTGCCGCCCCCCTCCCCCATATTCAATGCTGGAAGAAAAGTCACCATTTTGTTTGGTGCAAAATCCAACATTGATAGGGAGGGGAAAGGGGCTATCTCAAAAGTAACGCTACCTTCCCAACACTTTTGTCCAGGATTGTCTGAAAACAATTGTAAACAGTTTTCGTCGTAAAACACAACATTTACGGAAGATACGAAGTTGTTATTCTCCATAATTACGGTTCGATGGATTATCTTATTGTTGTTGTTATTGGGCACCATTTTCAGAATGTGGTATATGCCACATCCACAAAGGCGCTTTTCTGAGGAAGGGATTTTCCGTGACACAATATTGCGTTACAACTGTATCTTACGCAGTGGTACAAAAATGGGCATTGAAAGTCCTTTCATCGTAAAATTCCCATTCTGTTTCATGAAGTACACCAGTGAAATGCATTGCAGCGTACATTTGGTATCTAGAGGTACAATTCATGTCTAATGTACAAAATATTTAGAAGACAATTGACCTCAGCGTATTGTTCTTTGCGTTACTTCCACAACTGTAATAATATTAGCAAGGGTTTTCTTAAAACTTCATTCAAACTTCACCAAGACATGTAAACCATGTGTCTGGTACTGAAAATATGTTGTTATACTATATATTTTGCCGTTTTATCAAATAAATGCATTTTCTTATGGGGCACAAAAAATGACATCATGTTCTACTAATGTAAATATATGAAGACAAAACGGTGTTCCACACAGTACTCCACAAGTATTTGGGGATTTTCGAGGCCAGTGTGGTACATTTCAATACTATTTGAATGGTTATGGATAGAATTTAATACTGCGAAGTAACTGACTATGAATTTGTCCCCTGGAATAGAGAAATTCCTTCATTTTGAACAGTACTCCCTTCTATTGCGGGAACTTAAAGATTAATTGAGTAATTAAGTTCTCATTTATATTCGTTCGATGGAGTACTGTGGTAAATGGTCTTAAAACCGAACTTTACAGTCTGCAATCCTCTGAAAAAGAAAGTTAGGATTACAATGGTTATTACTAAGCGCTTATTTGAACCCAAAGACGAGCAAAATAGCAACATTTTTGTCGGAATATATGGAGTACTGTTGCGGAGAACTGTGCTATTTAACTGTGACTGTAACCTGATCCTCCTACACACAGCTATCAATTCTTGTTTGCCAAGATAAATGTCAGTGGCATTTAAAGCATGGACCACAACGAAGGAGCTGCAGTATTGCTTGTCCAGACGATTGCGAACACTTAGCTACCTTGCCCGCTTCTCACGTTTAAGTGCCTTGTGATAGCGCCATATGTTAGCGGACGTACTATCAGTAGTGATGGCGTGCATTTCACGGAAAACTACCCATTGCATGCTTAACTATAGCGTTCGCTGTCTCAGCAAATGCTTCCTAACTTTCCTAGCAAAATCTAACACGTATTTATGGCAAATTTTGCATATCTAACAACAGCAAATGGAGATATGGTACGGCTCA
>BLFP01004836.1:11562-14062 GCA_014634505.1 Montipora efflorescens | reverse complement strand
GGCCTACCCAGACGAGACACCGCTTGAAGCAGAAAAGGGCAACGGCAAATTCGATTTGGTTCCGGCAATCAAAACTTAAACACACAACAATAGCTGGCAAATACTCTTACCACTGCGCCAACACTACCCCTTTGAGAGGAAAGCTCGAACATCCCTCTACCCTGCTGGATAAAGGACGTGTGGAGAAGGTGTATCTAAACGTAACAAACAGAGATTGACTGACCCCTTCATAAACCGTGGGGTTTGTACGGTGATGGACCACAGCTGCTTATGCGTGTGTAGTGAATCCAGGACTTCCTTTCTCCTTGTAAATACACTATAAAACCAACAGTTCAATGAACAGTTGCATAAATCGATTCATACCACAGAAATGTTATGGTGACAACAATTGCAAGGAGAATGTAGTATACTGCAGGTCATCCGCAAGTACAATACACACCAAGGTATAGTTTGAATTTTACTGAGTGCACAAAGTTAGAGAAGTTTGAGAAGTATAAATATACCAACAACGAGTGCGAGAGTTTCATCATAGGTCCCAAACACCGAGAAACTAAATTAGGTGTTTGGAACCTATGATGAAACAAGAAGCATGAGTTTTTGATATACCTTCTCAAACAAGGTTGAATTCTGTTTCCTTTGCTAATTGCGATGTAACTGCTGCAGATAATTTTTCGTTTCAGTTACTTATTTATTTTTCTAACTAGGTAATTATTTTTAACTTGGTAATTTTTTTTTTAACTAGGTTTTTTTAATCAAGTGTGTAAAAACGGGATTTTCCTTTTTTTAGGGGTGTAGTTAAAAAACAGGGGCTTGGTTTTTTAGTGGGTAAGAAAAAAGAACGAAGGTTTCCTCTTACCCTTTTTACCTTTGGATGTCAGAGGAGATGTGTAGTATGACTTTGGGGGTGTCTCGGACCAATTCTACCCATGGGCTCACCCTAATAATATCTCTTTTACGTCCAGGAAAATCTCCTTGGAACTCAGCGGAACCCATGGGCTCACCCTAATAATATCTCTTTTAAGTCCAGGAAAATTCTCCTTGGAACTCAGCGGATATTGGTAGCATGACTTTGGAAATGGTTTGGACCAATTCTACTCATGAGTTCACCCCAATAACTCTTTTATTTGCAGAAAACTCTCTTTGGAACTCAGTGGGTTTGCGTAGTATGACATTGGAGATGGTTTAGACCAGTTCTACCCATGAGTTAACCCCTGTAACTCAAGTACATTCGGTCAATTCTCTTGCAAAGACAGCGTAGATGTGTAGGATGGCTTTGGACGTGCTTTGGTTCAGTTCTACCCATGAGTTCACCATAGAATCTCTGGTAGTTCCCCGGAATTCTCTTTGGAACTAACTGAAGATATGTAGTATATATGTATAAGTTTGGGGGTGCCTTGGACCAATTCTACCCATAATAATTATCTCTTTTACTTCCAGTAAAATTTCCTTGAAACTCAGTGGATATGGGTAGTATGACGTTTGAGCTGCTTTGGACCAATTCTATCCATAGGGTCACTCTAATAACTCTTAATTCCAGGAAAATCTCCTTGGACCTCAGCAGATATGGGTAGTATGACTTTGGAGGTGGTTTGGAGCAATTCTACCCATGAGTTCACCCTATTAACTTCTTCTTATATAATAAGGCTTGCTCAGTGGAAGAATAAAGTGGTAATTATTGACGAAATTGTGTGTTTTTTTTTAAATCATGACTCTTGTGAGCTTGAAGCAGACGTTTTTTTCCTCGGATCGAATACCCAACTTTGCTTGGATTGGCAAAATTCCTGACCACGTTATCGTTGTTCTGCACCGAATTTATCTAACATTTAATGCCACAAATTAGTTTCGAACGCATTTTAGCAGTACAGGAAACTTTGTTCACCTCTACAAACTTTTGCCTAAGACAAACAACAATAAATTTTACATCATAGGAATTGCTTAACTGTCTACCTTACAGATAGACAGTGAGCAGGGAGGAATGTTTGGTGGTAACAGAAATAAACTGAAAACAGTGATAACAGAGCAACAAGGGAACAGAGGAATGACACAGAGAAATGGCAGGCAGTTGTTGTAAGGGATGAAAGTAATTGTAATTTAAGACAGCTGAGAAAATATTTGCATGTGAAAAGGCCAAGGTTTTATGAAAGGAACACGGCTGCTTAACCCATCCACTCCTAAAGCACCCCCAGTTGACAAGCGATATCGTCTGGCATCAGACAGAGTAAAATCTACATGCGTCACTCTCGGGACGCAATGTATTGAGGATGGTATTCTTTTCTCACACCACCTTAATTTAATTTCATGTACCTTTAGGAAAACCTATTAATCTACTTGCATGAATAAAACTAGTTGTTGATTTTATTCCTTTCTTGATTGAAACTCATTGAAAATGATGTTCTATATTCTGCGTTCAAACTCTTAAGATAATGGCTAAACAGCCACATTGTAGTTTTGCCACTTAGTCGAGGGAAAATTTGCCATCAATGCTGAGTAGACCCTTTGT
>BLFP01004836.1:4062-6562 GCA_014634505.1 Montipora efflorescens | reverse complement strand
AGTAGAAAAAACTTTAGAATAACATTTTATTAAAACAAAAAATGCTATTTTTATTACAAAGCAATGAACTATTAATTTATACAACTTTGAAACTGAAAACAAGGATACTACTACATTGTTCCCGAGTAAAATTAAAACGTGATGGACCTCTTGGCAACATGATAATGGTATTCCAAATTTTGATTAATGGAAAAACATTACCACTTATTTTACTAAAAAAATTAATATGAAGGTAAGATAAAATATTACTTGAAAGAGACTACTTCAAATGCATAATTCAAAAGGCTGCAACATATTATTGCTACCCTTGTAGAACCAGACACTACGTGTAATCTAGTATGTAAATCCTATGTAACAACCATACACGTATGTAAATGGTGTTATGATACACATATGTAACTTCGATATAGAGGCCTTATTCAAAACCTATGTTATGCATATGCCTCATCTATATATTTTGAAAGGAAATGCTGTGTTTTAGATAGTCAAATGGAACCTTTACATAGCATATGTAAAGGCTATGTTATGGGACCGTTTTTTGTGTCCTAAAATAAAGATAGTTTCAACATAGTTTCTACATAGATTCGAAACAGAAAACACACCACACATATAGTGTATACATAGTTACATACAACACTTACATAGTGATAACATAGGGTGTACATAGGCTACAAATAGCCTCTACATAGCTGTAAAAAACTGGAAATAGGACAAACATAACTGTTTCATAGCATTTACATTATATTGTAAATAGAATCTACCTGCTAATTGAAATTGAGGGTCCATAGCAAAAATTGCATGTACGTAGCACTTACATAGAAATACTATAGGATGTAAATAGGCTTTGACTAGCCTCTAAACATTTATGGAATAGTATTGTAATAGGAATTACACGTCTCATGCCTAGTGCTTGCACTTGAGCAAGGTCAGACAAATCAAGAAAAATAGGTTGAACTCACTGAGAAATAGAAGTACTAGTGCACACATGGAACACAAGAAACAAGGTTATCATATCCTGCTCCTGTAAAATAATATTCCAGCAAATCAGACATGTGCTGGAAACTACAAAAAATCCATTGTAGTCAAGCTATTAACAGTTATTACCATAGCTCATAGACAAAAAAAATGGACTACAGATTTTAAAGCAGTTACATTTTTTTATTGCATGAATCTAAACATTTAACTCATGCCAAAATTTTTGGATTGGGTTCTTGTTTTAAATTTAAAAACAAGAAAAGCTTTAAACATTTCAGATAAACCACAGAACTAAAACAAGTCTGCAAGGAGAGATCCCCAAATACATCAAACCATAACTGGTTGAGGAGGCAGAATTGGCTGCTAAGCATTTTTGTCTGCTGTAAAGGACCTTTCCCTGCTGTCCCATCAAATACTTTTTTCAGATGTCTCTCTTTATACTCTTTCATGGCAACTAAAAAAAATACAGTACATATAATTCAATCACTGATCATTACAATTAAAGTGTGTGAAGAGTAGACTCATAAATTTGGCTCTCTACTTACAAACGTCCATAATAGCTTTCTCAGGCATTTTCTGCATTGATTACAATAGTTTAAGTGACGGAAATTAGCATTTTTACGAGAAGGAATCAGTTGTCAATCGTACACATGTAACTTGCCGTATGAGAACTTTTTTTCCAAATCATTTGCTTCACCATTTGATCTTAATTCATTATTCTTGTTAAAGCTTTACCAATTTTTACAGGGCTATAGCATTTAAGCCAAATTGAGTCTCCTTGCTTCACAAATTGACTCGAAGGTGTGAAAATGTGAATTCTTCATGCATGTAAATCGTTCCTCATTTTGAAGACAATAAGCCATCAAATCAAATGTTATTCGCTTAAAGTTAATGCTTACCTCTTTACTTGAGTTGTTGTAAGCATTTCCTTGCCTGGATCAGCATTTAAAGAGTAAAACTAACAAAAAAATCGTCACCACAAATGCGTGTCAGATCGTAGGTACAAACGTTTTGAATAAAACCGCCCCAAACCTGGAAGAGCTGGACTGATTACCGCTGACTGCTGACCAAAACGAAAAGGACTCACTAGTTTCCAGTCCGGTCTCTCATGTGTTATCCAAGATGGCGGAGGATGACAATCTTTCTACGGATTCATTTTAAATGAGAAAGATTCGAAAGATACTGGAGTTCATTGAAAGGATTAAGTGCTGACTTGGAGTGTGTAATTTTCAAGAGTAATACATCATGTTCCTTTTGGAATAAGGCCGATTATTAGACTCAGACAAGTAGTTGTATCGGATTATTCAGACCCAAAAACCTCGATTCCATGTGCATATATTATAACCGCGAAAACAATTATAACAGGGCGTGCATAAATTAGGGGCATGTTGGGGCATGACGCAATGTCAGTTGTAACCCTAACACGTGAAAGAAGGGGGCGTGCATAATTTAGGGGCAAGTTGGCAAGTGAAACAACACGTGAGCAGCGCAGCTGTAACCCTAACACTTGAAACAAAAACACGTG
>BLFP01004828.1:22680-26606 GCA_014634505.1 Montipora efflorescens | reverse complement strand
GAAAAGATTCGTGGAAGCTGGCTTCAACATGCGCAAGTGGCTGACAAATGATCAGGAGTTGGCAAATAGAATCAAGTCAGAGGAGGGCCAAGTAGCGATACAGCATCATCCCTCTCCTGATTTACAGCAAGAAAATTAGACTTTCTCCAAGACACAGTTTCAGAATGTGGATAATTCAGAAGGTCTTCCAAAGGTGCTGAGAACATCTTGGAATCCTATAGAAGATAAGCTTGTCTTTACTTTCAAGAGCTTAACCAGTTACCTGACAGAAGAAATCGTCACAAAACGAGTCGTTCTTAGTTATATTGCGCAAATATTTGACCCTCTTGGAATACTGTCTCCAATGTTTGTTGCATTCAAAATACTGTTTCAAGACATTTGCAAGAGGGATGTTGATTGGGATGCTCCTCTGGACGGAGACGTACTGGAACGGTGGAAGTCATTGTTACAGGACATACAAACTATTTCGAGTTTTTCAATCGACAGATGTTACTCATCGAGACTGAACTGTGTTGAGACTCCTACATTTCAGTTGCATGGGTTTGGAGATGCATCAGACAAAGCCTTTGGTGGTGTTGTTTACCTTAGCATACAGTCAGAAAATTCAGTTGTTTGCAAGCTTGTTGCCTCGAAGACGAGAGTATCACCCCTTACTGGTATCACCACACCCAAATTAGAACTTCTGTCTGCATTGGTGCTTGCAAGACTAATCACAAGCGTTCATAAGGCACTTGGTCCATCTTTCAATATCACTGAATGTGTATGTTGGCTGGATTCAGAGATTGCATTGTGGTGGATCAACAAGACTGGTAAGGAATTTAAGGCATTTGTACAAAATCGAGTCGTTGAAATCCACAAGCTTGTAGCCCCAGATCTATGGAATTATGTCCCTTCTGCGCAAAACCCAGCGGACATCGCATCACGAGGGTGCAAGGCCTCAAAGCTAAAACGTGAAAAACTTAAGTGGGAAGGTCCTGCTTTCTTAAAGGGGAAGAATCCTGACAGTTGGCCAAGTCAGAAGGAGTTTGGACCAAGGAATTTCGAGAAAGACGTCTTCAGTGAAATCAAGCCAGCGAAAAAGGTCACTACTGTCGCTGTTGCCGTGGAAGTCAAGGGACTAGATGAAGTAATCCCTCCTGCTAATTTCACTGACGTCTACAGACTCTTAAGAGTAACGTCTTACGTTTTGAGATTTATCAGGCGCGTTCGGGGAAGGCAAGGACAGCCTCAGTTTACCTTAGTGGAGATTCAGCCGCAAGAATTAAGTCACGCGGAATCACTGTGGATCAAGCATGTCCAGAAGTATGTGCGAGAGGAAGAAGATTTCGGACAGATGCGTCATTCCTTGGGTCTCTTTGAAGACGACAGGGGCATATTGAGATGTGGAGGAAGGCTACATAATGCGCATAATGCGCCCCTGCCGTATTCAGCCCGTTTTCCTGCGATTCTACCCCGGAAACATCAATTCACTGTTCTTATGATCAAGAGGAGTCACAGCAATGTCGTGCACAACGGCGTCAAAGAAACACTAACTGATTTAAGGTCATGATTCTGGGTTGTAAGGGGTAGACAGACCGCACAATCTCGAGTAATCAAGCAAGGAGACGTGGTATGCGTTCATGAAGAAAAGGTGCCTCGACAAAGGTGGAAACTTGGTACAGTAAAGGAGTTAATTCTTGGCAGAGATAATCTCGTGCGCACAGCTATTGTTCAGTTGGGTTCTGAGGGGAACAGAACCGAAATCAAACACCCGGTCCAAAGGTTGTATCCTGTTGAAGTTTCTGAAGACCGTCAATATCGTGTTAACAAGGAGAAGGAAGATGCAGCGCAGCCGGTTGTTACATTTATTCCAGACGATCAAGTGGACATTGTGCGTTGCAACTGACAGTATCTGTCGTAGTTACTTTTTAAGGAACGTTGCTGTATGTTGCCTCTTAAAGTTGATGTAAAATCCTTTGATTGACAGGGTCAATCAAGGGGGGGAGTGTGTTGGAACAGAAGTGCGTTACATTGTACTCTATTGCGTTACTCGAATACGAAATCGGATAGTTTCATTTTTCGATTGACACTTTTGTATCGAGTGTTTTTACTTCGCACATGGATCTTGTAGTCTCAAGCTTACGATCTCTCGTGTAGAAAAAGGTCTGTTCATTCGGAGAAATACGGATATCTGTTATCTAGAGAGTTCTAAGTCTTTACGGAATAAAGTTCTGAAATCATACTATATAAGCAACTTTGTACCCACAATGGTGACATTCAGTTTGAAAACGTTAATGTGTTAGACGGTTTCTACCAACTGTTTTTTCATAACAACTCCATTGTAGGCTAATTTCATATCGCTTAACATTTTTTCGAGTCTAATTTCGCTAGACAAAACCAACAAGAGAAGAAAACAATGACATTGTGTTAGTGTGCACGAGTCACCACTGTATTAATTAAATTTAGCAGGATATTTTTTCTCAGAGCATTGACAACGTCACCATGCACATCTGCCTCAAAAATGGCTATTTTCCCTACTATAGTGTCCAAAACAATCGATTCACCTTCTGTGTTTACTGCCCTTTCTGACTATTTTATCATCGTTGTTCAATTGTGCATATTTCTCACCAAAAAAGCTTTTTTAAAATTACAGATGCACGCTAATTAACTTTGTGAGAAGATCAAGGCCACACAAAACGGGAACATGGGGAAATACACTGTTGTTCTTTTTCGGGAATTTGTGCCGCATGAAATGAATGAAAAGACTTTCGACCAGCAAACGCTCCTCTAACAAAGATGAACTCTTCCTTGCTGGTGCAAACTATTGGAGAATCGGGTGAAGAGTCAACATCCCGTGTGGAAGGTGTTTTGAGCGTAGGTAAATGAACTTTGTGGCCTTCCAAAAGAAGTGAAAAATCGTGCCGTGCGTTAATTTAGGCACACCAACGAACGTCATTTGAGAAATCACTTCATCGCTGTCAGTACTGACAGTATCAACCAAAGCGATCGTGGTCGTACCAGGATTACAAAACGCTTCGAAAACAGAGTTTACAGGGTTTATAAAGTGTTTTGCCACAAACAGCAACCCCCGTTAACAGGATATTACAATATTTTCCTTCACGCAATAAAACTCGAACGGCCTCTGCAAATTCATCCTGGTTTAGGTCGTTCCTAAGCAGAACATGCTCAGCCACAGTCAACCTTCTATGAAATGACTTTTTTTTGGAACGAGAAACAACCAACCAAATTCGAAAAAACCTGAACATGATGTATGTTTCCATTTATTGTCGAATTTATCACAAATATGGCGCAACATCTCAAACTAGGCCGCTAGAAATCAAGGCTTTCCTTCACCTGAAATGTAGCATATTTCCCGCCAATTTTTTTCATAACTGAAATTCCTCAAAAATACAGTCCCGGACAAAATTGTTGAAACACTTTACAATACCTTTCCCTCCCACAATGTTGTTTTGGCAAATGGGCTCAGAAACTCGCGTTAAAACAACAGTGTGAGGGGAGAGTGAGCTGCGAAAGTTTCAGATCTGTATAGTCGTGTAGTGTTCCAACGAATTTTGTCACAGACTGTAGCTTGATATAACGAAATCTCATTGTAGCGAACGCATTTTGCCAGTCCCTTGGCCTTTCATTATACGAAGGTTCCACTGTATAACAGCGTCCCTTAAAAGTGGATGTCTGGGTTACTCAGCCAGGGCAACAACAAAAAAACTGTTTTTCCTGAAACAACTCCTAATCAGATGGTTCTTATTGTGCGTACACGATTCTTCCCGTCTCCAAACCAAGAAACTTTCTAGTTCCCAACGCTGTGCTCTAAGAAAAATTGAAGACAGCCCAGTGCACCAAACAAGTGAAATCCAGGGTGCCCCTGGGTGCCCACCATATGATTTATATGAAAGGCTGGGCAGTTGCGTTTATTTGAGGTTGGGCGC
>BLFP01004827.1:1576069-1582773 GCA_014634505.1 Montipora efflorescens | reverse complement strand
TTTTTTAGTTGTTCTCAGTCTTCAGAGTTTCTACAGCCGGCTCGGGTTGAAATGCTACAAAAAGTCAGTAATTCCCAGGCAAAACCTCTATCAATAACAAAATTTCCCAACCAGCTCATCGAAACACCTGTACTTTTGCCAGCCAGCAAGATTCCTCTGGGGAACAGATAATGTGAGGAAGAGATTCGTTGGGTGCCCCTGTATGCTTGACGAGTGATGAAAAGATAAAAACAACAACTTGAAATAAATAAATCATGATGAGCTAATGGCATTGGATTGAAAACCAGACATTGCTGTCATTGCGAACAAATACAGGAAATGGTTTCCTATGCTTGACGAGTGATGAAAAGATAAAACAGAATCTTCTTACGAACTGCAAATACCGTATATTTAGTAGTAATTCCCAGGCAAAACCTCTATCAATAACAAAATTTCCCAACCAGCTCATCGAAACACCTGTATTTTTGCCAGCCAGCAAGATTCCTCTGGGGAACAGATAATGTGAGGAAGAGATTCGTTGGGTGCCCCTGAGCATAGGAAACCATTTCCTGTATTTGTTCGCAATGACAGCAATGTCTGGTTTTCAATCCAATGCCATTAGCTCATCATGATTTATTTATTTCAAGTTGGTGTTGCGTTACAAAGGGCAAAGTTCTTCCCGTTTTTGTTAGAGTTCCTGGAGTTCTGTGATCAAAGTTCACTTGTCCTGACAAGTGAACTTTGATCACAGAACTCCAGGAACTCTAACAAAAACGGGAAGAACTTTGCCCTTTGTAACGCAACACCAACTTGAAATAAATAAATCATCATGAGCTAATGGCATTGGATTGAAAACCAGACATTGCTGTCATTGCGAACAAATACAGGAAATGGTTTCCTATGCTTGACGAGTGATGAAAAGATAAAACAGAATCTTCTTACGAACTGCAAATACCGTATATTTAATGCATTTTCTTTATGTATGGAAAATAATCATAAAGGATAAGGATGAAATCTGGGAATCTGTCCCACTAGAATTTAAACGTTTTCCATACATGCTCTTCAAAAAGAAGTATAAAAGATACTTATTGAGTACTCAAAATTGACCATAGATTAAGTGCTAGCTATATAAGATATGCTGAGTAATATGTAGTATTTATGTATGTCTTCTCTTACGATAGTAATATCCTAGTCGTCTTTAGTGTAGCTATCAATTTCAATTATATTTAACATATATAATTTATATCTACACATGACAGTGACCAACTCGAAAGCTGATTGGCTACTTTGGTCACTGTACACTATTAAATATATATATTTTTCTAGCTAATTTCTGTTAGTATTTTCTCCATTATTGTAGACTATATGTTATATTGAGTTGTTTAAACGGTGTAAAATAATAAACTTGAATTTGAACTTGAACTTGAAAAAATAAAATTGACTACTGGTGAGTCCAGAGTTCAGAGTCTAGTCCACGTTTTAGACTTATTTCTTTTGGTAGCCATAAGTCAGGGGTCAATTACATCCAGAGCCTCTTTAAATGGGAAAATCATAATTGAAGTTGGCCCTTCAAATAATCCACGTATTTATTGACTCTTTAGTTTTTGCCAATCAACGACCAGGGAATGCTCAATAAATATTTGCGCCTCGGACGAATAACGACATTACAACCGCACCCACTTCGATTTAACTCTAAACTTTTGACAGTCCCTTCCTTTCTATACAGTAGTGTACTCAGCCCTTTTCGAAAGGAAACATGGAAGTCCTGCCTCTCTTGGTATTCGCTTGCATGGCCGTTTCCTTCATACCACAAGGTAAGTCGATTCGCAAATTTTAACTAAAAATAGCGTAATTATTCAGTAAAAAAATGGGATTAAGTATTATTACACCAAGGCACGAGGTCGAAAAGATTAGATCGCCGATCTCTTGATGGATGAACAGGGAAAGCTCTTCGCGACCACTTCTGGACACATAGATAAATGAACCGTCATTTGGCTTTTGAATCATCAGAGGTACTGTTTAGCTCAATGGGGCTTTGGACAGCCTTTCCAACGTCCTTAGCATAAAGACAGTTCTCTATTTCTGCAATACGGTATGTCCCCAGAACTTTAGAAAAATCTTGGGTTTTTATTATACTTTCTTAAAATGATTCTTCTTTCCAAAAAACGCAAGCGTAAATATCTTTGGATTTTTCTCTTCATTGATCGGTTTCTAACCTGGTGTCGAAACAAAGTTGCATGAGTGCACGACAAATCCCACATACTAATCAGGTAAAAAACATGAAACGTTAGTGAAGGACCAGAACAAGGATCAAGGAGCAAGAATCAAAGAGCTCCGACAATGTTTGGCCATGCAAGTATGTGAAAGAAGAGGTATCAAAGGTTGACCAGTTTACGAACTCCCACCTCGAAATAACACGGACTAAACAGTGTCTGTGCAAATTTACTGCACATCTACCACCCGATGTTGGGACTTCATCCAACCAAGTCAAAGATTGACAAGCGAAGCGCTTACCCCATCTTGCTATTTGGATTTAAATTCCGCAAAAATTTGACTAAAATTGAACGCATTGAATTTGTATTTTTTTAATTTTGCGTAGAATCTCCGTCTTTGAGAAATTTCCGAACAAATACTATACGGGATGCCACGCCACGTCGTTTCAAAGCCTGGTCCTTCAATAACGTTTCATGTTTAACCGGAGAATTAGGGAAGCAGATGTTCGAAGGTGTAATAGCTGTTGAGTTTTATTCCTCAGTTATCGAGTTACATAAGTATAAAACTAGGTTGCTTTAAAATCAGAAAAGAACCAATTCACCGTTGCTGCTGAGAAAAGTGCATGCCAAGCAAAACAAGTTGCATCTCGGTAGCCTGAAAGTTAAGAATTTGCCTTTGTTTAAATTAATAAATACACCAATACACTCTTTTTTTTATAAGAATATATTTTATAAGATGATCAAGGCTGAAATTTGCAAAATTTTAAGAATAGTTTAAGAATAAAGCCAAGGCTGAGATTTTGAAAAGGATAGATATAATTTTGTGTTTTGAAACATCTGTAAATACAATACAATTTTAAGTTTTTAACTTAAACCTATAAAATTATTCCTTTCTCTGAACGGCGAAACTAGCCAACAAAATGGAAAAACCTGCACTAGCTATAGCAAAATGTTCAACGCTAATGACAGTTCGATGAACGGTACATGTAATACATATGTACAGTATTCAGCACAAAAGACATAAACTAAACCGCAAAAAAAGTGTTATGACAAATTCTTTCTTTTTTAAATAACAAAACCTAGCGAAAACGGGATCTAGATACCAAACACTTGTAATTGATACCCCCAATAAATTCTAAAACGAAAATTTCATAAGCTATAATTTAAGAATAATACAAGGATATTTTCAGCCTAAAATCGGCAGAAAAATAAGAATATTCAGCCTGGGCCGGAAAAACAACATTCTTAGAAAAAAAAAAGAGTGTACATCACTAACGTTTCATGTTTAACCGGAAAATTAGGGATGTCGGAAACAAGATAATTAGTATTGATTTAACTAATGTTGATGTTATGATTGCGAGAGATATCTGTCCGGAAATCGAGCGTTACTTTCTGTCTGCTCCGATAAATAAGTTTGTTTATCTTTTGCGTGAAAGATCTTTATAGCCAATCAGCTTACGTGTGATCAAGGTGCGTCCATGAGATAAGGGAACAATTGATTGTAGTTCTAGTCGGTTATAGACCTAACCTTGTTGTGTACGCGAGAAGATCTGAGAGAATTATAATCTAAAAAAAAAAGCGACAGTGTGGGTTCCTCACTTATTCCCCACAGGGAAGCAGATGTTCGAAGGTGTAATAGCTGTTGAGTTTTATTCCTCAGTTATTGAGTTCCATAAGTGTAAAACTTAGAAATGGATTGCTTTAAAATCAGAAAAGAACCAATTCACCGATGCTGTCGAGAAAAGTGTATGTCAGGCAAAACAAGTTGCATCTCGGTAGCCTGAAAGTTAAGACATAATTTGCCTGTGTTTAAATTAACAAATACACCAATACATCACTAACGTTTCATGTTTAACCGAAAAATTAGGGAAGCAGATGTTCGAAGGTGTAATAGCTGTTGAGTTTTATTCCTCAGTTATCGAGTTCCATAAGTATGGATAGCTTTAAAACCAGAAAAGAACCAATTCACCGTTGCTGTTGAGAAAAGTGTATGCCAGGCAAAACAAGTTGCATCTTGATAGTCTGAAAGTTAAGAAATAATTTGCCTGTGTTAAAACTAACAAATGCACCAATACATCACTAACGTTTCATGTTTAACCGGAAAATTAGGGAAGCAGATGTTCGAAGGTGCAATAGCTGTTGAGTTTTATTCCTCAGTTATTGAGTTCCATAAGTGTAAAACTTAGAAATGGATTGCTTTAAAATCAGAAAAGAACCAATTCACCGTTGCTGTCGAGAAAAGTGTATGCCAAGCAAAACAAGTTGCATCTCGATAGCCTGAAAGTTAAGAAATAATTTGCCATTTTTTAATTGCATGATGCTGGCTTTTGTAAACCGTGTTTTAGAAAATATTTCAAATTGATTTATTGCACCTCTGGACTATTTTGACACGTCACTCAAAATTAATTTAAGTCCTTCCGTGCTAAAGATCCGACATTTTTAAAATGAAAATTACATAACACCGACACTCCCCAGTCTGAAGGAATGAATTCTGAGGGCAAAAATTTGTCGTTTTTGGAATAATTGTCTAGAAATTCTCTGGAAAATAACATGCATTTCATCTTGGGCGTTTCTTAAGTTGTAGAATCCTCAGGCCTGCATCCTATGTTTTTGTGTTCTATCTCTAGGCGATGCTCTTCTCGCGTGTTTTGAGTGCCATAAATCTTTCTGTGTCTTCAAAAGTAAACTTCCTTTTGGTCTTGTCTTAGAATAAAAGGATAGTGATTGCACAAAACACTCTTTGGAGTTTTAGAGAGACGTTTCCCCGTTTCGAATGATGACGATGTCTACCATCATTATTTGAACAGTGAATGACTTATATTTCAAATTAGAAACAAGACCTGTATATTTATGTCCGAATTCGTGAGACACGGTGAGATCTCCTCTAAGTACATCTCCCCTAAAGTGGCAAAGACAAATTGTTTCCACACCTGTCAATTTCAAGTTAAGCGAAAAAAACCGACTTGTTTTCCGGCTAAATCGAACATCCTGTAAGCGTTCGAGAGCTACAGTAGCTCAGTCTTTCAGTTGTTGAGAGAAGACTCGCATTTGGTGCGCGGACATGAACAAAAACTAAACTTAACTGCCGACAAGGGTCGTTAAATTTTGAATACCCCCTTTAAATATCATCTAAGTTCTGAGATATTTGTGGATTTTTGTTTACCCTCTCCTGAGTACTGATACGTTGAGTTAAATAGCTGTATAAAAACTAGATGAAGTCGCTCTTCTGCAGTCTTGTATGATTCTCTGTAATTAGTTTCACTGAGATTCCGCTGTCACTGTGTTTTCATCAGAAAAGTATATTTGAACATGGCCGACATTCTATTGTTTAGGAACACCAACATGGCCGCCGTAACGTCACGTGAAAACAGTTAAATCGAGGTTCAACTCGTAGTAGAAACGGCTTGGTAACGAGATTTCAAAGGGGATTGAACGTCTCAATGCACTCGCATTCAGTTGCAAGCCTGCGTAGCAGGCAGTTTGGTAAATTAGAAGCTTCTTTTCATTGGGGTTGACTGTGGAGCGATCGTTTGAATGTTAAAATAGCAAGCAAAGGGGGTGAAGCTTAGGAGAAGGAGCGAGAAACCGCCTGCAATCTATCCCATGCTACGCAGGCTAGTGTATTGCAAGTGTTAGTCGTTGACCGCGAGTTACCTGAAGGGGTAAATTTTATTGGGTTGCCTTGCTGTAGGGAAAAAGACCACAAACAGCTATGCAAAGGGTGCAGTGGTTCGAAAGGTTGAAGTGGCGAATGATAGTTTTGAGGTCTTTTGATACATACAATTCTTTTCAATATGACGGAGATGTTCGTGGAAGCGGTTGTCCAGTTTTCTTCCTGTTTCGCTTATGTAGATCATAGTGAACAGGTTATGCAATAGTTGATGTTTGTGGAGATGCAAGTGAAATGGTCGATGATTTTTGATAATCGACGCACACTATCAAATGAACCAGCTGTCACTAAGTCCCGCGGGATAACTCGCGGGATCGAGTCTCAATTGACTTTTGCTTTTACCTCTGAATGGTTGAGAAATTGGCGCGAGATTTTCAAGCCAATAGCCACTTATCCAGAACGGAAGAAATCGCGAAATTATTTTCGAATTGACAGCAATAACATTTTGTTGACGCTTCTTTTCCGTCCTCACAGGCCAATCCATAAGATGTTTTTCGTGCCACGATTCTGAAAATAACACAAGTTGCAGAAGGCGTATGATGGAATTAGACTGTTCCTTGCACGCTGAGTTCGGAGACACATATGACTCGTGTTTCTCAATGACAGCATACAACGGCAAGAGTAGGAAACAGATCAAAGATTGCGCCATTAGATCGGGATGCAAAGAACTAGAAGATATCCTATGCGAAGACTTCAAGAAGAAAAAAAATTATACTTGTAGAGTCGATTGCTGTGAAGATGATTTATGCAACGAGTATGATACTGTTGAGCAAGTTTACAGCGCTGGAAATATTATGACATATCATATACAAATTATACTTCAAAGTTTTGCCGTATTTCTT
>BLFP01004827.1:1563569-1568569 GCA_014634505.1 Montipora efflorescens | reverse complement strand
CAGTGTTAAACCCTACAGGGGGTGGGGGGTCCGAACCTGGGGTGATTTCACATTTTAGTTCAATTCATTTAATTATGTTAAACTATCTGCGCAGAGGAGGATGGCTGGTGTCAAATGATGCTGTATTTGAAATTAAACTCGATCGTGTAACGATACATAACGAGCAAGCAATTCATCCGCAGTAAGGTCGCCAATTACAAAAAAAAAAAAAAAAAAAGAAGCAATCAATAAAATCACCATCTTGATTCCACATAACACAGCCATCAGCAAATATGAATGCAACGACAGATGAAACGAGTTGCTTCGTTCCTATAAACCCTGCAGCCCACAAAATTGGAGTAACCATTGCTCTCCGTCTCATTGTCTCTTTCCGTTGTTTCGCTCGTCGGAAATTCCTTGATAGGAGTGATCGTTTATAAAACGCCAACTTTGAGAAAAGCAATCAACTTTCTCATGGTCAACATGGCCATGTCTGATCTGCAGTTTTCCTCCATCTTCCTTCCAGTGCGACTTGTATATCTCCACCTACAATCCTGAGCCATCACCAAAGGTGTTTTCTCAAATATAATGTATAAGGTGCCTCCATTTCTGGGCAATGTCTCCATACTCGTTTCCATCCAGAGTTTGGTCGTGATCGCAGTGGATCGGTTTGTGGCTGTTGAATTTCCCCTCCATTTCTCTTTTCTCCCTTCAAAAAGATGTCTTTTGTGTATCGTCTTCATATGGATCGTTTCCATGCTGGTTAATTCTCTGCACCTGTACGCCAACATGCTCCTCCAAGCTGGCGGAAAGTGTCTCTGTGTACCAAACTGGAAAGAAGCTTTTGGAGACACATTGTCAAAGAGCGATTTTTCTCTTGGTTTCTACACATTATTTGTATTTGTTCCAAGCTTCTTGTTAATAATACTTTACACGATAATCTTCGTCAAACTCAAGTCACATGCAGAAAATTCCAGGCAAAGGATCGAAACGCATCAAAAATGTAACAAGACGCTTCCTAAAGCGTTTACTCGAAATACCATATGGCGCATTTTGGAACAGGTAGTTTTTTAATTTGCCAAGTACGGAACAAAACAAGTAAATGTTTCTGTAGCCAGTTGCTCATTTACAATACCGCGTATAATGTACCGGTGAACATCGCTTAATGTTTACAATTGCAAATAAATTCATCAGGGGAAAAGGACTCCCCTCTTAGACCCGGTCCATGGACCTGACCGCTATTTTTTCATTTAATTGTTTTTGTTTTGCGTTTTTGCTGAAAAGTGTCCCAAAGCATGTTAATGAGCTTTTTAACCTTATTAAAGACGATTTCGGCTAATTTGCTTCACTTTTCTTCCACACTAATAAAAAATTACTTGAACTTTAAATAAAATGTTATGCACTCCAGGGAAGAATGGAAGTAGGCTGTGTACAGACGCCCACTCACCGAAGTTAACGTTAGTAATCGTGTTTCGGAATAATTTTGCAAAAATTGATGAGTGATCTACGGTGACCAAAATTTTGCGTGGCTCATATTTCTTTGGAGCTAAATTTTCAAAACTGTGGTAAATGAGGCAGATTCCAAAGTGCATTGAAGAGCCTCTCTCATAGTTTTTTACGATCCCTTGGCTTTATAGCATAGAAGCACTCTTTAAAGGAAAGGATGCCTTTGCAAGTCTTCCAACCGGGTACTGCTCTGATCTTCAGAGCAGCCCCGATCGTTGCCAATGAGCTGTTTATATTTTCCTCGATATGTACACATCTCAAATCTTCCAGGGCAACACGCTTTTTAGATTGTTATTGAGAATGGGTAGGCTGGTCCGAGCAAGGCATTGAGATTATATTGACTGGTAAGGGCATAGCCAGGGACGTTTTCAAGTGAGCAATCTTTTGAATCGTGCAATATTCACCTCGTGAAGATTCGTCAGGAGCGCTTTCCTTTCTTCAGTGCTGACAAACAACTCCTACAAATGTACGTAGAATCGATTCCCGCTTTACACTCCATAAATAACAATTCCGCTCATACTTTAAAAGAAAAACCTCTTTGACCATCAAAAAGATTTTTATTCGTATTTTTTATCATGCACAAAGTACACACGAACTCATCGTGAAATCTCTTACGGTGTTGATGGGAATATATATAAATGAAAATCCAATCAAAACTCGTTGTTTCAATGATGTCATGATCAAGGGGTAATAACCAATCAAATCATTTTCCATACATTCCAGGAAAAATCACACGGTATTCAACACGATTGTCAACGGTAAATCACAGGCGCTCCTCTCAGATTTTTTTGTGCACAGGCTATAATGGAAGGGGCCATTTGTATTTTACTTAACCCATGAATGGGATCAAAGACACCAACCCACATCATTTTCCAGTGTGAAAATCTATTTAATTTAGGAAATATGGTTTTATAATCAATCACTCTGATGAAGACAATATAATGAAATGAAATTCTCATTGCAAAATACCTTACTACATCATACATTTATTCAATTTCTTATACTGGTAATATTATAAATAACAAATTAATCCTTTTAAATATAAATTTATCTTAATTTCATGGACATGAAACTGATTAACTTTTTTCCAGAACAGGAAGGAACTTTTATATATATTATTCTAGAAAGGGCTTACACTTACTAGGGTTGTACGTGTGCCTGGAAAATTTCGATCTGGTTAGCAAAATAGTAATTTTGGTCAGATTACTATTTTGTGAGATGGATCAAAAATTTGTGGGCAGGTACAACCCTAACCATTTACCAATGCTAACATTAGGCCTAAAAACTTTTGTTTAGGCCTAAGGTTAGCTTAAGGAATGTTTAGGATTCTTTCTGTATTTCTGTTCGTTTTGTTTCGTTTCACAAATTAGTGTAAGCCCTAATAAAGTTCATCTGATGTATCTAACAATGGACTCCCAAATTAGCCAGCCCCAACATGAACAATATATATAAACATTAACATATTTTATAACAATAAAATACCAGTGATAAATGAACAGACATTGTTATTGTTCTCTTTGGGTAATGTAATCATTGTTAGTAATGACAAGATGAAACAATTTGTAACTGATACCCAATCTAAACATTGTCACAAAGAGAACACTTCCCCTTTGTCACAAAATCGTCCTTTCTTTGGTTAAAAAGCTCATTAACATGCTTTGGGACACTTTTTAGCAAAAAAATAATAATAACTAGGGATCCATGGACCCGGTCCAAAAGGGGGGGTCTATTTTTTGTCCTTTCCCTTCAACAGGTGACACAGCTAATTACGAATAGTATGTTTTGGAACAGGTTGTTGAAATGGAAATAACGTGGGCCTTATGACTATTTTTTTTAGCATGTAGCGTGACATCAGATAAACTGGTTTCAATTGAAAGCAGCCGGTGAGGCAAAGGCGGGTGAAACACTAGTAATATACGTAATATGGGTAAGTGAAAGCCGGTATCAAGCTGCAAAGGTTCCAGATTAACAGTGTTGTGAATGATGCGGCCGGTAACCTCCAGCTCTAAGTAGCTAACATGACCCTGAGACTATCAATTGATTTAAACAAGAAATAGACATCGGCGGTTGACCAGTACTGTCGCAGCTGATCCAATGATGTTCGTACAAAGACCTACAAAGAACAGCTGAGTCAGAAAGAAACTAAGAAATTCGGCCATTCATAACATACCGCTGCTGGAAGTTCTGTACTGGCGATTTCGTCATGCGGTCAACAGGCAAGATTAGAGTAAATATGTCATTCATAACATTCTAGAAGGCTGAATCCAGCATTTTCACATTTTAACTGCATCGCATTGCGTCATTTGCCCTCTCGTGGAACTTGGGCTTTGAATCAGCAAAGTAACGAAATAAAATGAGTCACACTGAAGCCCCAACATAGAACCCATCATTTGGGGGCAACCCTAAAACCTGGAATCCGGAATCCGGAATCACAGTACAATACAGAGAGTAAACACTATCCTAAACATTCATAAAAGCTAACCTTAGGCCAAATTAGGCCTAAAAAAACGTATTCCGAGTAATGAAAATGGCCGTGGCCATTGTATTTGCGTTTATGGTATGTCAGCTTCCCAGAGCCGTCTTGTTTTTGTTGGTTCTCCATGTAGCAAATTCGTTATGTTGTGCGTTTCTTATCCTCTTCGAAACTGCAATATTTTTATAGTTTTTTCTCTATTTGAATGTCCTCCAAAGCTGTTTGGTAAGACCTCACTCAATTAATAAAGTATATTTTTTTCTTTATGCCTTTTTTCAGCCACGTCCCGTAAATTGTAGTTTTGTTACACGCCTGGCCAGAGTTATAATTGCACATTCGAAAAATTGGGTTACCATATTCAGATATATCTAAGTCGCTTTGTCTTATGGTAAACGTGACTTGAGAGTATTGCATTGCTTTGAAGCAATTAGTATTTTTTGTGTGAACGGTTATTCCATTGAACATTATGCCCAAAGTATATTTATTCATTTATTTGAACTGATTGATACGAATAGCTTAAAGCTGAGAAGAAATAATTCACCCTTGTTTTTGAAATTTAGTTAGTGCAGTCACGTTTTGCAGAGCATTCCGCAGAAAATGAAATGGACTAAAGTGCGTGCTGCACGTTTTGCACGCTTTCAGTCGTCATTCAACTCATTCAACCCACACTAATAAAAATTAGGGAGTTTAAGAAACGGTGACGGCAACGCCACAAATCCATGATATGATTGCTTGAGTGACGACAAATAATCGTGCTCTAAGTGCGGCACGCCCTTAAGTGCATGTTTTGGATGACCGACGTGTCTGCCAAACGACGTTTAATTTTCGAATTTAAGGTTCAGATAACAGCGCAAGCCCGAAGCAATAAATCCAGGGGCACCCAACGACCAATTTGTTGTAAAATGTATTATTATATCCCAGTTAATGAAAATAAATGTTATTAAGGCATTTTCAGGTGTTTTTCAGTGTTGCTGGGAAAACATTATCTGTTCCTTTTTCCCAGCAAGACACACAAGAAATTTCCCAGCCAGCTAGATAAAAT
>BLFP01004827.1:1549133-1555213 GCA_014634505.1 Montipora efflorescens | reverse complement strand
TTTTTTTTTTTTTTTGCGGACGGTCATTCCGTTGAACATTATGCCCGAAGTATATTTATTTATTTACTTGAACTGATTGATACGAATAGTTTAAAGCTGAGAAGAAATAATTCACCCTTGTTTTTGAAATTAGTTAGTGGAGTCACGTTTTGCAGAGCATTCCGCAGAAAATGAAATGGACTAAAGTGCGTGCTGCACGTTTTGCACGCTTTCAGTCGTCATTCAACTCATTCAACCCACAATATTGATAAAAATTAGGCAATTTAAGAAACGGTGACGGCAACGCCACAAATCCATGATATGATTGCTTGAATGACGACAAATAATCGTCCTGCAAGTGCGGCACGCCCTTAAGTGCATTTCTTTGATGACTGACGTGTCTGCCAAACGACGTTTAATTTCGAATTCAAGGTTCAGATAACAGCGCAAGCCCGAAGCAATAAATCTTCTATTCTCTGCTTCTACATAAAAACCTTTCGTCTCCGGACAACGTGACCAACTTGGAACGATCCCCAAAGAACTTAACCGCCCGCAAAGATCTCTCATGACGACTCGCCCATAGACGACCCTAAAAGACGGAACGGTGGCATGCAGGCTCAAATACTAAAATCCGAGACAGCGGAAAATCGGCCCAAATGCTAAAGCTGGGAAAGATGAATATGGACAGATCCCGTCAAAAGATAAGGCAGAAAAATTTAAAATCCAATATCAATCGGGGAGTACAAGGCTTGATACTATGGAACATGTCAACCAAGCACCCGAATTGACAGCTGGCGAACACATGCTGTCACGTGCAGATCAAATTTGCGACAGAAACTCACCCCGAATCAAAATCTCCCTAAATTCTAAAAACCACAGAACCAAGGAAACCAAATCCAAGTAGACAGAACAGCGTGAAATTGCTATGCGAAAAAAATATACATTCCTTTGGGCGTACTTCATCAAACAAATATCAACGAGAATGCACACCTATTTGACAAGCTCAGCCATTTAACGAAAGCCTCTAGTGGTTTTGCAGTACCGATTATTGCAAAAAACATGGTTAGTCCTGTGTATAGGAATTACCAGTCTTCTTCGGCAAGTGCAGTTTAAGCCCGCAAAAGACAGGTTTTCAAAAAGACGTGATAACAAATAGCTACCAAAGGCCCATTCACAAGACAGAAAAATTGGGTACAAGTCCTTCAGGAAAGGGGTACGGACCTCACATTACTGCCCGCGTAAACTGTGCGTATCGCGTTTTCTGGGATCGGTACGGACCCCTGTCTTTTGGGTTTGGGGCCATAGATGTCCAGTAGTAAATTTGGGTTTTGGTGAGAGGGAAAAACCACAGTACCCATTGAAAAACCTGTCGGAACACAGTAGAGAACCAACAAACTCAATCAAGTACGGAATCCAGCCAGTGCCAGATTGGCGGAGGGTGAGAGTTCCCACCATTTCGTCAACCATCTAACCCATCTCCTACTAGATTTTAAGAGACATTCTTCGACATATTCCTGTCCAAAAGTGAAACAAAAATTGATGATATTCGAAAATTATCGCAACTAATGAACTCTAATGATTACTAGTAACCTTCGATTGATTGCGTTAATCTCATCGTGCTTTGGTCGCCATTTTGGAAAAAGGTGTATAAATGGTGTTATATTTCTCAGCGGTTTTGACGCATAAACGAGGCTAATGCATCATTCTTCATTGTATTGACCCGTATATTGCGAAAGAAGCTTTGCCTGCCGTCGCAACTGTAATACTAGGGAGCTTAACAGAGAGCCTTAGCAATGACGACGGCAACGGCAAGGAAAATGTCACTTAAAATAAACACCGGCCCAATCGTGACTATTTTCGATTGTTCCATCTTGTTCGCATTCTATATTGTTGGCAAAGTACGCTACAGGTGGATTGGTGTGCGCGACGTTAAATTAAATACAGAGAATTAGAGATTTGTGGTTTTATTCCTTCAAAAGTGTCATTAAAGGTAGAAATTGAGAAAATGCTAAATGAGGCCTGCAAAACAAAGCTATGTTTCGGTCTACTTTAATTTCAAACTTTAGCAATTCTTCGTCGGACAGTTTTTGAGCATAGTTAGTAGCTACAATGTAATCTCCTCTACTAACTATGTTTTGAGGTAAACGAACGTAAAAGTGAAATTGTGCTGCCGGTGTCTTAGACGGGCTAATATTAACACATCCATTAACCAATCACAGAACGGATACTATCGAAATTATTTTATTCAGAAATTATAAATCGAAACCGTCCACGGATGACTCCCCATAACACAGCGATCAGCCAACATGAATGCAACGATAAACGCATCATTTTGGTTCTCTCTGTTCACAAATGCATCGATGGACGCACCGATTTGCTCGGTTAAGTATAACCATGCAGCATTCCAAATGGGAGAAACCATTGCTCTTTGCATCCTCTTCGTTGTTTCTCTCCTCGGAAATTCCTTGATAGCAGTAGTCGTTTACAAAACGCCAACTTTGAGAAAACCAATCAACTTTCTCATCGTTAACATGGCCATGTCTGATCTGCTGTTTTCCTTGATCGCGGTGCCGGTGGCTGTTGTGTATCTCCATCTGCATTCCTGGGCCATCACCGATGGTGTTGTGGCAAATTTTACGTGTAAGGTGATTCCATATTTGGCAGATGTCTCTTTACTCGTGTCCATCCAGAGCTTGGTTGTGATCGCAGTGGACCGCTTTGTAGCTGTCGTATTTCCCCTCCGTGTCTCTCTTCTCACTTCAAGACGATGTCTTTTGTGTATTGTCTTCATATGGATCGTTTCCATGCTGGTCGCCATTCCACACCTCCTCGCCAACACACTCTTCGAAATATTACAAGTGGCTTACAGCTTTAAGAGGTTACTGGTTTAGTTTGATCTTAAAAATGACTATCCGTGAAGGAAGGGGGACGCCAAGAGCACTCCTTGTACCTCCCCCTTGCCGTTCCCCTACCCCTCCCTTCTCAGTCATGGGACAGCAGCTAAGGACGCACAAGTCTTTTTGGGACCAACGCTTCCAGTTTTGTAATACTAGTTTGATCGCCTTGGACCACGTGAAAAAAAAAGTTTTGGAACTGAGACGCGGACTGCAACCGGAAGAGAAAATTTCGCGTGCCAGGACAGTGGTGTCTCCCAGATTTTTATACTAATCATCTCTAATGGAGAAAAGATACTTAGAAATACAAATGCGGTTGTGTGAAGACAAGTTAAAAGGGAAAAGAGCTCACTTCCGGTTCCGCCAGCGTCTGAAAAACGCGCGTGCTAAATCTTCCTAATGTCTGTTCTCAGGAGCTAACGCGTTCGGCCGAAATCGGCTCAAAATTTCAGCAGGGGTTTCAATAACTTCTGAAATAGCCGTCCATGAAAGCCCATTGAAGGCGGCACTTTGACAAGTTTATGATAGCAGTTTTAGTGAAAATCAAGGCAAACTAGCCGGCGGTGTGAGGCAAAGCAGGCGGCGGTATACCGCCGGTAACCGGCTTCTCTTGAAACCCCTGATTTCAGATATTTTGATCAGATGAACAATAGAAGTTAATGAAGGTGTAAAATCAGAAAGGGACAGGAGGAGAAGAAGAGGGAAAAAACGAGTTTTCTTCCCTCCCCTCTCTCCCGTTTTCGTCCTCTCTTGGTCTTTGCTCTCGTCCCATTTTAATACGCCCACAAGATGGAAATTCCCTCGGGAACGCTACCACGCATAGGAAACGTGTTCTATTGTTAAAGTGCCCCTGTGACCAAAAAATCAATTCATATTTTTCTTTGGATTTCAAAACTATGTTAACAAAACAATAAGTGACCCACGTTTTAAGCCTTGATTTCAAAAAGACACCTTTATTTTAACTGTGATTTTCCTATTTAATGGTCCGCCATTACTAACATTATGTTCTTGAGAGAGCTGGATCGAGGAGAAAATGACGTCAAAGGCTCACTAGTTTAAGAATGCAATACGTGTGTAAGCTGCAGAATTAATATGCAGCACGGGGGTTTTGGGCTTTCAGACTTTTAAACTCACGCTTTGCATATATAATAAGCTGCGTTCACACGCTGAAATTTTAAGCTAGTGAGCCTCTGACGTCACTTTTCCCTGGATCCAACCGTCTGAGAGCCAATCGGTCAGTTTTGAACGTGAGTAATGGCGGACCGTGAAATCCAAAACTTACACTCAAAGTAAACGGCCTTTGGATAAAAATCAAAGCTCAAAATTTTGCCAGTCAGGTGTTAAGCAAACACACTTTCAAGATCTGAAGGAAAAAAGGAAGTGTTTTTTTTTTACCACAGGGGCACTTTAAGCTTCCACAACTTCATCCTGAACAGGTTCCTATTGAAATCGATGGTCCCACGAGAACAAGGCCAAGAAACTGATTAAACTGTCTTTATCAACAGATCATCTCCGAGAAGACTCCCACTTTACGTGTTACGTCACCAGGTAAGGCCTTTTTGCAAATCTTCAGAGTGTTTTGACCAACAAATCCAAAATTTGCGGGGGTTTTTCCAAGATCAGTTAATATCGGCATACCAATGGCTTGTTACGACCCTTCCCTATCTTAAAAACAAAAATATATGTCTATCAAACAATTTTTTTCAAAGGAAGCCAGGTGGCCCAGTGCGATCGATTGATTTCATATACTAAACACGATTTTTCTTCGGTGAACAGCTTCGTCCCTACAATGCTTTGTAAATTGACAACTGGTTTCTTCCTTCCATTCGGGTTTCTTAACACAAACGGCCCAGCCTCAAACTTTAAATTCCAATGCACATAAATAAAGGTTTATTAGTCTACTTTTTAACTTTCCTTTAGGCTCCTCCCAGTTGTCAGCAGTGCCGTCGTGCCAGTCCCTTCGCAGTCAATCGCCTCCTTTTATCTCGGGTGTTTATTGGATTAATCCTGACGGTGGATCCCAGGACAATGCATTCAAGGCTTACTGTGACATGGAAACTGATGGAGGAGGCTGGACTCTGGTTTGGAGTTACACGTTCACTAACTACACGCATTTCTCGGATAAGTCGAACGCAGTAACCCCAACACCAAGCTGGCAAACTGATAATGAAGTAGACGTCAATATCTCGTCCACACCACCCCTCTGCGAAACAGACTACAACGCCGTTAACTTCTCGCTGTGGAAACACGTTGGCAGGCAGGTCCTGATTAAGAGCAACATCAACAACTGGTTGGTCTGTCATCCAGGAAATGGAAGTTTGGTTGAATGGCAGGACGGAAGCGTAACCTGCCTGGTCATTAAAAACGTGACATACACTTGTAACGGTCCGAAAACGCCTTCCAAATTCGCCCGAACCGGTTTTTACGGCCCCATGTTTCACGACACTGGACTCTACTACTACTTTGATGGCAGCAGAAGGGAAAACTTTCCTACCCATAATCCTTGCGGAGAAAGCGGTGACCAACAATTGAAAAATGTGACGGATCCACACGGCAACATTTATATTCGCTAGTTGGTTGCGAAATATAGAATACAAGAGGAAAATACTCACTAAGCTACATTTTGCATGTGGCTGAAAATGGTAATAGAACGGACCGTTAAACAAAATAATTCTTAACTTCAAATGGACAATCTTCTCAAGGTTTGAAAAGAAGACTGAAAACTTCGCCGGGCTAATAGCAAGCAAAAAGGAAATTATTTTCTGATCGGACAAACACTTTCGAGGGTTCTATAACATAGAGAAAGTCTTGGACGGAGGTTTTCCTGGAAAATGTGTTCAAGTGAGATGATCGATCGTACAAAAGTCAACAGTATCAAAAAGCTCATTAAGCCGGCTAAAATTTGTGTAATGCTCCATTCACACCAAACCTTAAACATGTTTTAAACATGTTTAGTTAAACACGGTTTCAAAGTGTTTTCTTTTTAAATCATGTTTACTGACTTTTGTCGACTACGAATTTAGTACAGGTCAAAGCATGTGTTGAAACAAACCTGAATCTCATGGAAAAGGCAGTCCTACATTTTTCTGTGACTGATTTTTATTTTGTTAAACCAAGTTTAATTAAACATGTCTTGTTGGTGTGAATGGGGTATAAGCACAGTCTTTGCACAAGTCTTGACCTAGCATTTTTCTCTTCTTGGCGGTG
>BLFP01004827.1:1521139-1536139 GCA_014634505.1 Montipora efflorescens | reverse complement strand
TTCGACGAAATTACGGGAGTGAGTGGTCATGTTGTTGTTGTCATTTCACCGTTGTTAAATCTGACACAAGATCAGATAAGCAACCTGCAGAAACTCGGAATTTCAGCAGTGAGCTTAAGTGCACTAAAAGGAGATAAAAAAGTTCTTGAAGGTAGAAAATGGGCGGTTTTCTGTTGTATACGCCACGCCAGAGGCTTTGATGTTTAACGAAAGATGGCGAAGCATGTTAGCTAACCCGCTGTACTCTACAAAGCTCTATGCAGCTGCAGTTGAAGCCCATGTAATCAAACAATGGTAAGGAAAATACGGATGTCTAACTTGTATATCTCGAAAGTTCGCTGTCCAAAACAGTACAAGAAGTCGCGCGCTAGTACTAAAGGAAATAGTACGGTCTAGCAGTCATTTCACTATGTAAAACCCTGGTCCACGATTTGGTGCTGCTTGTTTATGCAAGGACATTTACATTGGTATTGTTTTGAGTGGTATTTTTCAAATTTATAAACTATTTTACCCTTTTCATGAATCTACCATCATTCATGTAGTCCATGGGACTGAAAATCCATGGGCTATCTCAACAACAATCATTTAATGAACAAAGAACGAGTAAGCTTGTTCTGAGTTGTCTTTGAACACGCTGGAACAGTGTCTGAATCTTTTCGTAATCGTTTCACCCTACCTGCCAGTACATTACCATAAAAACTTCTCGTGAGTTCTTGTTTCAAGTCAAAGATGTTTTTCTCTAACTTCTCGAGTTTAACTGAGAAGGCGTTTATAACATGGATTTGCACACACAAACAAGTCATTTTCGGAGTAGACGTTGACGTCGAGGGATAGCGCGGAATTAATTAACTTTGGAAGATCGTGAACTGTTTTCCCAAATACTTTTACCTTTTCTTTTACAGGAGGAGTACTACCACATATATAACATCGATGGTCACCATTAACAAGCTTTTTTGGTGTATTAACCTCCATACGAATCCGATAACATCGAATACCTTGAAGAGAATTTCTAACCATTTTATAAGCTGCTTTACAATTGGCCATCTTGTAACAATAGCTCGAGTCTGATTGGAGATTCTTACACAATGGGAATGGCATGCCCAGCTCGGTTCAGCAGACGTTTGTGGGGAGGGAGAATGGGACCGACACAAAAAACGGCTGCAAGAAGGCTAATGGCCAAACTGATACCCCGCTGCTGCGTACTGCACGAGACGAAACCAACAATTTCCGAGAGAACTACCCATGCTTACCCTTTCTATTAGATTTACAGAATGAAGTGAAAGAGATCAAGGCTAATTCGTCGCGGCAAATACAGGTAGTTTGGGGTTCGTTAGGCGAGGAAAATTCAACATTTTTTTGGGGGGTTGGGGGAAGTGACATAGATTGGCCTTAATGTCTCAAGATGTCCCAAGAATTTTACCCTCCATTGTAAAATGCATATTGTATCCATCTCTATACAAGATGAATTAACAACGCTTACAAAAGTTCTTCCCTTCTGGATTATGCGTCTGTTACGTACACAAGGGACATGGTAAGTTTATATCGTTCTTTATGATACAAGCAAACTGGTCCGAGATGAAAAGGAGAATTCTGCTTGATTGTGTGAGCGGTCCGAATTTTGCAATACGAAGCAGCGAATAAAGGTTGCCAAAATGTTCCCATTTTCTGTTTCCATTTTCTCGGACATAAAAAGAAAAATGCGAGAAATGTCTTTTATTTAGTCACGTCGGAGTTCCAGCACGAATTTTACTTCCCAGAACTAATAACAGAAGCAGGCGAGAGGCAAGACACAAGGAACAGAAAACCCTGCGCAAGAGAGTCAATATTATAAAAACCTTATTGAACAACAATAGCTTGTTAGATGGGTGTCGTCCCATTTTTGCAAGTTTATGGACTGAGCCTGAAAGAAGACCACAATTAGGAATAAAATCATCTTAACGTTACATTTTCCACTTGCACTCCCTCCTTTCCTCCACAACATTTAGGGGAGGGGGGTAGGGGGTAAATGGAAAGATTTTGGGGGAGGGATTTGTCCGAGATTCCTCAAAAGGGGAAAGTGTCTCAACCATTTTGGCACTTAAATATTTAAGTTCAATAACATCTATTTCTTTTATTTCTGTCTTTTTAATCAATCGTGTGAAGTACTGCAAATGGCACAGATCGACACCCGTTTTCTCGAGAAAACATCAAGAAATTAACCAAGGTACAAAATAGAACTTCCAGGTAAACTATACTTTACTCGGCCATGTGATTTCTCATACTGGGGAAGTAACACAGCTTTCGAAGGGAAAAGTTTCGCCTTTTCTTTTAAAATGGCTTGCGAGAGCCTTGCGGTTTTGTCGGCTCTTCTTTAATTTTACTCGCCTTGTGAAAAAACCGGTAGCTCTCGCCGGCTACACGGCAAATTTCTTTCTTTTCATAGCTCTGTAATCTCGTTCACCTGTTTAGGGTAATGCCAACTTTAAAAACCAATCTAAAAGAGAAGCTCAATAAATGAAGTTCAAGATAGAAATTAAATTTAAATAAAAACAGAACTACCAAAATTGATGGTTGCAATATCAGCAAAAGAAAATTGTTAAATTAAAAGAAAAGAAACCAGATGGCAAATACATGGCACAACTTTGAACTCAGTAGGAATTGAAGTTACAGGAAATTAAAAGTACAACATGTGTTTGCTTTGCGTTCAAACTTAATGTCGCGTTAAGAACGGGCAATTAAGTTCATTTTATCGGGCCGAGGGTTAATTGTACCGAGGCTATCATACAGAGAATCTTTTGTGACTCGACTAAAGAATATCCTTGGGCAATACAGAGGAATACGTTGCAGAGAGATTCTTCTTAAAGTGGAGCAATGTAAGTAACAGGTTTTAAGGAGTAGGTGATGGTTAAGAAATAAAGTTGGCTGAGGCCGCAACGCAACAGAACAATGGAGAGATAAGAGAGATAAGCACAGCGTCTGGGGCAAACGGCAAACGCCAGCCTGAAATATTTGCGTTTTCGCAAAACTCGAAGAGTCTTGTCTTATCATAGCTGATTCAAAGCCTGTTAACTCGTGCTTTTCTGACAAGAGGTGATCTGCAGTTTGCCGTGATGCAGGTGCGGCCGGCTCTTATCCTTGTAGATTTTTGTCCTGTGCTCTGAAAAGCAACAAAGTGAAATAAATGTTGCTAAACACCTGCTATGGATGGATAAAAGCGAGAGCTGGATGAAGCTCTTTTCAAAGACAACATGCCAAATCGATTTTTGCGGTTTGAAAAAATGTTACGTTTTGTAATGATTTAAAAATAGGTTATCTGAGCAAATTATCCGATTAAATGGTAGGATATCGGCTAGGAACAATGCGCATGTGCAAAACCGATCAGTGAGGCTGTTAACTATAACTTTGGACCTGGTAATGAATGCACTTGAGCAAGCCTTTACCTTGCATTAAAAAAACACCGCACATTTTGCGGGGATGTAAATTCAGTCAATGCCAATACATATTTCCGGCTTGAAGCCGGATTATGGCACGCGGCACCCAAAGAGACAAAAGACACAATTTAGTAAAATGATTACAAGAAAAATAATCTTCACACACCTTTATTGGCTCACTTATCAAGCCAATAGTCACAAAGAAAGCCGATAGTTGTCAAAGTAAGTATCATGCAAAGGGTTAACAATAAGACTGGCTCGTTGTTTTGTAACTTTGAGGACGAAGCCGGACACGAGGCGGCAACGCTACAGACTGCACAGTACCTTTCTACCGTTTAACGTAAGTATCACGAAAAACGCACTCGCCATTTCTTCCACGTGTTCAGATTGAATAAGCAAGTGGAGAAAATCAGATCAAAGAGGAAAGTATTGCAACATAAAACAGATAACCAAAATGAAGAACGCATTGAACGCTTGGAAACGGCAAAGCGTGCCGGAGTTTTGAAATGAAACCACTTGGCCTTTTCAGTCTGTACCAAGCACACAAATTAAATTTTAGTTGTTCATGTAATGCCGGCTGATGTATTTTATTCATTTTCCCCAGATGAATCAACGCTCAGTAGCGCTTATAATCATTTTCATTTCAACAACGTTTCAAGAAGAGCAACAAGGAGTTTACTTGAAGATCGAGGAAAATAGCTTCGTCAAACTCGACGAGTACAATGTGATTGGAAATGTGAGGGCTCAATCATTGACGTCTTGTTCTTTAATATGCACAAGGCAAGAACTCTGCAAAAGCGCAAATTTTATTGCAGAAGAAGGAGCTTGTTTACTTTACAAAGATGTGAAGGATTGGCGTGACGTGATGGTACCTCTACAAGGATCTTTTTACATAGAAAAGGTATGCACCTTTTAAGCAGAAACAAAAAAGAAATTATAGTCGATATAGTAGTGCAATTGGTCACAATCTGTGTTTACTTTTTGACTTTGTTTTGTTGTTGCGCGCTTTAAGTTGATATGTTTGTCAAAAAGGCGTAGACTAATTGATCAAGATTTCGTCATCAAATTAAACGATTTTTAGTTGAACGCGTGGATGCATAAACCACCCCAGCAACACTGAGCGATGAGCATTTTTCAGGAATGTGCCTAAATTTATACCAACCATTTTTTCAACTTACAAAGAAATTGAAAATAATATTACAAGCGCTTACAGCTTTAAGAGGTTACTGGTTTAGTTTGATCTTAAAAATGACTATCCGTGAAGGAAGGGGTACGCCAAGAGCACTCCTTGGACCACGTGAAAAAAAAAGTTTTGGAACTGAGACGCGGACGGCAACCGGAAGAGAAAATTTCGCGTGCCAGGGCAGTGGTGTCTCCCAGATTTTTATACTAATGATCTCTAATGGAGAAAAGATACTTAGAAATATAAATGCGGTTGTGTCAAGACAAGTTAAAAGGGAAGAGAGCTCACTTCCGGTTCCGCCAGCGTCTGAAAAACGCGCGTGCTAAATCTTCCTAATGTCTGTTCTCAGGAGCTAACGCTTTCGGCCGAAATCGGCTCAAAACTGTACCCTTTATGGCAAACACTCCAGTGGCGTTCAGAGTAAAACAACATTTCCGATATTTTGATCAGATGAACAATAGAAGTGAATGAAGGTGTAAAATCAGAAAGGGACAGGAGGAGATGAAGAGGGAAAAAACGAGTTTTCTTCCCTCCCCTCTCTCCCGTTTTCCTCCCCTCTTGGTCTTTGCTCTCGTCCCATTTTAACAGGCCCACAAGATGGAAATTCCCTCGGGAACGCTACCACGCATAGGAAACGTGTTCTATTGTTAAGCTTCCACAACTTCATCCTGAACAGGTTCCTATTGAAATCGTTGATCCCACGAGAACAAGGCCAAGAAACTGATTAAACTGTCTTTATCAACAGATCATCTCCGAGAAGACTCCCACTTTACGTGTTACGTCACCAGGTAAGGCCTGTTACAAGAGGAAATCTTCAGAGTGTTTTGACCAGCAAATCCAAAATTTGCGGGGGGCTTTCCCAGATCACTTAATATCGGCATAACAATGGCTTGTTACGACCCTTCCCTATCTTAAAAACAAAAAGATGTTTCTATAAAACATTTTTTTTCAAAGGAGGCCAGGTGGCCCAGTGCGATCGATTGATTTCATATACTAAACACGATTTTTCTTCGGCGGCCAGCTTCCTTCCTACAATGCTTTGTAAATTGACAACTGGTTTCTTCCTTCCATTCGGGTTTCTTAACACAAACAGCCCAGCCTCAAACTTTAAATTCCAATGCACATAAATGAAGGTTTATTAGTCTACTTTTAACTTTCCTTTAGGCTCCTCCCAGTTGTCAGCAGTGCCGTCGTGCCAGTCCCTTCGCAGTCAATCGCCTCCTTTTATCTCGGGTGTTTATTGGATTAATCCTGACGGTGGATCCCAGGACAACGCATTCAAGGCTTACTGTGACATGGAAACTGATGGAGGAGGCTGGACTCTGGTTTGGAGTTACACGTTCACTAACTACACGCATTTCTCGGATAAGTCGAACGCAGTAACCCCAACACCAAGCTGGCAAACTGATAATGAAGTAGACGTCAATATCTCGTCCACACCACCCCTCTGCGAAACAGACTACAACGCCGTTAACTTCTCGCTGTGGAAACACGTTGGCAGGCAGGTCCTGATTAAGAGCAACATCAACAACTGGTTGGTCTGTCATCCAGGAAATGGAAGTTTGGTTGAATGGCAGGACGGAAGCGTAACCTGTCTAGTCATTAAAAACGTGACATACACTTGTAACGGTCCGAAAACGCCTTCCAAATTCGCCCGAACCGGTTTTTACGGCCCCATGTTTCACGGCACTGGACACTACTACTACTTTGATGGCAGCAGAAGGGAAAACTTTCCTACCCATAATCCTTGCGGAGAAAGCGGTGACGCAATTGAAAAATGTGACGGATCCACACGGCAACATTTATATTCGCTAGTTGCTTGCGAAATATATACAACAAAGGTCACTAAGGTCGTGTTCTATTGGGATCAACCGTTTCAACCGCAACCGGTTTCGGTTGAAGCGGTTGAGGTTTCCCAATAGAACACTTTTCCAACCGTTTTCGGTTGAAACGCGGTAACTCCTGGGAATAGTTATTACCAGACTTCTCAGCGTTGAAAAGTTGAGTCCTGAAAGCAACACGGCAGTAGCTTGCGGCCGACTTTAAATGGCCCGCGTAAATGACAGCGGTTGCTGCCAATGCTTTTTCAACCGTTTCAACCTTGTTTGATGCCGGTTGAAAAAGTTGATCAACCAAACCAACCGAAAACGGTTTTTTCCCAATAGAACACGAAAAAACCCAACCAACTAAAAACGATTGATCCCAATAGAACACGACCTAAGTTACATTTTGCATGTGGCTGAAAATGGTAATAAAACCGACCGTTAAACAAAATAATTCTTAACTTCAAATAGACAATCTTCTGTTTGAAACGAAGACTGAAACCTTCGCCGGACTAATAGTAAGCAAAAAGGAAGTCATTTTCTGATCGGACAAACACTTTCGAGGGTTTTACAACATAACGAAAGTCTTAAGACGGTGGTTTCCCTGGAAAATGCACGTTTAAGTGAGATGATCGGTCGTACAAAAGTCAGCAGTATGAAAAAGCCCATTAGCGCGGCTAAAATTTGATATGTGTAAGCACAGTCTTTGGAGACGTCCTGACCTAGGCACTGAGCATTTTTCTCTTCTTAGCGGTGTTCATATAAGGTCGTAGTCTCCATTCTGTATCCGCTTCGTTCTGGTCAACAGTTCCCAGCTTGATTTCGTGAACTGGTGAACAAAACACACCTCTTGTTCACTCAAAACTGTCAAATTAAAACTAAAGCTTTGAGGTACATTGTAAAAAGGAAGTTCCCTCGGATGTCCCGCTGTTTCACTGGGATTCCACTAGACTGTTGAAAACTTTCCCTGTCTTACTTTGTTTGAGTTCGTGGGTAAGTCTCTCATCAAAGAGCAAGCTTCAATTTGGTTTGATTATTTAACCATTTCACTTGATGTGTCGCCTCCCAATCGCTAGATAACGTGGCAGCTTTAGCAAAGTGGTTCTTAATTGATAACAATTTCTTATCCGAATACAAGTCTCTACAAAGAGATACATGTAAATTACTTTTGTTATATCCTGGCCTAGCCACAGCTCCAACTCCCGAAATTCCTGAGAAACTACAATTGTCCCACAACCCTGCGCGCAATTGTCTCTGACAATTTTTTCATCCACCTGTCTTCTCCGCGCGCTCAACTAACTGAGCGGCATAAGTGAGACTGGTAGTAGTCTAGTAGAAAATTGCAAAGTCATTGCGTCCCAATAGACCATTTTCGAATTCTCACGGCTAGACTGGAGGCTAATGTGGGCAAATTAATTTGTGTGAAAAGATCTGCCCGCATTAGCCTCCATTTCATGCTAGATCGAGTCCAGCCGTGAAAATTCGAAAAGAGTCTATTAATTTGCCCATAATTTGAGTTGAAACAAACCTTTCATTTCAAATCTTGGTCCAACTTCTGTTAATTCAATCTGACCCTCGACTTTCTTGTATGTGTGATGCCTATAGTGAATTCAAAAACAAAAACAGTTTCTGTTAACAAAAAGATTGATACTTGATCGGGACGCACCTTTTCAAGAACAAAGCAAAATTATGGTGAAGTGCAAGCTTTTGTTATTGCTGGTTTTTTTCTCAAGGAAAAGAGACAAATGACATCCAAGTGGATCGCTGGTAGCTCATGTCTGCTACAGCTGAATCTTGGTACAGTTTTTTGGCCTGGGAGTACAATGTATACATTCAATGGCCTCTCTTGAAAGGTGGCTTATTATGGCCCTGGCACTGGGTATACTGACCACCTACAAACACTTCTATCCATGACTTCACCCAGCTGTTTTTCTCTTTTCTCCCTACTTGATTTTGTTAAACTCATTCATAATGTTCAGCTGCAAAACCCCAATAATCTCCTGTCTAGTCTCTGATTCGCATATTCAGAGTGTCATCTTTCCACTGCCGACTGTTTTACATGTATGTCTATTTATTCAACAAACACAATGCAACTCGCAAAACCGATTTCGAGCACGTTGTCCCGAAAGATGCACTGCAGGGACTGCAAGCCTCTGATTTTGTCTAGTCCTGCCTGGCAAAATTGCGCACATAAATTATGCAAATTACATTAACATAATTTATGTCACGAAAAAATATATAATTCAAGTCATGAACACCAACATAAATTATCAAAGGTATCCGTCATGTCTCTGAGGTTATTACCCACACCAGTTGTTGCTTCCCTTTGCATTATTATTATTATTATTATTAGTATTATTGTGCTTTTCAGTTCATACATATATACAAGCAGCTCCCAAAATTTGAAACAGCAGTCAGCAAGATAAACAGCTGACAATTCAATGCTGCTTTACTAACCTGAAGGAAATAAAATCATCCTGGTTTGCAAAAGTGATAACTCTTTTGCTTTCCTCTTTTGGAACGGGAAACAAGAATTTTAGGATACTTTTCACCTGTTACAAAAATAGAGACATTACAATACAATACATACTTAATTGATCACTCCCCATAGGGGCTTTTCAGGGCCAATGAAAAACCAAGGAAACGACGGAACAGAATAACAACAACAACAACTGTTAAGAATCCCAACTGGCCGGAGGCAAACCAGTTGGCTTTTCACAAGTGCAGCTGGGAAGTTGAACCAGGGACTACCAGGATCAAATTCAACGAGTGGTCAGAGCGGGTCTTGAACCCGGGTCTCCGGATTTCAAGGCAAGCGCCTAACCACTTGGCCACACTGCCTCCTAAGGAGGCACTAGGGAGGAGCAGGAATAACGCTTTGGCGAGAAGAGGGACCTCTCTCTGAATCAAAATGAACCTCAAATTCTTTGATTGCACTCATGTGATAAGACGGCCACGTTCGTGCAAGAACAATTAAAAATGGAGCTCAAATTTTGCATCATAATAGGGTCAAATTTCCAAAAGACTTTTAAGCCATTGTTCTTTGCACCAACATGGCTGCGATGACATGAGCTGCAATCAAAGAATTGATTCATTATGGTGACGATCCTCGGCATTAAAATCTCGCTAAGAAAGAGCAATTTTGATTGAATACCAAAACTAAAGCAAGAGCAGAGATTTCAATAGCTTTTTTCCATAAGCGTCTGGCAATGGGGGAATTGGCGGTTGTGATCTAAGCATGAATACAAACACAAGAGCCTGGTTGAAGGCTAAAGTGGTAGAAGAGAAGAGGCACTCTCAGCAGCAGTATGCCACAAGTAACTGGCTCATTGAAAACCTTGTAATTGTGTGATTGCTACGATTTTGCATTACTCAGGTTATTGATTGGCTCACTGCTGGCCAACTTTTTGCCAGTAAGGAATAGAATGGCACAAGCTTCAAGGTTCAGGGGCACCCAACAAAAGGATGTCTGAAACTTTCTCAGAATTAACTCAAGTGGTTTCCACAATGCTTAATTAAAAACTCGTTTAGTGAGTTTGTAGCTGGGCACCCTACAAAATATTTGTCTGTTCTGATGATCTCCGGGAATTTCAGTTCTGTAGAAATTTCTAGGGCCTTTTTGCCTCGTCTGCAAGTTGTAGCAATCGTGAGGGGTCTCAAAAACTTTACATTACCCAAAATATTGACGAGATCTGTTCAGTTCATTGGGTGCCCCCAAAGGTTAAACGTCTTTTCTGTCCTCATGTGTTCTTGTTACAATACCGGTAGTTTGCTGTTTGGTAATAATGTAAATACCGTATTTACCCGTGTATAAGTCGATCCCGTGTATAAGTCGACCCCCCATTTTTGATGGCAAAAAAAGCAATTTCTTAATTTCTTTGTTAAATGTTACTGGGACACTAATCTTGTATTCTTCGATTTCTGGAAATGTGGATACACAAAAATATCAGGGCCTCAAGCGCTTAATAGTTTTGTGGTTCAGCAGTTGTTGTATATGCAGGCATTTTGTCCTTGAGTTTCGAAAAAGTTCTCAGAAAATCGAACATGAAAACCTCAAACTAACCTAGCTGTCTCGTTGTTCAACGATAAAGGGCTTTAGAGGATAAGCAAAACATCACAGAAGCAGGAGTCAATCTTTGAAAATAACTTGCGAACGATGCGAAAATGTGCAAGGTTTAATTGTTCCTTGACTTATAATTTCTCACATGATAAACAAAACAAAACTCATAAACCAAACAATACGAAGTTTGCAAAAGCATAAAAATCAGCCAGGTTTGTATAAAGAATAAAAAACAATCATTACCAACCAGCATTTACGAGTGACAATGCTTGCACGCAAACACGAGGTATTGTGCCAGGTTACTAAGCCGTTGAACGATCACGTTTATTTGAAGAAACAGAAATGCCTTTTAGAGCTTTCCGCCTTTGGAAAACGAAAATTTCCAGTGTCTATTTCATATCTGTGCTTGTGAGTATCTTCAACATTTAGATTTGGACAAATCCTTTTTCATTTCAACTGGAATTGCTTACATTCATTTTGAAGTCTTTTGTCGGCTTTTGTCCACTGCGTTCGTTATGCCCAAGACAACATTATTATGTTAATTTTGAATAAATTACTTAGCTGGAACTTGGCTCAAAATCCTTGACCCGTGTATAAGTCGAGGGCGATTTTTGGAGCTTCTTTTGAGGCCATAAAAGGTCGACTTATACACGGGTAAATACGGTATATAAATGTAAATGCTTTGTTTATAGTGGAAGTGAACGTAGCTATCAAGTAAAATCCACAGGCACCTCACTTTTGATAAACAGAAAGAAACAATTCAAACTTAACAGAAACACACAATTAAGAACCCCAACTGACAGGAGGCAACCAGTTGGCTATTTACAAAAAGTGGTACAGTTGAATACGGGACAAACAGAAACAAATCCAAACCAGAGGTTAGAACATTAATGGGATATGAACCACATGCAAACCCAATGCCCAAACCATTGGACCACGCCCCAACTCTCTGTGTTTTGTCTTCCCGTGTTTTTCCAATAATACCACTCCCTTACTCTGCAGACGTCAAAACAAAATCTCATATATGGACAAGACAGCAACAAGTAATACTAGACATTATTCAAAACAAAACTAACCCTTTCTCCTAGTTTTGAACTGAAGTTGTGAAATATCAAATGAGGATAAACTTCTGACATTGTGCCGATGTTAGGAATGTCATGTCGCATCACAGTGTTAAAAAGTGTGAAATACGCCGTTGGGCCAAATGGAAGATGACAAACAACAAGACCATCTGCAAGGAGGATAAGAAAATAAAATAATTGTTCCACTGGCTGTACTGACGACTATAAAATTCATATTGACATGACTGCCAATCAGTGGTCATTATAGTGTCACATGTGGGTTTAATAAGTTTGTTGGTTCTCTACTGTGCTCTGGGAGGATTTTCTCTAGGTAGTCTGTTTTCAGTCCCCTCTCTATCATTTGATTTTATTCTATTCCATTCCATTCCATTCCATTCCATTCGATTTCTATACAGTGTACCTAATAGGAAATTTGACCACCAGAATCCTTCAGGTTTGCTTGTCTCATGCTATTTAGAGCTATTGTTATTTTTACCCCACTCAGTATACAAAATTTAAAACAAACTGAATTCTGATACAGTAGTTGTAGTCAAATGATGCCATTGTGAAAGTTTCCCATTTAGGGTTGCCACTGATCAGCAACAAAAAAATTCCCTGACTTCTCCCTGACTTTTCCCTGACCTGTAAACAATTTTCCCTGACCTTTAATTAGGTGAATTACATTTGCTTTAGCTTCTTTTGAAGACCATCAATATTTGTTCTTTTAGTTTTCGATTTCTTTGCGCTTTTTACAGGATTTTGTGCGCAAACTCTTTTGAACTGTTCACCAAAAATATAAGTCCTCGACTTTTCACTGACTTTGACAATATTTTAAGATTTTTCCTTCCTTTTTACAAAATTCCCTGACTTTTACCTGACCTTGAAAAATTTTTGTTTTTCCCTGATTTTTTCCTGACTGTGGCAACTCTGCAGCCCCAGCGCTAAATGACAGTTCTGCATCATCATCATCATCATCATCATCATTGAATGCAATCAATTTAACTCTCTTTACCTGGTATTCCTCTGTGTTCATGCACAAGAATTAAATCAGTAACTTCATTGGCTCTGCATGCCTGAACTAACTGACTTAGTTCAAAACTACCACGGTTCAACCTCTGACTGTTGGGGAGGATTAGCCTTAACTCCTTGAATGTAAATTGAAAACAACAAAGAAATAACAAAGTTTGAAGTTTGAATACTGCCTAGGACTCTAATTTTTCACTTGTCCCCACGTCCGTCACCACGCAACTTGTTCATCATCTATTTCCCATGGGTACATTATACCATTTATAGCATAGAGAGCTAAATACTAAAACTGATTGGCTGAGACAGAGGGCATTTTTCATTAATTTTTGTAATTGACCTAGGAAAAATTACTTTCCGAATTTCCAACAGTCTAGTAAACAGTTTTTTTAGCAGGGCTGGTTTCATTGCATTGGCATTGTTGTACAAAAACAAAATTTCATTCAGCTGATTCATGCATTTTACAGTTCATAGGCGCTAAATAAACACTGAAATAGCTTCCTACGAAATTGCACAACAACGTGCGTTTTTGACCCTCTTAGTAAAATAAAATTCTGCCCTTTACAATACACAAATAATCTCAAGTTTCCTCATGAAATTAAGGATTAACCCTTTGACGTCCAAACCGGCCTAAACCGGCCAGACTTTTTCAGAAGTTGCAGAAATTGCTCTCATCTTGCAACTACTGAAAATACAAGAATGTGCAATTGATCCTTAATTTTACTCAGCCCATTCGATTAACTATACTAACATCAAAAACTTAAAGATATATTTAATGCTAAAAGTCCCACTGAATTGAGCAGATGTGAAAGTTTTTTCTTGAGGTCCACATGTACAGCTGTACCTTGGCAAATTGCTTCAGTCGTGAGCTTGGATCATGAGAAGTTGTAACCATAATCTTGGGATCCTGAACTCCAGCCCATGCATACTCGTCGTCTTGATGGCTTCTTGTCTCTGAAGAAGATGGTTGACATGCTCACACACACACCCGTTTGTTTTGAAAAATTGTGGGTTGTTTGGAGAAGCAGGAGGAAGGCACTCACGTCTAGAATTGCAAGCCCAATTTTGATATTCAACATGAAGTATCCCTTTAAGCCTAAGCATTTCCTATAAAATTGACATGCTGTACCTGTTTCCAACAATAAGGTAGGGGTAAACTAAAGGTTTGTGTTTTATTTAGGTCAGGGTATTATTTTTTATACATACATGCAGCTACAGTTTATCCTTACTGGAGGAGCAGCATTTGGGAGACACTTTGTATCATATTCTGAGATATGAGTGATGTTGAAGTTTGGAAAAAGAGCAAGGAGACACTTTGTGACGCTTATTGAAATCCGTGTTCATCTAAATACCATAAAAAACTTGTGTATGAGCTGCATCTTTTTGTCAAAATATTGGGCTTAAAATCGTGGGTGCGGCTTACATACAAGATCATTGCTTTCAGAAGGAGTAAACTAGCTTGTATAAAAGTCTCTGTTACGAGCCTAGAAGCCACATCAGGCCGGCGCTTATCTCCGGTTTCTGTAGCATGAAGCAACTAGGAGTATTTCTACCCCCCCCCCTGGATAGGATGCTAGTCCATCGCAGGGTTGGAGCTAGCTTGTATGGGGTCACAAATAACCCTAAAAACGTTCAGTAAATATGGATTAAACATATTCTTCGACCAATTACTTCAACACTGATCTCTCTACCACGTGTGAGAAAATACCACATTATTCAGTAGAACTTGTTGCTCTTCAGTGCATGGCGTGTTTATCCAGGAGGTTGTTAACCTCTCGTTAGCGACTTCCTCCTGTAAATGATTGTGTGGTTACTAAACAAATTTTTGCATCATTCCATGCACTTTAATTTTTGCTCAGATTTCAACATTTTAATTCCAACTTTGGGCTTTAACAATGAAGACAAACACTGTCAACCCCACGGAATAGGGAAATCAATTAAAGATAAGCTTTAGAAAGGTATTTTAAGAGTTGATTAACTTTTTAAGGTCGCTGCAAATACACAGCATTAGATTTGGGCAAGTTTATCATGAACATCTGACAACAAACAAACAACTTTTTTTTGCCAGAGTGTTTCTTTCAAGTTTTTATTATTTTCTCAAAATCATCCTTGAAATTTGGGGGGTGCAGGTTATTTAAGAGTGCGGCTTATACAGGAGTTTTTATGGTACAATGCACTTGCATTTCTGGACATATCCGGGGAAAGGACACTGATGAAAATGAGGCTAGACAACAGAGTGAAATCTGTGCATGCCCTACACCAAAATATGCACCCCAAGGACTTGTGAATGTTACGCAAAGCTGCCATCAACACTTCAATACACAAGAAAAATGTTAACCAGGCACTAGGCTCTCCTCCCTTTTCTGGTATGAAGGGGGAGAAGAGAGAAAATTGCACGTGGAGATTCTGTGAAAATTGGTTGGATTCATTTTTTTTTTCA